>CM019069.1:164068985-164425877 GCA_009667805.1 Leptobrachium leishanense
AGAAGGTCTGGGAGGAGTCCTATATCAGGAGTATGATGGATTGCTGAGGCCTGTGGCGTATGTGAGCCGGAGCCTTGCGCCTTCTGAGAAGAACTATCCTACTCACAAACTGGAGTTCCTAGCCTTGAAGTGGGCAGTGGTGGACAAGTTGAAAGACTATCTGTATGGAGCTGAGTTCGTGATCAAGACGGATAATAATCCTCTCACCTATATTCTTACTACTGCAAAACTGGACGCAACGGGACATCGGTGGTTGGCCGCTCTGTCAGGGTTTCGGTTCAGCCTGAAGTATCGCCCTGGGGTGAACAATCGAGATGCTGATGCTTTGTCGAGAAGACCCTACACTACAGAATGGACTCAGGTAACTCCAGACGGGGTGCAAGCTTTGTGTCAAGGAACAGAACGCCGGGTCAAGGGAGGAGTTGAAGCGGAGGCCATAGGAGTCATGGCCGCGGCTGTTCCTGAGTTCTACTGTAACCCTACGCAATTGAGGGATGAAAATCTACCTACCTTTTCCAAGCAGGACCTGAAAGCGGATCAAGCTAGAGACCCTTTGATTGCATTGACCATAAAGGCCCTGACTGCAAACCAGCGAGAGATTCTGTTAACTAATTCCCCGGATGGAGCCAGATTGGTCTACAAAGAGTGGGAGCGGTTGAAGATGTTGGATGGGGTGGTCTACCGAAGGGGCCCCTCAACCAATTCCGAAGAGATTCAACAGTTATTTCTCCCCACTAAACACCGGGAGAGTGTGTTGCGATCATTACATGATGAGCATGGACATTTGGGTGCTGAAAGAACTTTTAAATTGGTGCGAGATAGGTTTTATTGGCCTTGCATGAGGGCTGAAGTTGAGAGTTACTGCCATTCCTGTCTGAGGTGCATTCAGAGGAAAACTCTACCAACCCGAGCTGCTCCAATGAGCCATCTACAGAGTCAGGGACCCTGGATTTGGTGTGCATTGACTTCCTGTGCTTAGAGCCGGATGCTAGTGGGCAAGGGAACATTCTGATAGTGACTGATCATTTCACCCGTTATGCCCAAGCTTTTTCTACAAAAGACCAACGCGCTCCGACGGTGGCGAAGGTGTTGATGGAAAAGTTCTTTGTTCATTACGGCCTGCCAAGAGAATACACTCTGATCAGGGAAGAGACTTTGAAAGTAGATTGGTCGGGCAATTGCTGGAGTTGTTGGGAATTCAAAAGACTCGAACTACGCCATACCACCCTCAGGGTGATGCTCAGCCTGAAAGGTTTAATCGCACGCTGCTAAACATGCTGGGGACCTTGTCTAATGTAGAGAAGCAGAGTTGGAGTCGTCACATAGCTACTCTGGTGCATGCATATAACAGTACGGAGAGTGATGCCACTGGATATTCACCGTACCGTTTTATGTTCGGAAGAGAAGCTCGACTGCCGGTTGATTTGGCATTTGGGTTATCTCTAGACCAGACGTCGGTAGCTTCTCATAGAAACTACGTGGATAGACTTCGGAAGAATCTGGCTTCTGCGTTTGAACAGGCCCGTTTGACTTCAGGTAACAGGGAACAGAGGAACAAGAAGAACTATGATTTGAAAGTTCGAATACAAGATCTACAACCCGGTGATAGGGTTCTGTTGAAGAACTTGGGTGCTGCTGCGAGACACAAGCTGGCGGATAGATGGAGTTCTCAGGTTTACATTGTTTGCAAACAACTGCCAGGTCTGCCGGTGTATCAGATTCGCCCTGATGGGAAGGCTGGTCCCCTCAAGAATTGGCACCGAAATCACTTGTTACCATTGAGAGAGGCTGTGAGGGTACCAGTGGAAAACGAACTTCCTCCGGCGAATCCGCGTGCTCCACGTGTCCCTCCTGTTACTCGGTCTCAACAGACCCGGGCTGTCGAAGAGAGCGAAAGGGACAGTGAGGAAGAAAGTTTCTGTCTGGACTGGATACGTTCACCGGAGCCTGAAGAGATTACCTCAGTTCCTGAACGATGGGAGAGTAATTTGAGGCCTGAAGCTCCTGAATTCTTGTTGGAAGTCCCTGAGACTGTTGATATCCCTGAGCCGCTTGAATTTCAGTGGGAAGTCCCTGAGGCTGTGGGGACCGGTAGCTCTGGAAGCTTATTCAGGTGATTACGGTTCTATGCCTTCACTGGAGGGATCATACTCTGAAGAAACGTCTGCTCCAGTGATAGAAAGAGAAATTGAGCCAACGCCCATAGTACTTCCACCTGAAGAGGAACGGAGGGAGCCTGAACAAAAACGCTCTATTCGGCCGCCCCAGCGACTTACCTATGACTCACCAGGACATAGCACTGAAGAGGCCATCACCACTGTGCAGAGATTGCCCGAAGTGTCTGCTATGTTAGCTGAGGTAGCCCAGAACATGAGTCAGCTTGAGAAAGTGTTTCTAACCCACTGCATGTATGCTGCTGAACCTGTATATGCTGTATAAACTGTGTGCATATTGTAAGAGGATAATGTAACTGTTGTACCTCCTTGGAGAGACCCAAGAGTTCTAGGAGGGGGAGAGTGTAGCGATGTGGTAAAATTTACTGTGGCAGTACCCATTTTTGGCCACAAGATGGAGACTATCACGATTAAAGACCCTGGACACTTGAACTACATGTCCATGCATGCTTTGCGAAGAAACAGGAAGTGGGTGGGTCTGTGGAGAGCCTGTACATCCTGCACCTCGTGGAGAACAGGCAGAGCGCGCCAGGGAGTCAAGGAGAGCGGATGCACAGAGTAAAGAGAGAGACCAAAGATAGGCCGGAGCGCAGACAGAGTGGATCGGGCCTCCAGGATTGGCTCACTCAGCTTGCGGGACACAGACTTCACCCTCTACGCTATCCGAGTGCAGCTGAAGGAGAGAAGACCCCTCGAGTGAGGAGTACCGCGGTCGATAGAAGCGGGGAGCAGGCGGTAAGCTGGATGAGTCGCGGCTGACAAACAGAGGGCCAGACAACAGATCCGGTGGTCTGCATCCCCCGGCAACACCGAGCGGAGAGGCGTCCTGGACCAGCAGAATCTCAAGCTTGCGCTGGATGGGTGAGAGGCCCCCAAGGCCGTATGTAAATAAGAGCGTACGCTGCTGTTTTCCTTTTAAAACCTACAGGGCCCCAACTGACTAGTCGAAGACATCATTAAAGTAAACTCACTGGCCAGTTGAAAAGTACCCGGGTACCATATATACACGCACGCACACCACTTCATGTTCTGGGACTTAACCTGTGCAGGACTCAGTTTCCTTTATTGAATCGGGACAAGGGGGCAATCCTTTATTTTTCCCGCTGCGCGTTTGTCGTGATACGAGAACTGTGTATTTTATTGTGTCTCGCCACGGGGTTTTTTTCCTCGAATTTCGTATCGTCTAATTTTCTGCTCGGTCGGGGTTTTTCTTCGAAAATACGAAGTCCTCGTGTTTTCGGTTTCTTTTACCGCTACGCGTTTATCGTATTACGAAAGTACTGTAAATATTCCTGCATATACCGTGTCTCAAGAATTGCAAACCTTTTTAGTAAACGTTTTAAATTGTAAAACTGTCCAGCGTGTTGGAGTATATTTATTCCCTAGTGCGGGGAGACTGACCCGTGGTTCATTTTCAGCGGCTCCTCCGGGAGTGAGCGCTACATGTATATGAATCCAATAATTTGATCTTTAAGGAATCTCAGAAGAATGACTCGTGCTAGATATGTAGTCAGGCCGCACGGCTTATAATATGAGTTTCTATTCAGAGGTTCCTATTAATGACACGGCTTTACAAGAAATAATTGATCATGGTAATTTAACTTAATATAATGTGATAGAGAAAGAACCTGCCCGCATCCATTTGCAGAGACATGTTAATGATGCAGCACTGTGATTCAGGAATTTATCATGACTTTAAAGTGTCACCTATAAACCGGACTATTTTATTCAGATGTAAGATGTATGAGGAGGCTCCTGTGTTCACAACTTATAATTTTGCATCAACACCAACTAGTGACCGCAGATTTTTTACCCAACAGACAGTGGTTTTTCTATTCGGTTGGTATATATATATATATATATATATATATATATATACAGTTGTGTTCAAAATTATTCAACCCCCACTGAAATTGAGTGTTTTGGCCAGTTTGACATTGATTTTGATCATTCAGTCATCTTGCTTACAATTAAATCAAAGAGGCACGTGTAGGTCAGACAAATATAACATAACATTTATAATGAAATAACCACAAATGTCTTTTCTGTGCTCACATCATTATCAGTTTTATTCAACCCCCAAGTGACATTCAATCTTAGTACTTAGTACAACATCCTTTACAGTTATAACAGCTTTTAAACGTGAAGCATAGCTTGACACAAGTGTCTTGCAGCGATCTACGGGTATCTTCGCCCATTCGTCATGGGCAAAAGCCTCCAGTTCAGTCACATTCTTAGGCTTGCGCACTGCAACTGCTTTCTTTAAGTCCCACCAGAGGTTCTCAATCGGATTTAAGTCTGGTGACTGCGATGGCCACTCCAAAATGTTCCAGCCTTTAATCTGCAACCATGCTCTAGTGGACATGGAGGTATGCTTGGGATCATTGTCCTGTTGAAAGGTCCAACATCTCCCAAGCCTCAGGTTTGTGAGGAACTGCATCACATTGTCATCCAATATCTCCTGGTACTGAAGAGAATTCATGGTACCTTGCACACGCTGAAGCTTCCCTGTACCTGCAGAAGCAAAACAGCCCCAAAGCATGATTGACCCCCCGCCATGCTTCACAGTAGGCAAGGTGTTCTTTTCTTCATAGGCCTTGTTCTTCCTCCCAAAACATAGCGTTGATCCATGGGCCCAAACAGTTCTAATTTTGTTTCATCAGTCCACAGAACACTATCCCAAAACTTCTGTGGTTTGTCCACATGACTTTTGGCATACTGCAGTCGACTCTTCTTATTCTTTGGAGACAGCAAGGGGCTGCGCCTGGGAGTTCTGGCATGGAGGCCTTCATTACGCAGTGTGCGCCGTATTGTCTGAGCTGAAACTTCAGTACCCACATCTGACAAATCTTTTCTCAGTTCCTCAGCAGTCACATGGGACTTTTCTCCACTCTACGCTTCAGGTAGCGCACAGCAGTCGAAGTCAGCATCTTCTTTCTGCCACGACCAGGTAGCGTTTCAACAGTGCCCTTTGCCTTGAATTTGCGAATGATGCTTCCTATGGTCTCTCTTGGTATGTTTAACATCTTTGCAATCTTCTTATAGCCATTGCCCTTCCTGTGAATAGTAATCACCTCTTTCTCTGTCTTCCTGGACCATTCTCTTGACTTCACCATGTTTGTAACCACACCAGTAAATGTCTAGAAGGAGCTGAGTATCACAGTCATTTTTAAAGCTGCCTAATTTGTGCTTATTATGCTTTATTGCTGCTCCGTGACATCCACAGGTGTTTTCAATACCTGATTGAAAACACTTGAATGAACCTCTGTTCTTCAGAGTGGTAGTCTTTAAGGGGTTGAATAATTGTGTCAATGAAGAATTCACAAAATAAACATTTACTACTTGTTACAAAACCAATTGATGTAATTTTAGTTGCATATGGTTCTTTAAAAAGTCCTTGTAGGATTTCATTCTGAATACAATTACAAATGTACAATAAATTCCCTAAAACCCTTTACAGCATTGGGGGTTGAATAATTTTGAACACAACTGTATAGTGACCTAAGTAGTATAACAGGGTTATCTTTTATGGTAGATGGGCAGCAAAGGTAAAACCCTCAAAAAAGCATTTGAAACCTTGTTTCTTAGGACTTATAATAGATAAATGTTAAACACACACATATTTAGATGTTGCTAATTTAGTTGTTTCTTTAAGATGAATAGTAGTATTTTAACGCCACAAACCTACATCCTTAGCTTAGCTAGTTCTGGTCGTGTTAAAACAGATGACTACCAGCATCCATAGCAACTTATGAGAGTAGTCAATACTTAATACAGGTTACCCCCATAGCTGCAATTTAAACATCCTTCTCCCATTCCCTTTTGTTTATATATTGTAGTATAATAAGTGTTACTGCTCGCTGTCACCAGTGATTATTGTGTTCCCACTCTTGGAGAAGAAATCCTGCATGGTCAGGGTGTCTCCCTGGGTCATTCTTGCGTGGGTTTAAATCCTGCGTCCGGCTAAGAGTGACCCGGCCTCTGAAGTACTGGGCGGCTTGGGAACGTGACAGTGTTGTTTTTTAGTTTATTGATCACGATGTGATAAAAATGATGGATTGATGGAATGCACCTAATACGATCAGGCTGCTATGAAAATATTTGATTGGAATACAAAATGCTTATATGCCTTGAAATGAACTTTTGCTCAAATTAGCATTATATTACCAAGCTGACAGTTTAGAAATGCATCTCACCTAAGAATCTGCTGGCTTGTGTAAATGTTTTAAAGCACACCCAAGATAAAGGCGGAGGTTAGGAAAATAGGGAGTAAAAAAGTCCAGAAGCAAACAGATGTTAATTCCTGTTAAATAATGAAACGTTAGGAAAACTTGTGAAACTGCAGAAATGTTTATCTTTATGTTACTCTGTATTGTAACTTTTAATATGCTGCTGTATGCATTTTAGTACGTGTTACTTCTCTCTGATCGGATATTGAAATGTCATGTAAATGTATATAAGCACATGTAACCAAACATACAATGGAGAACGAAGCGAAGGAAAACTTTGTGTCTTGTCATTATTTCCAGATACTTCCTTCTCACTGGTCGACCATGAGTTATTTTGTTACGGAGAGATAGTTCAGTTAGAGAATAGAAGATTACGGACACACATCAAGCTGAGGCAGAATTTTCCGGCTATCAACAATATACACCAAATTATTTTAAATTATTATTAGTACACTTAAAGTTGCCAGAGAATCTTACTGAATCCTTATTAAGTACCTGTTTTTTTTACTGTATAAAACTATATTTATAAACACCAGAAACATGACGGATCCCTGGCTCTCAGTGACAAGTAGCTAAAGCAGGAGCTTATCAGCTGGAGTCCCATCCAGACTACTCTCAGCCATAACGCCCTGTAAACAGCATGAGCCGGGATCACTGTCACTATCTGCACCTGTCACAGGTATGGAATCCACCCTCACTCGCTCCTCTGGCACCTCCTGCTTTCCCTGCAATCTGTTTTATGTACACGGTTGTGCAGCACCATGTGACATTTCAGAAGCCGCAGGTATATTCTAGGTGCCTGCGGCCACGTGGCGAAGCCTTTCATCATACAGAGACATGCTGTACATATTAATTGTGCATTCTAAACTGACATGGTTCTTTAACCCCTTCACTTCCACGACGGAGTATAATCAATCTTCCAAAGCTCCCCGAGATAAAAGTCTTACATGGTTATTAAGAAAGAGCAGATCTGGCCCCGAAATTGCACCAAACAATGAATTTCCCCGTATGTTGACATTTCGTGGCCATTCAGCTATTTGGAAAGCAGGCAGTTGGCAAAATTTGGGCGAATTGCCTGCATTTACGGTGCCATTTGGCGGCCGTGAAATCCCCCATAGAGAATCAATGGTTAATTTATTCACATTGAACAGCAGAGAAATGTCAGTGAATTGCCCTGCCATTCGATGGTTTCATGCGACAGGTTTATTCAGGTGAATTCCATAGGTTTCAATGTTAAAAATATTCCCGTTTTTATCCAATATCTAATAAACCGTTTATTATTTTAATCTGAGGCAAAAAAGTCTTTATTTTTTAGTCATTTTTCAGCAAAAAACATTTTTCACATTTTTATTAAATAACATTTTCTTTCTGTAACCGACCTTTTTATTATTATTCATAGGATCTTATAAATTATATTCTAAGCATTTTCATGCACTATTTTTTTTTTTTAAAACGCATTTTAAAAGTTGAATTTTTTTATAATATTACCTGTTCGGCGACTTGTTGGCTTATTTCCACGGCGTTCGCGGTCCGTTTGGCGGGTTGCAAGTGTGTTCAGCTTACTGTTCGCCACCGACGATCCACCGAACAGTGATTTGCGGCTGCGTTCAACGGGTTTGCAATGGTGTTCGGCGGGTCAATTCAATGCACTTCAGGGACCCTGTGGTAAATGTTGAATTCACCGCAGGGTCGGCAAATAACGAATTTCACCCATGAACTGCGGCGAACATAACCCTGTTACTCTGTCTGGAGCTCATCACACCCGTCACATAGAAGCAAAAGTTGGAATGACACCAATAGAAAACTTCACGATTATTATACAAAATTAAAAAATATATAAATATAAATATAAAGAGCAAGACACATAGATACAAATAAGCCACAGACACTTAAAAATACAATACTGACTGCCAATATGTATGTGTACTCTTAGTGCATCGAATGTGCCACTGTCATGGAACTGACATAGCGCTTCTCGCTTCAACTATAAAGACTTTATTTTCATTTACTGTGTGGTGTGATTTTAAACATGTTTCTTACTGTATATACTGTGTGCTGTTAAGACTCACTTTGTTGTTTGCCCTGTTCTCCCCAACCCCAGGACGCCATTCTCCCAAGCCAGCCATGGGTCTCAGGGACAAAGGACCGCATGGCACAAAATGAGGACGTTTCCAGTCAATTCACGGCTTCTGGCCGCGAACCGGATCACTTTGTGAATCGGCTCAGCCAGTCAATCCGAATCTGGTGAATTTCAAGCTCCTAATTTGCCTAATCCCCCGGACCACATTGGGGTCTTCAAGGCGAATCAGAATGGGCTAATTAGAGCTGTTGGGATGGGCAGGAAATTTAAACCTGTGTTGCTGTAACCTGAAAAAATACGCCTGTAAAACTCAGTAAAGCAGAGACTGTTCCTGTGATACATTCAGCTTGTCTGATGTGTTATTCCACCGCACTACTCACACTTTCCATCTGAAAGACTGACCTAAAATTAAGGCTACAAGTCGGGAGGATCAAAACGGCGCCAAATACTGCACAAACCTGCGGTTCCCTAAATGGCTGTACCATCCGCCCCAACACCGGCAGAGCTCCATACCAGCCAACCCAGGTCTCCCAGCAGGCAGAAACCTTTGAGTCAATCTGCTCGAGGCGCTGAGGACCACGTTCCGAGTAGCTGGGTTGACCGGAACGAGGGTGGTGGCTTGGAACAAGGAGTGTAGCCCTTTAGGCAGGCGAGTGGCTGGCTTGATACAGGACAGATATATAATACAGATTCCAGGGTAATAGAGGAACCAGACTGAGACACAAGGGACAGGAGGGCCAGAAAGAAAACTAAAGGGATCCCCCTATGCTGGGAATTATTTCTATGTAAGAAAACCTCACAAAGAATAACAGAGCAAGAAGGGCAAGGGTTAACAAGACAGACAGAAATCCTAGACTGAAGAGGTCCTTGTATATTGGCCTCTGAGTAAACTAAACTTAGACAAACAGGATACATAAAACATGAAACATAGGAGTGGTCAAGACTAGCAGAGATTGGCAACCGAACAGGCATACAGTAATACAGGGAACAGGCAAGAGAGAGATCCAGAGAAAACGCTAAGGTCATACACAGGAATATCTAGATGTTTGGTACAGGGAATAGACCAGATGATAAACCAGAGAATAAACCAGAGCCAGAGGTCCTACACAGGAGCGGTTCTCAGCAAGGCCAGGTCAATAGCAGGATTAGCAGAATACAGTGTACAGGGAACAAGAAAGAGAATATCCAGGAACATAAGCCAAAAGTCAAAACATGAAGCTATGCAGCAACACGGGAATCAGAAACAGGACACAAGAAACATAACCACCATATAACTCCACAAACAGTCAATGAAGCATTGTGCTGCTGGGATATATATAGGGAGGGGGTCTGTGTGATGGGGCCATGTGACCTCAGACCAGAAGATCATAGCAGAATCCCTGAGCAGCCCCAGACAGCACAGCCAAACATCAAACAGGGGAAAATAGACATGAAGGCCCCTCACCACCAGGGGGCGTGGCCAAAACCAGGGAAAATGTGACAGGTGTCTGGAGAGCAGGACAGTCTGTGGCTCTTCTTAATTCTTTTGAGGCACTTTCAGAGTGTAGTGGTAAGACGGCTGTAGGCTCAGACACCATAGTTGAGGAACCACCATCCCCTATGCCTAAGGTATGCAGGACTGCAACCAAGGACAAAAAGGAAAAGGTGGGACTTGATAGAAGGCAATTGTTGCTGGGTGATTCTATCATAAGAGGTGTTGAGCTGGAGAGTAGTGGTTTAGTGAGATGTCTTCCTGGGGCTACTGCTCGTAGAGACAAGAGACGTATTCTCAATATTGTCAAACAAGCAAAGCAGCAAGGGGAAGTGGACGTTCTAGTCCATCTAGGGACAAATGACTTGGCTAGCAATGAGGTTTCTGAGGTTAAGGAAGATTTTTGTGTTCTTGGAGATGAAATACAGCAGATTGCGTCCACTGTGTCATTCTCTGAAGTTTTGCCTGTGCATAACATTCAAGATAGGCAGTTGCGCAATAGGGAATTTAATTTGTGACTTCGGGAATGGTGTCGGGAGCAAGGATTTGGCTTTGTGTCCCATGATAGCTCTAATTGGAGCAGAAAGGAACTGTATAAAAAAGATGGTTTGCATCTTACTCATAGGGGAACATATGTTCTCAGTGAGAAGTTCAAAAGGTTTCACAAAGGAATATTTAAACTAGGAGGGGGGGACAAAAGGGTAAAAAACAATCTGCCCGATTGTCCCCCAAAACTAAATCGGAGGGTGCAAGCAACATGCGGGGTAAAAAATGACAAGCTCAGAGTCGTGTCTATAAATGCTCGCAGTTTAGTCAATAAAATCAATGAATTGGAGGCAATGATGGCAGATGAAAAAGTAGATTTAGTTGCGGTTACTGAGACATGGTTCAGTGAGAAAAATAACTGGGACATAACAATACCGGGGTACTCTTTATATAGAAAAGACAGAGAAGGTAGGAAAGGAGGAGGAGTGGCCCTGTATGTGAAAAACAACATAAAAACGAACCAAATAAAAGTGAGCGAGGTGAACATAGAGTCAGTTTGGGTTACGCTAACATTTGGCAATCATACAGTAGCTCGTGTAGGTGTGATCTATAGACCCCCTGGACAAGTAGAAGAGCTAGATAATCTGCTGTTTGAGGAAATAACCAAAATGGCAATGAAGGGGGAAGTATTATCATGGGGGACTTTAATCTTCCTGATGTGAACTGGAAAACCAAAATAGGAGTACAAATATTCTAAACTCCCTACTGGGATTATCTCTAACACAAGTAGTTGAGGAGCCGACCCGTAAAGAGGCCATATTGGATTTAATACTCACAAATGGAGGTTTGGTATCAGACGTTGTTGTAGGTGAAAATTTGGGATCTAGTGATCACCAGTCAGTATGGTTTAATATAAGAACAGGGATGGAGCCGCACCACACAAAAACAAAAGTTTTAGACTTTAAAGAAACAGATTTTTCTAAAATGAGATTTTGTGTGAATGAGTCATTATCAGACTGGAGGAGTTTAAAGGGAGTCCAGGAGAAATGGGATTATTTAAAGGAAGCATTATTGAAGGCCACAGGCAATTGCATTCGGCTTGTTAGCAAAAACAAAAAAGGGAAGAAACCACTGTGGTATTCTGCAGAAGTGGCAAAAATAGTGAAGAACAAAAAGATAGCATTCAATAATTATAAAAAAAACTCAGAGTGAAGAAGATAGGGAAACCTATAAAATTAGGCAGAAAGAGGCAAAGCAATTTATAAGAGCTTCCAAAGCACACGCAGAAGAGAAAATAGCTCAGTCAGTAAAAAAGGGGGACAAAACATTTTTTAGATACATAAATGAAAAAAGAAAAGTAAAACAAGGATTAGTTAGATTAAAAACAAAGGAAGGAAGGTATGTAGAAGAGGATAAAAGTCTCGCTGACTGCCTCAATGAATATTTTTGTTCAGTCTTTGCAGAAGAAAAGGAAGGAAAGGGACCTCAGTTAGGAGGAAACACTAACGAGACATTTACATATGAGTTTACAGAGGAGGAGGTTCTACAGCAGCTGTCTAAAGTAAAGACAAATAAATCAATGGGGCCTGATGGGATCGACCCTAAATTATTAAAAGAGCTCAGTGAAGTAATAGCAAAACCGTTAACAGATTTACAGTTGTGTTCAAAATTATTCAACCCCCACTGAAATTGAGTGTTTTGGCCAGTTTGACATTGATTTTGATCATTCAGTCATCTTGCTTACAATTAAATCAAAGAGGCACGTGTAGGGCAGACAAATATAACATAACATTTATAATGAAATAACCACAAATGTCTTTTCTGTGCTCACATCGTTATCATTTTTATTCAACCCCCAAGTGACATTCAATCTTAGTACTTAGTACAACATCCTTTTACAGTTATAACAGCTTTTAAACGTGAAGCATAGCTTGACACAAGTGTCTTGCAGCGATCTACGGGTATCTTCGCCCATTCGTCATGGGGAAAAAGCCTCCAGTTCAGTCACATTCTTAGGCTTGCGCACTGCAACTGCTTTCTTTAAGTCCCACCAGAGGTTCTCAATCGGATTTAAGTCAGGTGACTGCGATGGCCACTCCAAAATGTTCCAGCCTTTAATCTGCAACCATGCTCTAGTGGACTTGGAGGTATGCTTGGGATCCTTGTCCTGTTGAAAGGTCCAACGTCTCCCAAGCCTCAGGTTTGTGACGGACTGCATCACATTGTCATCCAATATCTCCTGGTACTGAAGAGAATTCATGGTACCTTGCACACGCTGAAGCTTCCCTGTACCTGCAGAAGCAAAACAGCCCCAAAGCATGATTGACCCCCCACCATGCTTCACAGTAGGCAAGGTGTTCTTTTCTTCATAGGCCTTGTTCTTCCTCCTCCAAACATAGCGTTGATTCATGGGCCCAAACAGTTCTAATTTTGTTTCATCAGTCCACAGAACACTATCCCAAAACATCTGTGGTTTGTCCATATGACTTTTGGCATACTGCAGTCGACTCTTCTTATTCTTTGGAGACAGCAAGGGGGTGCACCTATGAGTTCTGGCATGGTGGCCTTCATTACGCAGTGTGCGCCGTATTGTCTGAGCTGAAACTTCAGTACCCACATCTGAAAAATCTTTTCTCAGTTCCTCAGCAGTCACACGGGGACTTTTCTCCACTCTACGCTTCAGGTAGCGCACAGCAGTCGAAGTCAGCATCTTCTTTCTGCCATGACCAGGTAGCGTTTCAACATTGCCCTTTGCCTTGAATTTGCGAATGATGCTTCCTATGGTCTCTCTTGGTATGTTTAACATCTTTGCAATCTTCTTATAGCCATTGCCCTTCCTGTGAAGAGTAATCACCTCTTCTCTTGTCTTCCTGGACCATTCTCTTGACTTCACCATGTTTGTAACCACACCAGTAAATGTCTAGAAGGAGCTGAGTATCACAGTCATTTTAAAGCTGCCTAATTGGTGCTTATTATGCTTTATTGCTGCTCCGTGACATCCACAGGTGTTTTCAATACCTGATTGAAAACACTTGAATGAACCTCTGTTCTTCAGAGTGGTAGTCTTTAAGGGGTTGAATAATTGTGTCAATGAAGAATTCACAAAAGAAACATTTACTACTGTATTACAAAACCAATTGATGTCATTTTAGTTGCATATGGTTCTTTAAAATGTCCTTGTAGGATTTCATTCTGAATACAATTACAAATGTCACTAAATTCCCTAAAACCCTTTACAGCATTGGGGGTTGAATAATTTTGAACACAACTGTATTTAACCAATCCTTGTTAACGGGAGTCGCCCCAGAAGACTGGAAATTAGCAAATGTTGTGCCCATTTACAAGAAGGGTAGTAGGGAGGAATCAGGGAACTATAGGCCAGTTAGTCTTACGTCAGTAGTGGGGAAATTAATGGAAACCATGTTAAAGGAAAGGATTGTTGAACATCTAAAAACACATAGATTACAGGATCAGAGACAACATGGGTTTACCTCAGGGAGATCATGCCAAACTAATCTTATTTATTTTTTTTGATTGGGTAACAAAAATAATAGACACAGGTGGTGCAGTAGACATTGCTTATTTAGATTTCAGTAAGGCTTTTGATACTGTTCCGCATAGAAGCTTCTCAATAAATTGCAATCTTTGAGCTTGGATTCCAATATTGTTGAATGGATTAGGCAGTGGCTGAGTGACAGGCAACAGAGGGTTGTGGTAAATGGAGTTTATTTGGTGCAAGGTCTTGTTACCAGTGGGGTACCTCAGGGGTCAGTACTTGGACCCATTCTCTTTAATATTTTTATTAGTGATATTGCAGAAGGTATTAATGGTAAAGTAAGTCTTTTTGCTGATGACACAAAGATTTGCAACAGAGTTGACGTTCCTGGCGGGATCAGCCAAATGATAAATGATTTAGGTAAACTAAAAAAATGATGGGAGCTGTGGCAATTGAGTTTTAATGTGGATAATTGCAAGATAATGCACCTGGGATGTAAAAACCCAAGGGCTGAATATAGAATATTTGATACATCTGAGGGTTGGGATTTAGGGGTCATTATTTCAGAGGATCTAAGGGTAAGTAGTCAATGTAATAGAGCAGCAGGAAATGCTGGCAGAATGCTTGGAAATGCTGGCAGAATGCTTGGTTGTGTAGGGAGAGGTATTAGCAGTAGGAAAAGGGAAGTGCTCATGCCACTGTACAGAGCACTGGTGAGACCTCACTTGGAGTACTGTGTGCAGTACTGGAGACCGTATCTCCAGAAGGATATAGACATCTTAGAGAGAGTTCAGAGAAGGGCTACTAAAATGGTGTACGGCTTGAAGGAGAAAAGTTACCAGGAAAGGCTTAATGATCTTAACATGTACAGCTTGGAAAAAAGACGAGACAGAGGAGATATGATAGAAACATTTAAATACGTAAAGGTAGAGGAAGGGAGTATATTTAAAAGGAAACAAAGTAGCAAAACAAGAGGACATAGTCTTAGATTAGAGGGGCAAAGGTTTAAAAGTAACATCAGGAAGAATTATTTTACTGAGAGGGTGGTGGATACATGGAACAGTCTTCCAGTAGAAGTGGTAGAGGCCAAAACAGTGATTGAATTTAAGCAAGCATGGGATAGGCATAAGGCTATCCTAAACAAAAGATAAATCCAGGTAAAGTATCCATGTAATTGGGCGACTAGATGGGCCGAAAGGTTCTTATCTGCTGACATTTTCTATGTTTCTAAGAGCGCATTTCCATCACAACCACAATTAACAATTTATGCACCGACCATGTATATAATATAACAATGGGAACACCTAGAGCAATGGTATACAGATACTGTCATAAGGATGCATATAGTGAACCCACTCGAGCTCCTTATTTATGTAGGTAGTGTATCTCTGTAAAACTACTACCTTACAAACAACCTTCTAGAAAGGAAACAAAATACGGCTCCGTTTGCAAGGTAGATATTGCTACACTCGCACTGTGTATCCTGAATATTAATACATCAAATACAGTATATAATATTATTACAGAAGCCACTTGCACATCACAGCAATTCAAAGAACAGCATAACAGAGCTCCTGTGCTACATTCCCCATATGCAGCAAGGAACCCTGGGTTAGACATGCAAATGACATCTGTCTTATTTTCTTGCATCCTGTGTCTGCTTTCTCACACACATTTGCTCATGTCACTTCCCAGACACTGTATATGTTATAATACTTGATAGAAGTTCCATGAGCAGTGGCACATTAAAGCGGAGGTTGAACTTGTGACACTTCGACGGGGCCGGCCACATGCTGCAGCGCGCGCACGGATTGCACACGCTAAAGTGGATATGCTGCAGCCGTGCTGAAAGCCTCGCCATTGAAGCGCTGCAACCCTCATCGGCCTCTGTGTCTCGGGTGTAAATCCCCTCCTCGGGTGTAAATCCCCTCTTCGGCCTCTCGGGTGTAAATTCCCTCCTTGACCTCTGTGTCTCGGGTGCAAATCCCCTCCTCGGCATCTGTGTCTTGGGTGTATATCCCCTCATCGGCCTCTGTGTCTCGGGTGTAAATCCCCTCCTCGGCCTCTGTGTCTTGGGTGTATATCCCCTCATCGGCCTCTTTGTCTCGGGTGTATATCCCCTCATCGTCCTGCATTGTTACCGCGCGCTACGGCACGGCATGCTCACTTTCAGCGCTGAGTGCAGCCGCGAGCATCCACTCGATGGAGTTCATAGGACTCCAATGAGTTCCTCCCTGCCAGATCTTGCGAGGCTAGATCCGGCCGGTCGGTGTAGTGATATGCAGGGGGAGACTGGGGGGACTTTTCCCCCCAGTCTTTCTCTGCTCCCGCCGGCCGGAGGAGGCGGTTGAGCCGTGTTCCTCGCCACGGGACAGGAGGTGAGTATCCGACTTGTTTTTTTTTTTTTTGGATGGTGTTTGCGGACTCTGCAGAAGTGGAATCCGTTACCACCAAGTCCTGACTCTGGTTAACTTTCTGCTGACCAGAACCGGACGTTAATCAGCGCTGGGACTTTGTAATCCAGCGCTGATTAACACTTTGTGCTCCCCATGTTAAGTATAGGGACTCGGGAGCACAAAGTACAGTAACCTCGCGCTGGAAAGCACAAGATACGAAACGTTAACGGGTTACTTAACCCGTTTGTGTTTGGATCGTAATATGCGGTAAATACCGCGGCTAACATTAATGCTCAAGTGAGTGTTAACGTTAGCATCAAGAATGTAATGTGGCCCAGATATCCTCTCCCTTAAAAATACAGGGAATACACACACCGTCCCAACACTCTGTCACAATATCTACATACACTACACAGTATATATATTATATATTACACACAGTGTGCTCCCAGGCTCAGATATCTCGTCCTCTCTTAAAACCAAGGGGGAGATACACAGTGTCCCACATCATCCCAACACCCTGTCACTTAGTGTGTGTGTATATATATATATATAGGGTCGTCAGGGCGGCCATGTTTTCCTGGACACATATTACTATTTCATGCAGAGGGGGAGCACAGGGAAAGTGCTGCCCTGCAACATGTATAATTCATACGATGCCGGAAGGAAATCAAGGCAGGTCACCTGGGAATCCTCTTTGATTTCTTACCTACAGCGTATGGATTATACATGCTGCAGGGTGGCATTTTTCATGCACTGCCCATTAGTAACTGAAAGGAATAGGAGCACCAAACGTCTCGCATTGATCGGTAGCAACCTATATATATTTCTTTAGTTTAATATGGGACACATATATGCAGAATCCCTGTTAAGTTTCGTTTCTGTATCCTACAGAATTAGTTTCATTTCTGAAGAAAGGATCTGCAGTTTCCCAGAAATCACGTGTTCTGTATGTTAGGGGGGATTTTCCAGCCACTGTCTCCCGCTCTACCAATTAGAGCATGAGATGAGAAACTCAGCCTCTTTTGCAGAAATGTATAAATAATGTGTTCAAACAAATAGAACCAGAGATGTGTTTTGAGTGACTACAAGGCTTCCGTGTCTTAATTTATCATTCTAATCATCTCTCCATCAACGTTGATGAGATTTTAATCTAAGGTGTCAATATCAGCTCGAGACGGGGTTTCGAGATAAGAACTAAAAGCACGGACAGGAGACAGTTAATTCTCCACAGTAACATGAATACATTATATGTGTCCCGGAAAACATGGAGGATCTGGCAACACTAACACAATCTGGTCTATTCAAAGAAAGGTGAAACTCTGGAGAACTTTTGGAGAAGTGAAAATTCTAGGTCAAAATAGTCAAACCAGAAAAATTCTCCCATTTATCTCACTTTCCAAATCGGCTATTTGGTCTAGATTGTTCTCTTCTCCGGAGTTTCACTTTTTAGTGAATAGACATTATATAATTATATATTCATGTTTATTATTGCAGAAGCCACTTGCACATCACAGCAATTCAAAGAACTGCAAACAAGAGCTCCTGTACTACATTCCCCATATGCAGCAAGGAATTATGGGTAGGATATGCAAATTACATCAGTCTCACTTTTATGCATCCTGTGTCTGCAATAATAAACATAACTAATTGTGGATTATTCCAGCCTTGGTGTCAGAATAATCTTAATTTTAATAAAGACAGGAGGCGAATATTTTGCATTCTCTTTTCTTTACTAAATCAACAGCAGCAAGGAAAGTTACATAGCAACAGCAGTAACCAATCAACAACAAGAGTGTAGTAAGTCCTTAGCCACGCCCTCTTTTCTTGTAAGCTGGACGAGCAGGAGAGACGTGACGGAGAAAACCAGAAATCCAGGAAGAAGGAAGGAAAAACGGAAAATGAAGCGGAGCAGATCCAACTAGGCAGAAGTCCAGGAGACTTGAAGGTACAAAACTGGAAGCCAACGGCCATCCGAGACGATGAGAGACCACAGGAGCAAGTCAAACTGAGGAGGAAGCAGAGGATACGTGAAAGCACCATGCACAGGAGGTCTGTCAATCAACAGCCAACAAACGAATCATTTACAATGAAAACAATCAAATGGTAACCAAAGTCGAGACAATAGCTCGAAGTGAGGTGAACAATACAAGTAAACCCTACTAGGGGAATAAAAACAGGTTAAACAAATGTACACTCATACAATTCTTTCATGTGAGAATTTTTTTTTTTTTTTTGTAATTAAGTTTATTTATTTATGTATTTATTTATTTATTTTTTACATGTAGCAGAAGAACACACAGAACAATGTAAGCCAACCTGGGCCGGGGCGGGCGGGAAAAATATTCGCCTCCTGTCTTTATTAAAATTAAGATTATTCTGACACCAAGGCTGGAATAATCCACAATTTTATATCAAGGCAGGAGGCTTCATATTTTGCAGTTTTAAAGCTGCACTAAAGCCCCAGAAGCATGAGAACGAGGACGGAAATAGAAGGTACAAAATGTGACCGCCCTAGACCAATCAGCCGCCTGTAGAATATCGGCCAGAGAACCCCCAGCGTCTGCGACAGAAGAAGCCGCCGCGCCCCGCACGGAGTGAGCGCCGAAATGGGGAGCAACGCCTGCCAGGGAGAGGAGCCAGCGCACCCATCTAGAGAGGGTAGGAGAGGAAACAGGTTTGTAAGGAGAGACATAAGAGACCAAGAGTTGGCCAGTCGGGGAGGAGCGTAAAGGACGCAAACGAGAGAGGTAAGTAGTGACACAACGAGCCACACACAGTAGAGGATCAGTGGGAAAATAAGGGTAGAAAACCTCACGGGATAGAGTTTTAGTACGCCTAGTAAGCGAGAAGACAACACCCTCAGGGGAGAAAATCACGGCGTGTGCATCGAAGGCCCTAACATCAGAGACATGCCGAAAGGAAACCAAACATAACAGAACTGTTAATTTAGCCGAGAGCTGACGGAGGGTTAGTGAGTCATTATCCGGCCAGTTACGCAGGAAGTCAAGCATCAGCGCTACATCCCAGAATATCACATATCTCGGAGCCGGCGGGCGAGCGAGTCTAATGCCACGGAGGAGACGACAGACGGAAGGGACCCTACCCACAGGAACGCCGCCCAGGGGAACGTGAGCCGCCGAGATAGCCGAGCGGAACAGGTTAATAGTACGATAGGACTTCCCCAACGTGGAAAGATGCGCCAAAAAATTGAGGATCAACTGTAGAGGGGCAGTAGCGGGATCAGCCTGTTGTTGCAAACACCAGCTACCCCAAGTTCCCCAGGCGTAACGATAACACTTTCTCGTGCCGGGAGCCCAGGATTCCCACAATAAGGAGCGAGCTGCATCTGATAGTCCCGGCAACATGCAGGGTCCCCGGAAATCGTCCACGCCACTAGAGGAAGATTGTTCTCCAAAATCATCGAATGTGGTCTGCCCTGGGGATCCAACAGAATGGATCGGAAGGACGGGAGCAGGAGTGGATGGAGGCAGGATAGTTCCAGCGTCAGTGGGAACCAGGGTTGAACATGCCACAAAGGTGTGAGAAGAAGCATCCGGATCCCCTGTCGGCGGACTTCTTGGATCGTCCGCGTGATCATCGGGAACGGCGGAAAAGCGTAGGCCCCGGACGGTGGCCATGGTTGAAGAAAGGCGTCCACCGCAGTTGCCTGTGGGTCCGGAAGCCAGCTGAAGTAGGCCTCTGTTTGACGATTCAAGCGAGAAGCGAACAGATCGAGGTGAAACGGACCCCTCAGTTCCGACAGGCGGTTGAACGTAGACACATCTAGTTTCCAATCGCTGGAGTCCCTCAAATATCTCGAAAACCAATCTGCCACAAGATTGGAGGAACCGGGAAGGTATTCCGCCCTGAGAGAGATGTTCCGTTCCAAACAATAATTGAAGAGGGAAAGCGTGAGGTCCGACAGGAGCTTGGAGCGGGAGCCTCCTAGGCGATTCACGTACTGGACCGCGGAGATGTTGTCCATCCGGAGAAGAAGGGTGCAGTCCCTGAGGTCCTGGGTAAAACTGCGAACGGCGAACGAGCCTGAATGGAGGAAGAGAGGAGACCCACTACTCTCGCCAAATCTCGGAGACAGATGGTGTCCATGCTGAGGACTCCGCGTAGGGATTTCTTGATGGCCCGAAGCTTTTGCGGGGGAAGCCGCAGTTGGCAAGACATTGAGTCTATATCGAATCCGAGGAAGGTGACGGTTTGGGCGGGACGCAGCGCCGATTTGTCCCTGTTGATAATGAAGCCCAGGTCCTGGAGGAGCGTGACCACCAGGGTTGTATGGTGAGCGCATTGTGCGGGGTCCTGCGCCAATAGAAGGATGTCGTCTAGATATATGATCGTCCTGACGCCTTGGGATCGTATGAAGGCCATTACCGGTCTGAGCAGCTTCGTAAAGCACCATGGCGCGGAGCTGAGGCCGAACGGCAGGCAAGTGAACTGCCAGAGGTCGCGATGCCAGAGGAATTGCAGGTACGGGTGGTGAGTGGGATGGACCGGGACCGTGAGGTAGGCGTCTGTGAGGTCCAGCCTCGTGAACCAATCGCCGTCTCGGAGGAGATCTCTGAGGAGGTGTATACCCTCCATCTTGAAGTGGCGGTAGGCCACGAAGGTGTTGAGAGTCTTCAGATTTATACCGGTCGAAAGTCCCCTGATTTTTTGTGGACCAGGAATATAGTGCTGACGAAGCACGGGGAGGCCCTGGCGGGGGTGATGGCACCTTTTAACTGCAAGGAGCGAAGTTCTTGGTCTATCAATGCCGCTTCCTCTGAGGAATAACGGGCCGGGGACGGGGTAGCAGCTTGGACGGGAACCTGGGAGAAGTCGATTAAATAACCCGCTACCGTTTGCAAAACCCACGAATCTGATGTGAGTGTGCGCCATTTGGGAAGGAAATAGCGTAGGCGACCCGCGACCGGAATGTGTGGAAGTGGGAGTGCTGGGGCACTTACCAGTGGAATAGCGGCGTCTGGGTCTGTTGAAGCCGCGACCAACAGGGACTCCGCGCGCCAGGATCGGACTGGGTCTGTACTGCACCTCCTGGCTTGGCGTGAAGCGAGGTCTATAGGTAGCGTTGTAACGGCTGGCGACCCGACCTCTTGGTGCGCCAGCCCTGGAGGAAAAACGTTGCTGGGGGTGGAAAACCCTTTTCATATTTGCCTGAACCTTTTGAAGGTTTGTATAAACGTTTACCTTACGATTAAGGTCTCTCATGAACAGATCTCCAAACAGTAAGCCTTGTGCTGCCGGACCCAATTCTTTTGTAGCCATGCTAGTTAGCTTAGCATCTAGCCGAAACAGCGCCGCCTTACGGCGTTCAGACGAAATACCGACGTTGGCATTACCCAACAAACAAAGGGCGCGCTGTGCCCATTCGCGGACTAGCGCAGGATCGAGCAGACTGTTGGTGGCTAGTGCTTCGTCCGCCATCACGAAGATGAGTGAGAGGGGACCGGAGACGTCCAGAAGCATGTCCTGGGCGACACGGAGACCCTGTTCCAAACCCTTTCTAGGGTCCCTGCCAGCCTTACCCATGAAAGTGACGAAGTCTTCGTCAAATTCAGGGGTAAGGGACACCTTATCGGGTAGAGTCGGGCGAGGGCATTCGGCCCGTAAGCGCGCTCTATCCGCTTTATCCAGGGGGCAGCGCAACCAGAAGCGCAAAAATTGAGTGATATGGTCCGGTGGTAACCAAGCGGAGGACCTAGGGTGGGTGGTCGAGCGCGGGTCAAAGAAAGGCAAGCCTCGGGAGTCGAGGAGTTGAAAATGGGTGTCCGCGGACGCAAGTGAGCGTGGTGGCGCGGGCATGGTATTAAGTGGCATGAGTGCCATGGCATCGGAACGGGGCTCACCCGTAGAAACAGGAGTGACCGGTGGGTTGCCGGTAGATTCCATATCCTCCTCATCAGGATAATCGGCCTGATAGTCATCCAGATCATAAGTGTCGACACATTTGGGTTCAGGGACACATTTGGATTTTTTAACAGGAGCTTTACCCTTGCCAGCGGATTCCGACTGGCCTTTCCAGGGTCTTTTACGTGAGGGTTCTGCAGACTCGGATATGTCAGAGTGTGAACCCTCGGAGTGGGTCGGAGACTGGGCCCTTGAAAGAACCGGGGGTTCCGTTGGGGGGGCTGGAGGAAGGCTTGCGAGCGCTATGGGGAGGGTTTCGGAGATGGCTGTCAGAAGCCAAGCTTTGAGCTCCTCCTGATTGGAGGGAAGTTGTGGGGGATCCATGGCCAAAGAGATCAGAAACGGGGCTCACCCGTAAGTAATATAATTTTATATTATATTGTTAATGTGATCCAAGTGTGCGGATCGAAACGCCGCTGAGCGGCTTGCCCGCGGTTATTGCGGCTCTTTAAAGTGAGTGCCGAAGCAGACACTAAATTGCGGGGCTCACCCGAGGTTAGGAGATTTTTGGGTCCGTGCAGCAGGCTGTCTGATCGCAAGGAGGCACCTGCCGACCTTAAACCGGCACGAGTTGTGTTAATGGCGGCAGACAGTGAAGATCAAAAGGCCGCGAAACGCATGCGCAGATGGGGTCGCGCAGTCTGAGGCAAGTTCCTCATGCGGGACTGCGCGCGCAACTAGCGGCGCTCTCTGAAGTAAAAAATATAATTTTTTTTTAGCGATAATGATAGACTAACACCCGGAGGCCAGGGTAGATAAAATCGCCCTATTTGAAGGGAAAACAAACAATAAAAACAAACAATAAAGCAAGCGCCAGCCTGCAGGCGGGATAGTGCCCACGCAGCAGGCAGAAACCTAAGGAAAAAACCGTATTAAATACAGAAACCTTGCCTAGACAAAATTAGATATGACTATATATAGCTAATCATAAAAAATAACCAAAATATAACCAAAATATATCCTGGCATCCAGGAGCTGTTTTTAAAACGACTCACCTGGAGGCCAGCAGCAAGAAAAGAGGGCGTGGCTAAGGACTTACTACACTCTTGTTGTTGATTGGTTACTGCTGTTGCTATGTAACTTTCCTTGCTGCTGTTGATTTAGTAAAGAAAAGAGAATGCAAAATATGAAGCCTCCTGCCTTGATATAAAATTATAGTGTGGAGGCTTTTTATCTCACTTCTTGTCCTCCACCACAACACGTGTAAGCACTATATATATATATACACACCCTCTCACAATATATATATATTACACACACACACCCTCTCACAATATATATATATACACACACTGTGTTGGTTTGTGCGCCGCTCTCTTTGTGGTATAGATGAGCAGGTCATTCAGCCCCCCCCCCCCCCCCGCAGCTGCATGTGTGACAGAGGAAGGTGCGGCTCCTGCAAAGTGAAAGTGAAAGTGAAAGTATCTGCTCCCTGACACAAACAAGCAGACTCTGTCCCCCCTCCCCCCCTCAGGCTGTGTCAGACGAGCGGCTGGACCGGACAGAGCTGTGAGTAGAGTGTGAGCTGCTGGACGAGCAATGTGCTGGGATAGACGCGTCACTCCATGAGGTCACAGTGTCCTGTGTATGAGAGCTGCTGCTGCTGGTAAAAGCCGCGCTCTGCTAATAACCCTCTATTTATCATTACAGGGTCAGATCAATATCACATCCACATACAGATACAGAGGAACCCATTATATCCGGGGGGGGGGGGGAGATGGCGACTGGAGGAAGTGACACCAGCGACGAGGAGTATGTAATGGTGGGAGAAGATGAAGAAAACCTCCCAATAAATCCCAGTGACCCCGATAAACATAAAGCTACTGATATGGAAAATGAGAGGAAAGAGGACGGAATGGACACAAACGATACCACGGGGCAACCTGGAAACCCGACACCCCAAAACGACATGAGCGCAGGGCGAGCGAGACATGACGACATGGAAACTGAACCCCCAGAACCAAGAGACGCAGCAAAACATGGAACAGGTCTGGGTGGAAAGAATCTAGAACCAGGAGACGCAGCAAAACATGGAACAGGTCTGGGTGGAAAGAATCCTGAACCAGGAGACGCAGCAAAACATGGAACAGGTCTGGGTGGAAAGAATCCTGAACCAGGAGGTGACTCAGCTCAGAGGTAACAATATTACTCCATCCATATACATAACATCATGTGAAGCTGTAACCGTGTGTCCGACACCCCACAAGCCGGGTCACTCACTCAGAACACCGTGCGGTAACACATCATGCCACCGCATATCACATACAGTGTGTGTGTTACAGTGTGTGTGTGTGTGTGTGTATAATGTTATGGTGGAGGTCAAAAAGTGAGATTAAAAGCCGCCACACCGCAAATAATAAAGTTACGTAGAAGACAATTCAGCAATTCAGAGAAATGCTTCACAGAGCTCATGTGCTACATTCCCCATATGCAGCAAGGAACTCTGGGTAGGACATGCAAATGAAGTCTCCAGTCTCTCACTTTTTTGCATCCTGGGTCTGTTTTAAGACGGAGCCCTCCTTGCCAGTGCCGTGCCATACTGAATGGCCTTTTAGCAGAGGTCAGGTTATGCAGCGAGTGACAGCCACTCCTGGACAGCTGTTTCAGGCTTATTATGCCCTCATCAGCAGGAGATAGGCCGGGACTCATTGCTGTTTGATCCTCTACCCTGGGGCAAATCAATACATATGTGGAGGTTTTTAATCTCACTTTTTGCTCTTTACCATAACTTGAATTTGTATTGATCTACGATCCTTCAAGTCCACGGAGTGATCACAGAGGGAGACTGGGGACTATTTGCCCCCGGCGGCCAGAAGCAGCCACCGTTCTCACTGCAGGATATTTGATTTTGGGGGGGGGGGGTTCCAGCTGGTGCTGACTGATTCTGCAGAAGCCGTGTCACTTAGCACCAGCTTCTAGCTGTAGGTAACGTTTCAGTATCCGCAGCTGTGGGTAATTAGCGTTAGGACTCTGCGCTTCCTATACTTAACATTGTTAGGATTACAAAAGTACAGTAATCCCGCACTAGAAAGCGTTATTGTTATTATCGATGCGCTAACAGATGTTTTTAACGTGTTGGCACTCGGGATGTAATCTGGGCGGCCTGCAGTAACCTCTTTTAACCTAATTCTCACGTATGTAACATTAAGGAGGTGATGGAGCCCAAAGTGTGTATAATCTACATTAAAAAGCATATGACGTTCGAGTTTGCCTTGTAGGAAAGGTGGCAACCCTGCTCTGGCAAAATTCAGCAAATCACAGACAAGCGATAAAGAAAGCAGCGTCTTAATACAACGGAATCACATACAGGGCACCTCTGAATATATAATAAGGAGAACATCATAGAATTCCCAGAAATTAGGAAATGAAACTTAACCAGTCAATGGGGAGTTAAGACATGTTTCCTTGAGGTGTGTTCAAGCTTTGCATAGAGGTGTGTATTTTTTAACTTGGCCACGCCTACTTTAAAATCTAGCCAACTCTGTGCGTACATATCCAAAACCTATATATGGGGGTCGGCCATTTAACCCTTTCATCCCTTCACTACCAAGTGATTTTTTTTCTTAAAACCACTTACAGGAACCAATGGTTTAATGGAATACCACTTTATATTATCTTACCCTCATCAAAACACACACACACCATTAAATGTAGGAGACAGGAAGAAAACATTGAAGCCACTAGATGTTTTTAGATGCCAAAGACTGCTTTTAGATTGGTGTAAAATAAACTGGAAATTTAGGAGCCAGGAGTAAAATTCTAGGAGCAAGTGGCTACCAGGCTCCTGGCTTTGTCAAGCCCTGATGTAGGAAATATAGTCCCTATGTTACATGTTTACAGGTGCATTCTGTATATAGTCACTGTGTTACATGTTTACAGGTGCATTCTGTATATAGTCACTATGTTACATGTTTACAGGTGCATTCTGTATATAGTCACTGTGTTACATGTTTACAGGTGCATTCTGTATATAGTCACTATGTTACATGTTTACAGGTGCATTCTGTATATAGTCACTATGTTACATGTTTACAGGTGCATTCTGTATATAGTCACTATGTTACATGTTTACAGGTGCATTCTGTATATAGTCACTATGTTACATGTTTACAGGTGCATTCTGTATATAGTCACTATGTTACATGTTTACAGGTGCATTCTGTATATAGTCACTGTTTTACATGTTTACAGGCGCATTCTGTATATAGTCACTGTGTTACATGTTTACAGGTGCATTCTGTATATAGTCACTGTGTTACATGTTTACAGGTGCATTCTGTATATAGTCACTGTGTTACATGTTTACAGGCTCATTCTGTATATAGTCACTGTGTTACATGTTTACAGGCGCATTTTGTATATAGTCACTGTGTTACATGTTTACAGGCGCATTTTGTATATAGTCATTGTGTTACATGTTTACAGGTGCATTCTGTATATAGTCACTGTGTTACATGTTTACAGGCGCATTCTGTATATAGTCACTGTGTTACATGTTTACAGGTGCATTCTGTATATAGTCACTATGTTACATGTTTACAGGTGCATTCTGTATATAGTCACTATGTTACATGTTTACAGGTGCATTCTGTATATAGTCACTATGTTACATGTTTACAGGTGCATTCTGTATATAGTCACTATGTTACATGTTTACAGGTGCATTCTGTATATAGTCACTGTTTTACATGTTTACAGGCGCATTCTGTATATAGTCACTGTGTTACATGTTTACAGGTGCATTCTGTATATAGTCACTGTGTTACATGTTTACAGGTGCATTCTGTATATAGTCACTGTGTTACATGTTTACAGGCTCATTCTGTATATAGTCACTGTGTTACATGTTTACAGGCGCATTTTGTATATAGTCATTGTGTTACATGTTTACAGGTGCATTCTGTATATAGTCACTGTGTTACATGTTTACAGGCGCATTCTGTATATAGTCACTGTGTTACATGTTTACAGGCACATTCTGTATATAATCACTGTGTTACATGTTTACAGGTGCATTCTGTATATAATCACTGTGTTACATGTTTACAGGCGCATTCTGTATATAGTCACTGTTTTACATGTTTACAGGCGCATTCTGTATATAGTCACTGTGTTACATGTTTACAGGTGCATTCTGTATATAGTCACTGTGTTACATGTTTACAGGTGCATTCTGTATATAGTCACTGTGTTACATGTTTACAGGCTCATTCTGTATATAGTCACTGTTACATGTTTACAGGCGCATTCTGTATATAGTCACTGTGTTACATGTTTACAGGTGCATTCTGTATATAGTCACTGTGTTACATGTTTACAGGCACATTCTGTATATAGTCACTGTGCTACATGTTTACAGGTGCATTCTGTATATAGTCACTGTGTTACATGTTTACAGGTGCATTCTGTATATAGTCACTGTGTTACATGTTTACAGGTGCATTCTGTATATAGTCACTGTGTTACATGTTTACAGGCGCATTCTGTATATAGTCACTGTTAGATGTATACAGGTGCATTCTGTATATAGTCACTGTGTTACATGTTTACAGGCGCATTCTGTATATAGTCACTGTTAGATGTATACAGGTGCATTACGTATTGAGGTATGTTAATAGGGAGTTCTTAAGGGACTTTAGACTTGGGGGAAGATTTGATGGCGTCTGGGAGGTTATTCCATAATGTCCCAGCTCTTCAAAGCTGTCATGTCCTATATACTGGTGCTTATGGGCCACTATTGAATATTCTGGTGATGAGTTAATGCCTGCCAGCAATGAGAAGGAGAAATGCCTGGAGAGCTGCTCTCTGCCATCACAAGTCCTCAGCATGAGCCACTGACTGATAACTATTACTATTCTATATCTGACGCTGTCACATAATGCCCCCCCCTCTGCCACGAGTCCATGGGAAAGTACCAGCATGACCAGCAGTGCTTCCATTGTAATGACTAGCAGGAGGTGTATGTGTGTGACCTGCAGCCATATACAGCATAAAGCAGACTGTGTATCATCCTGTGTGACCTGTGGATTATCTGTGTATCATCCTGTGTGACCTGTGGATTATCTGTGTATCATCCTGTGTGTGACCTGTGGATTATCTGTGTATCATCCTGTGTGTGACCTGTGGATTATCTGTGTATCATCCTGTGACCTGTGGATTATCTGTGTATCATCCTGTGTGTGACCTGTGGATTATCTGTGTATCATCCTGTGTGTGACCTGTGGATTATCTGTGTGTATCATCCTGTGTGTGACCTGTGGATTATCTGTGTATCATCCTGTGTGTGACCTGTGGATTATCTGTGTGTATCATCCTGTGTGTGACCTGTGGATTATCTGTGTATCATCCTGTGTGTGACCTGTGGATTATCTGTGTGTATCATCCTGTGTGTGACCTGTGGATTATCTGTGTGTATCATCCTGTGTGTGACCTGTGGATTATCTGCGTATCATCCTGTGGATTATCTGTGTATCATCCTTTGTGTGACCTGTGGATTATCTGTGTATCATCCTGTGGATTATCTGTGTATCATCCTTTGTGTGACCTGTGGATTATCTGTGTATCATCCTTTGTGTGACCTGTGGATTATCTGTGTATCATCCTGTGTGTGTGACCTGTGGATTATCTGTGTATCATCCTGTGTGACCTGTGGATTATCTGTGTATCATCCTGTGTGGATTATCTGTGTATCATCATGTGGATTATCTGTGTATCATCCTGTGTGACCTGTGGATTATCTGTGTATCATCCTGTGTGGATTATCTGTGTATCATCCTGTGAATTATCTGTGTATCATCCTGTGTGACCTGTGGATTATCTGTGTATCATCCTTTGTGTGACCTGTGGATTATCTGTGTATCATCCTGTGTGTGTGACCTGTGGATTATCTGTGTATCATCCTGTGTGACCTGTGGATTATCTGTGTATCATCCTGTGTGGATTATCTGTGTATCATCATGTGGATTATCTGTGTATCATCCTGTGTGACCTGTGGATTATCTGTGTATCATCCTGTGATTATCTGTGTATCATCCTGTGTGACCTGTGGATTATCTGTGTATCATCCTGTGTGGATTATCTGTGTATCATCCTGTGAATTATCTGTGTATCATCCTGTGTGACCTGTGGATTATCTGTGTATCATCCTGTGGATTATCTGTGTATCATCCTGTGAATTATCTGTGTATCATCCTGTGTAACCTGTGGATTATCTGTGTATCATCCTGTGTGGATTATCTGTGTATCATCCTGTGTGGATTATCTGTGTATCATCATGTGGATTATCTGTGTATCATCCTGTGTGACCTGTGGATTATCTGTGTATCATCCTGTGTGGATTATCTGTGTATCATCCTGTGTTTGACCTGTGGATTATCTGTGTATCATCCTATGTGACCTGTGGATTATCTGTGTTTTGTTACAGGGACAGACATGAGAATGTGGGAATATTTATCACAGATTTGGATGTGGACGTCCACTGTCTGATGAATTATATAAATCCACTCAGTGAATCCTGCAACGCTAATATTGTGCCTCTTACTCATGATTCCTGGGTGGACGTGGCTGATAAAACCTCTCCTCACATTATTTGTCACTCCGTGAGGTCCCGGACCCCCCTGTCTGACCTGGAGCGTCACCGGGAATACTTTACACAAAGTAAGTGCAGAAACAATGGAAGAAAGAGACGAACATTACTGTGAATTTTATTGCTGTGGATTCTGTGATACGCTCATACACACCACACATTACTGTGAGGTTTATTGCTGTGGAGCGCTGTGATACGCTCATACACACTGCACATTACTGTGAGGTTTATTGCTGTGGAGCGCTGTGATACGCTCATACACACTGCACATTACTGTGAGTTTTATTGCTGTGGAGCGCTGTGATACGCTCATACACACTGCACATTACTGTGAGGTTTATTGCTGTGGAGCGCTGTGATACGCTCATACACACTGCACATTACTGTGAGTTTTATTGCTGTGGAGCGCTGTGATACGCTCATACACACTGCACATTACTGTGAGTTTTATTGCTGTGGAGCTCTGTGATACGCTCATACACACTGCACATTACTGTGAGGTTTATTGCTGTGGAGCTCTGTGATACGCTCATACACACCGCACATTACTGTGAGGTTTATTGCTGTGGATTCTGTGATATGCTCGTACACACTGCACATTACTGTGAGTTTTATTGCTGTGGAGCTCTGTGATACGCTCATACACACTGCACATTACTGTGAGGTTTATTGCTGTGGAGCTCTGTGATACGCTCATACACACCGCACATTACTGTGAGGTTTATTGCTGTGGATTCTGTGATATGCTCGTACACACTGCACATTACTGTGAGTTTTATTGCTGTGGAGCTCTGTGATACGCTCATACACACATGGCGAATAAGACCCACGAAATAGACACAGTGGTTTTATTAAACCCCAGAGTAAGAAGCTGCTGTGCTGGTCATCAGAGATAATGATCCATTTAACCACCAGACGCTGACGGAATGTGAATGAATGTATCGTATGAGTTTGTGTCACATTGTAATAACGCGTCTTTATATTGTGTTCTATCAGGTCATGTTCCTGTGAAAGTCCTGATCACTGACGTATCAGATCCAGAGCTGGAGAAGCAGATTAGACGTTGGATGGAGCAGCACATGCTCAGAACATGGGAATTAGTGATCCTGTATGAGAATGAAATAGACTCGATCCAACCCGAGCGACAGAAACCCTGCACAGACACAAACCAACCCGAGCGACAGAAACCCTGCACAGACACAAACCAACCCGAGCGACAGAAACCCTGCACAGACACAAACCAACCCGAGCGACAGAAACCCTGCAGAGACACAAAGCAACCCGAGCGACAGAAACCCTGCACAGACACAAACCAACCCGAGCGACAGAAACCCTGCACAGACACAAACCAACCCGAGCGACAGAAACCCTGCACAGACACAAACACTGAGGATAAACTGAAGAGAATGAGGGAAATCCTGAGCACAGGTAAAACCACAAGATATCAAGATGCACAACGTATAATATAATAATGTGCTTCCCCTGTGATGCTTTACTCCAATAATACGACTTAAAGGGCCACGACCACCAATAAAATGAAATGTCCTTATTGTGTTTATGTTGCTGATATCTTATATTTGTTTGTTTTTCTCTTGTGTGTTTAAAAAATATTTCCCTCTATGTGTCACTGGGTGCATCCATTGTGTGATATTTTCCTCTATATGTGTCACTGAGTGCATCCATTGTGTGATATTTTCCTCTATATGTGTCACTGCGTGCATCCATTGTGTGATATTTTCCTCTATATGTGTCACTGGATGCATCCATTGTGTGATATTTTCCTCTATATGTGTCACTGGGTGCATCCATTGTGTGATATTTTCCTCTATATGTGTCACTGGATGCATCCATTGTGTGATATTTTCCTCTATATGTGTCACTGGGTGCATCCATTGTGTATTTTCCTCTATATGTGTCACTGCGTGCATCCATTGTGTGATATTTTCCTCTATATGTGTCACTGCGTGCATCCATTGTGTGATATTTTCCTCTATATGTGTCACTGGGCGCATCCATTGTGTGATATTTTCCTCTATATGTGTCACTGGGTGCATCCATTGTGTGATATTTTCCTCTATATGTGTCACTGGGCACATCCATGTGTGATATTTTCCTTTATGTGTCACTGGGTGCATCCATTGTGTGATATTTTCCTCTATATGTGTCACTGCGTGCATCCATTGTGTGATATTTTCCTCTATATGTGTCACTGGGCGCATCCATTGTGTGATATTTTCCTCTATATGTGTCACTGGGTGCATCCATTGTGTGATATTTTCCTCTATATGTGTCACTGGGTGCATCCATTGTGTGATATTTTCCTCTATATGTGTCACTGGGTGCATCCATTGTGTGATATTTTGTATCTTTCCATCACTTGCTCCTCACTGTGTGATTTTAGCCATAGAATGGAGTGAATGGGTCAATCACCGACTCACATTATTGTGTGGGATGTATTCAAAGGATGCCACCGGGGGGAGATTAGAAGGCTTTTAAGCTCCCTGTCATATCTCAGGTTGCGTGGAAAACAAAATACACCCCCTGCAGCCTTCTCTAAACGTTCCCTCCTCCACCCAACAGAATTTTAAATAATGTATAAGATAAACCACAGTCACAAAGTAATTTTTGCACAGATTTTGTATCATGGGAAAAGAGATAAAAACCTAACTTTATTTTTCCTTTTTACATGCAATTACTTCAAAGAAAAAACCGCAGCAGCATGTGTTTTATAATCAGGGTTATTCAAAGAGAATCGAAAAGTCACTGCACGTTCGGTGACTTTTCGTTCTCTTCAATTCGGCACGATTTGGTGCTCCCATTTCGGCGACCCTGCGGTGTATTCAGCAAGTACCACAGGGCCGTCAAAGCGCAGGGAAAAGTTGCCGCAAACCCGGCGAATAGTCACCGCAAAACGAGGGCGAACGCACATCGAAACCCGCAAAAACAACTGGATTAACCGCAGACGAAGGAGGTTAAGAAAAAAACCCAGTTTGCTTGAATGTTTGAAAAGTGAAACGCTGTTTGCAAAGAAACTACTGAGCGAAAATGTCTGAAATTTACATATAAAATCCAATGAATGATAATAAAAAGGGCTGTTACAGAAAAAAGAAACGGAAAAAAAATGTTTGCAAAAAAAATCCCGAAAAATGCCTAAAAGATGCTAAAAAAATCTACAAATAAAGAGACTTTTTGCTGCAGAATTTTATAATGAACGGATTATTAGATATTGAATTAAAATGGGAATATTTTTTACATTGAAGCCTATGGGATTCTCCTGAATAAACCTGCCGAATTAAACCACTGAATGGCAGAGCATTAGGGGAACCTTTCACTGCTGGTTTGTGTTCTCTGAATAGCCGAAGCAGTGCTTTATGGGGATTCACTGCCCTCGAACAGGCACCGTATGTGCAGGCAATTCGCCAGGATTTGGCGTATTGCCTGCTCTCTGGATAGCCGAATGGCCAGGAAAGGTAACCGAACGCTGAATTTTAGCGTTCAGTTACCTTTGTCCAGCAATTCGGATCTCTTTGAATAACCCTGAATGTGTTTTATAAAGTGGTTATGTCTGTAATGCTCAAGTAATCTAGTTATAACTTATGTAAGCCTTAATGTCCCTCAACATCTGAGGAAACATCTGAGGGTTGGGATTTAGGGGTTATTATTTCAGAGGATCTAAGGGTAAGTAGTCAATGTAATAGAGCAGCAGGAAATGCTGGCATAATGCTTGGAAATGCTGGCAGAATGCTTGGAAATGCTGGCAGAATGCTTGGAAATGCTGGCAGAATGCTTGGTTGTGTAGGGAGAGGTATTAGCAGTAGGAAAAGGGAAGTGCTCATGCCACTGTACAAAGCACTGGTGAGACCTCACTTGGAGTACTGTGTGCAGTACTGGAGACCGTATCTCCAGAAGGATATAGACATCTTAGAGAGAGTTCAGAGAAGGGCTACTAAAATGGTGTACGGCTTGAAGGAGAAAAGTTACCAGGAAAGGCTTAATGATCTTAACATGTACAGCTTGGAAAAAAGACGAGACAGAGGAGATATGATAGAAACATTTAAATATGTAAAGGGAATCCACAAGGTAGAGGAAGGGAGTATATTTAAAAGGAAACAAAATAGCAAAACAAGAGGACATAGTGTTAGATTAGAGGGGCAAAGGTTTAAAAGTAACATCAGGAAGCATTATTTTACTGAGAGGGTGGTGGATACATGGAACAGTCTTCCAGTAGAAGTGGTAGAGGCCAAAACAGTGATTGAATTTAAGCAGGCATGGGATAGGCATAAGGCTATCCTAAACAAAAGATAAATCCAGGTAAAGTATCCATGTAATTGGGCGACTAGATGGGCCGAAAGGTTCTTATCTGCCGAAATTTTTCTATGTTTCTATGTTTTAATATGCAAACTGGACCCGGGACTCATTTTTATTGGTTTGGGTTAAAATCTCTACAACCAGGTTCCCTAAGGCCAAAATCCCGATGGCCGACTTCCTTACACAGACAACTCCCTGACGGCCAACTTTTAGACATCCAAAATCCCAGCGGCTAACCCGAATCCTACTCCCTAACCCCCCTAAACCTAAACCTAGCCCTAAACCTAGCCCTAACCCCCTAAACCTAGCCCTAACCCCCCAAACCTAACCCTAACCCCCCTAAATCTATCCTAACCCTAACCCACCTAAACCTAGCCCTAACTCCCCTAAATCTAGCCCTAACCCCCCTAAACCTAGGGTTAAGGTGTTATTTTAGGGTTAGCCGCTGGGATTTTGGATGCCTGGAAGTCGGCCGTGTAGGGAAGTTGGGATGTCCGGCAGTTGTCCTGTCTGGAAGTTGGCCGTCGGGATGTTGGCATTAGGGAAACTGGCTGTAGGGATTTTGTCCGGCACCCCATTTTTATGTGTGACTGTGTATATTAAATTTACATAGCAATAACAGGTATACTCAGCGCTTTACAGGTTACGTTACAGTAGAGGGAGGTGCAGTAGTTATACAGTATATATTTATATAGCAGTGACAGGTGTACTCAGCGCTTTACAGGTTACATTACAGTAGAGGGAGGAGCAGTAAGTGCAGTAGTTATACAGTATATATTTATATAGCAGTGACAGGTGTACTCAGCGCTTTACAGGTTACATTACAGTAGAGGGAGGAGCAGTAAGTGCAGTAGTTATACAATGTATATTTATATAGCAGTAACAGGTGTACTCAGTGCTTTACAGGTTACATTACAGTAGAGGGAGGTGCAGTAAGTGCAGTAGTTATACAATGTATATTTATATAGCAGTGACAGGTGTACTCAGCGCTTTACAGGTTACGTTACAGTAGAGGGAGGTGCAGTAGTTATACAGTATATATTTATATAGCAGTAACAGGTGTACTCAGCGCTTTACAGGTTACATTACAGTAGAGGGAGGTGCAGTAAGTGCAGTAGTTATATAGTGTATATTTATATAGCAGTAACAGGTGTACTCAGCGCTTTACAGGTTACATTACAGTAGAGGGAGGTGCAGTAAGTGCAGTAGTTATACAATGTATATTTATATAGCAGTGACAGGTGTACTCAGCGCTTTACAGGTTACGTTACAGTAGAGGGAGGTGCAGTAGTTATACAGTATATATTTATATAGCAGTAACAGGTGTACTCAGCGCTTTACAGGTTACATTACAGTAGAGGGAGGAGCAGTAAGTGCAGTAGTTATACAGTATATTTATATAGCAGTAACAGGTGTACTCAGCGCTTTACAGGTTACATTACAGTAGAGGGAGGTGCAGTAAGTGCAGTAGTTATACAATGTATATTTATATAGCAGTGACAGGTGTACTCAGCGCTTTACAGGTTACGTTACAGTAGAGGGAGGTGCAGTAGTTATACAGTATATATTTATATAGCAGTAACAGGTGTACTCAGCGCTTTACAGGTTACATTACAGTAGAGGGAGGAGCAGTAAGTGCAGTAGTTATACAGTATATATTTATATAGCAGTGACAGGTGTACTCAGCGCTTTACAGGTTACATTACAGTAGAGGGAGGAGCAGTAAGTGCAGTAGTTATACAGTATATATTTATATAGCAGTGACAGGTGTACTCAGCGCTTTACAGGTTACGTTACAGTAGAGGGAGGTGCAGTAGTTATACAGTATATATTTATATAGCAGTAACAGGTGTACTCAGCGCTTTACAGGTTACATTACAGTAGAGGGAGGTGCAGTAAGTGCAGTAGTTATATTAGTGTATATTTATATAGCAGTAACAGGTGTACTCAGCGCTTTACAGGTTACTGCACCTCCCTCTACTGTTAAGTAACCTGTAAAGTGCTGAGTACACCTGTTACTGCTATATAAATATACACTGTATAACTACTGCACTTACTGCACCTCCCTCTACTGTAATGTAACCTGTAAAGTGCTGAGTACACCTGTTACTGCTATATAATATACACTGTATAACTACTGCACTTACTGCTCCTCCTCTACTGTAATGTAACCTGTAAAGCACTGAGTACACCTGTTACTGCTATATAAATATACACTGTATAACTACTGCACTTACTGCACCTCCCTCTACTGTAATGTAACCTGTAAAGCGCTGAGTACACCTGTTACTGCTATATAAATATACACTGTATAACTACTGCACTTACTGCACCTCCCTCTACTGTAATGTAACCTGTAAAGCGCTGAGTACACCTGTTACTGCTATATAAATATACACTGTATAACTACTGCACTTACTGCACCTCCCTCTACTGTAATGTAAGTGCAGTAGTTATACAATGTATATTTATATAGCAGTAACAGGTGTACTCAGCGCTTTACAGGTTACATTACAGTAGAGGGAGGTGCAGTAAGTGCAGTAGTTATACAGTGTATATATAGTAGTAACAGGTGTACTCAGCGCTTTACAGGTTACATTATAGTAGTTATACAGTGTCTCAGTTGTAATCGAGTCGGTAACCGGGAATGTTTAAGGGTTTTTGTCTCATTCCAATCTTTTCCCTCAGTGTGTCTCCTGAAGTGAAGTTATTTATTTATTGCGTTTCTGCACATTTTTATTCTTGTTTCTCTTTTCTCGTGTTTATGTTGCGCAGCCGCCCCATCACAGTTTCATGGAAATAAAGAGAGACGTAAGGTATGTGATTTGTATCTGTTTTATTGTTGTAACAAGATAAAGAGCAATTTGTAAATATCACACATTGTAAACGATATGTGGAAACATTATATGTAAATGGGTCATTTAAAAGGTTTCTTTTGAGGTTCTAATGTTCCAGTGTAAGATGTGGAGCAGCTGGAGCCTTTTTTTCATAAAGAGAATGTGGAGACTTTGCAGATAGAATAAATCGAAACAATAGATTGTGTTTTTTATTTATTTTACCTGATTCCTGCTAATAGAGGAAAGATTCCACAGAGAAGAGACAAATTGTGTTTGTTCCCAAGGGAGAATGACAGAGCATCTCCTAATGCTTGTTATGGCCATGATGGGAGCATCTCTCATGAGAAGGGACACGCCGTGACACGCCATGCAGAGCCATCGTGTGCCATGCTGCACAGCGCCAGTGAGGAATACACTGCACATTGCCTTTTAGGAACATGTTAGGTGTCGCTATTGGGTTTCTCTGGTTATCTGTGTTGGGTATCTCTGGTTATCTGTGTTGGGTATCTCTGGTTATCTGTGTTTGGTATCTCTGGTTATCTGTGTTTGGTATCTCTGGTTATCTGTGTTTGGTATCTCTGGTTATCTGTGTTGGGTATCTCTGGTTATCTGTGTTGGGTATCTCTGGTTATCTGTGTTGGGTATCTCTGGTTATCTGTGTTGGGTATCTCTGGTTATCTTTGGATTTCTCTGGTTATCTGTGTTGGGTATCTCTGGTTATCTCTGGTTATCTGTGTTGGTATCTCTGGTTATCTGTGTTGGGTTTCTCTGGTTATCTGTGTTGGGTATCTCTGGTTATCTGTGTTGGGTTTCTCTGGTTATCTGTGTTGGGTTTCTCTGGTTATCTGTGTTGGGTTTCTCTGGTTATCTGTGTTGGGTTTCTCTGGTTATCTGTGTTGGGTTTCTCTGGTTATCTGTGTTGGGTTTCTCTGGTTATCTGTGTTGGGTTTCTCTGGTTATCTGTGTTGGGTATCTCTAACTGGTGCTGAAGCAGCATGTGCCTCGTGGCTCCTAAGCTGCTTCCACCATCCCTCCAACGATGCAATCCTGGCCTGATTCCAAACCTCATAACCTCTTTATCACAAGGCTCGCGGCACTGAGCATTTAGGATACGGGACACTCTATGTAAATGTGTATATATGTATATATGTATATTAGGTAGGCCGTGTTAGTCCAGATGCCAAAATCACGAGTATAGCAGTCTGTAGTGATACATTTTTTATTGGACTAACGTTACATTTAAAGTACAAGCTTTCGAGAGGATTCCTCCCTTCGTCAGGTATATCGGCTTCTATTAAAAACGTTAGTCCAATAAAAAAGGTATCACTACAGACTGCTACTCGTGATTTATGTATATATGTACATATACAGTATATATGACTCAGAATCCTGCATGTCCTCAGTCCTCACACACACTTGTTGCCAATGAATTAAGCCACAGGTAATTCTCAGCCTGCCGACTCCTGGACAGATGTGTTTAAACAGCCTGCTGAGAGCAGGGCGGGAAGCAGTAACAAAACGAAAGAAAGGGACGAGGGGCACAACAGTTCAAGAAAGGGCTTAACCCCAACGGAATATACTCACAAGAAAAAAAGTACCAAAGGTACAATGAGAACCGTAAAAAGTGAAGGGAAATGTATAGTGTGACGACCAACCGCTACCTACCCAGTCGTCACTAGGGATGAGCGTTCGGTTCGGATCGGTTCGGAGTTCGATTCGACCATCGCCCGTTCGTCGAACTCCGAACATTTCGGCTTGTTCGCCCACAATGCAAAGGACCACAATGCACTTTTCCACTGGCCTGAAGCTTGTAATTGGCTACAGCCTTGCACCTGACCACAGGTCAGGTGCAAGACTATGCCAATCACTGCTCAGAGAATTTTCCCAATCAGGGGCTCACAGAGCTAAGTGCCGCAGCACACTATATAAGGCTTCCCTGCCTGCAGCCCCAGCGTGTCGGTTTGCAGGAGTGAATCAGAGAGGAGATTGTTCTGTCAGGGTGTATCAGTGACGTTGTAGGAGATTTCTGGGAGTTTGAATCTGTGTTGGCACTGCCAGGCTATCAGGGTCAGGGACAGTGTGTATCAGTGAGTTCTACCACAGTTCAGCAAATTAGAATCTGTCTTTGCACAGCCTGTTATCAGGGACAGTGTGTATCACTGATTTATATAGATTTTCCAGAACAATGCTATATCTTTGATCTAATTCTAGATACCATATAATAACACCGTTTAATCTGAGTTCATCTGTTTATCTATTCAGACTTGAATCTGGGTCTTGTTGCCAGCTATTAGGGTGTTGCAGCCTGCAGGAGAGGAAGTGAATCAGAGAGAGTAGAGGACATTGGCAGCCTTGCAGGGAAAATATCAGTAAAATCGCCGATTTATATCAGAGTTCTGATTATCTTTAATCTGTATACCAGAGTTGAATCAGAGTTCTGCATCATATCTCCAATCTTTATATCAGAGTTCTGTATATCTTTAATCTATATATCACTCACCATGTCAGAAAGACCAAAAAGGACAGGCAGACGCTCCCAGACACAGATAAAAGAGCAAGCAGCCTCTGTGTCGGAAGGCTGTGCCCCTGTTCATCATGGACGTGGTGCATCCTCTGCAGGGGCACGCTTGTCCTTTCTAACTGGTGCTGGCCATCTTAAGCAGCAGCAACATACAAAGGATTTGCAGGATTGGCTAACCAGGCCATCCTCATCCTCCGAGTCCTCTGCCAGCCAGGCTTGTAGCGCTTTACAGTCCACCTCAGCTGCCAAAGCATCTAATGCAGCCTCCATGTCCACAGCTACTCCTGCCTTAGCCTCACCAACATACACGGAGGAGTCAGCTGAATTGTTTGACTACAGTGACAGTGACATGCTGCTTGAGGATGCGCAGCAACTCCAGTGCTCAAATTCAAACTCTGAGGTTGAGGAAGGGAGTATAATCAGCCTAGAGGGAGGGGGTGCCAGTGACACACAAATAACTGGCACTCATGTTCTCCCAGCAGCTGCAGCATACTGCCAAGTTGGCTCCAGTGACGAGGAGAGAGGGGGTGATGATGAGGATCAGGTCACTGACTCCACCTGGGTGAGTGATCGAACAGAGGAGTCAAGTGAGGAGGAGGCACAACAAAAACGAGCACAACCTCCTCTATGAGCAACCGTAGCCATTCCAAGGCATCAGATGTCAGAGCTGCTCAGGTGCAGAGCGCTGTTGTCTCGCAGCACACATCCAGGATCTCTGCTGTCTGGGAGTTCTTCACGACATGTGCAGCAAACTGCAGCGTTGCTATTTCTAAGCTATGTTGGAAGAGGATCAATCGTGGGAAAGACATCAGACACTTGGGTACCCCGTGCTTGAGGCGACATATGACCACCTGCCACACATCCCATTGGCACAACACTTTGCATAGGTCCTCCTCATCTGTCTCTACCCCCACTATATGTCCTGCCATGTCATTGCCTACAACCTCCACTGACAGGGATTATGCTACAGTAATGGGTGTACCAGGTCCTTCCTCAGAATGTGACAGCATTCCATCGGCTGAAGATTTACGCAGTCAGATTATGTTGCCCCAGCTGCTGCAGCATAAGAAAAATTATAGTCCCAACCATCCCCAAGCACAGCCTCTAAATGCCAGTTTAGCAAAATTACTGGCATTACAGCTGCTGCCTTTCCAGCTGGTGGACTCTGCTTCCTTCTGTGAATTTGCCGAATGTGCTGTACCACAGTGGCAGGTTTCAAAACGCCATTTCTTTTCACGAAAGGCCATTCCAGCACTATACCAGCACGTGGAAGACAATGTTATGGAGTCATTGGGGAAGGCAGTCAGGAGCAAGGTGCACATGACTTTAGACACGTGGTCCAGCAAGCTTGGACAGGGCCGTTACATTTCCTTCACGGCACACTGGGTAACTCTGCTTGTAGTTGGGAGGGATCCAGGACGGGGCTCTGTGCTGGAGCTTGTTCATCCACCACGCCTCCAGAAAGCTGCTTATATGAGGTCTGTCTGCTCCACCACCTCTTCCTGCTCCTCCTTCTCTGTCTCTGGCGAAGTGGCAGTTAAACTGACGCGTGGCAGGGGCTATGCAAGGGCTCAAGCAAAAAGATGCCATACTGTGCTTGAGCTGGTTTGTTTAGGGGACAGGAGCCACACCGGGCCAGAAATTCTGTCAGCTCTGCAGGGGCAGGCGCAGAGATGGTTAACGCCAGCTTGAGCTGGGAATGGTCGTCTGTGATAATGGCAGCAACCTTCTCTCCGCCCTACACAAGGGTAAATTGATCCATGCCTAGCACACGTCCTAAATCTAGTGGTACAGCGTTTCCTAACCAGGTACCGAGGGCTGGCAGAGCTTCTCAGCCAGGCCAGAAAAGTCTGCAGCCACTTCAGACAGTCATTCCCAGCAAGTGTTCACCTGGCAGAAATTCAAAGAGATTTCCACCTTCCCACAAACCGCCTGATCTGTGACATGCCCACCAGGTGGAACTTGACATTGACAATGCTGCAGCGTCTGCACAAGCAGCAGAGGGCCATCAATGAGTACCTGTGTGAGTATGGCACAAGGACAGGTTCAGATCAACTTTTTTTTTTTTCCCCCTGCTGTGGCTGATGATCAAGGATGCATGCATTGTACTGTCACCATTTGAGGAGGCAACGAGGATGGTGAGCAGGGAGAGTGCATGCATCAGTGACGCAATTCCTTTAGTGTTCTTGCTGGAGCGCACTCTGCGGGGAATTATAGATGTGGCACTAAAGGCAGAGCAGCGGGAGGAAAAGGAGGCCTTCCCTAGCTCTCAAGGCCCCAGACTTTCCGCAGACAGCATTCCTGCGGGTCCTCAGATCAGACAGGAGGAGGAGGAGGAATATTTAAGTCGTGGAGGCATTGAAGGTGGGGATTCCTCAAGGGAGGGTTTTGTGTGCCCAGAAACCCAAGGACTAGTACGTGGCTGGGAGGAGGAAGTGCACGATGGGGTCATCCTCATTGACCAGGAAGACTCGGAAGCTAATACCACCTCCAACCTACGCTGCATGGGCTCCCTTATCCTGCAAAGCATGCTAAAGGACCCCAGGATTTGTGCTATCAAGGAGAGGGATCATTACTGGTTGGCAAGCCTTCTTGATCCACGATACAAGGGTAAAGTTGCAGAGCTCATCCTGCACACACAGAGGGAGCACAGGACGAAACAACTTGAGGACGCTCTAAAGCGACACTTGTGTAACACCTTTCCAGGCACTGGTAGGTTACCAAGTGATGACACAGGTGCTTCTGAGGCTGCGGATGATCAGAGGAAGAGCGGTGAAGGCCGGGGCCGCTTGACTGATGCTTTTTTAAAAAAAAATTTAGTCCACGACGCCCAGGGACGTCAAATGTAGGCACCCATTGCCAGTGTCTTCACCGTATGGTGCAGGACTACCTAGGGGCAAGGGCAGACCTGGATACCTTTCTAGCAGATGATCCACTGGCTTACTGGGTGTTGAGATTGGATCACTGGCCAGAATGTAGCCAATATGCTATGGAGCTACTAGGTTGTCCTTCATCCAGCGTGCATTCTGAAAGGACGTTCAGTGCCGCTGGAGGTTTTGTCACAAACAAAAGAGTGCGTCTGTCCACCGACTCTGTAGACCGGCTGACATCTATAAAAATGAATCAGTCCTGGATCAGCAGCTATCAATCCCCTGATGCTGATTTAACTGAATAGATCGGGGATCTCTTCTGCATTCCCAAAACCTCCACCACTGCACTCTTCCACAATACCACAGAGGGGTTACTTACGGTGTGAAGACACTTGCTGCCACCACAGGTAAAATATTTGGGTGCACTGCCACTGACGCCTATACCAGATTCATATCATTTTAATATTTGACCGCAGAGTGCAACCCTGCACTCTTCCACAATACCACAGAGGGGTTACGGTGTGACTGCACTGTTGCCGACACTAAAGGCCCAATTTTAAAGCACCTATTGTTACTTTCATCCAAAGCCTGCATACGTTTCACCATAATGTAGCCAAAAAAATCACTAAACTTGTTCTGCGTGTCCTAAAACGTCTCCTCTTTTCATACAGGCTGCCGCCCCAAGCAGTTGTTTATGAATAGATTAAAGGAGAACTATTTACCATCATTTGAAATGTCATTTTTTTGTTTTTAAATGTTTCTATAATCCTACAAATCCGCCACTTCACGGGCAGGTTATGGGGACCTCCTAGGCACGATATTTGAAGGAATTTTTCTTTTTTATTCTTAACCTTTATTTCATGGAAAACTCACTGTTCCTTTACAAACGTTTTTTTAAAAACTTTTTGTTCTTGTTTCCGGACCCCCATACACCTTTTATGGCAAATATCTGCCATATATGCCCTCATGGAGGGCACTCTAAAAATCGAATGTTCGGGTCCCATTGACTTGCCTTGAGTTCGGATCGTGTTCGAGTTCAAACCTTTGAAATTGTTCGCGAGTGAAGTCGAACCGAACACGGGGGCGTTCGGCTCATCCCTAGTCGTCACGTGCGGAGGGAGAGTGTACAAGGGGTTAACAGCTCCAAGCTTGTGGACGTACTAACTTTACCCACTTTCAGGGTCCAAATTTATGCCAACCTAACCCCCTTAAACCGTACACACCCTTCAGACTATACGCTGCCACCACAAAAGTAATAGGGCACTTTCATAACCCCAATAGCTGTATAACAGCTAATATCTCTATCAAATGTTAAATACTACAGTAACGCTAAACCGAGCTATACGAGAAGCGTGAATTATCTAGATCAAAGACAGTACTGGGTTACAAAGTTTTAATGGAAAAAGACAAAATAAAACTTTACACAGTGCCGACATCACAAAAACAAGACATACAAAATATAATAAAACGTGCAAATACAGTTTTTGAAATAAAATGGGGCTTACATAGAAAACATAGCTTGCATAAGGTAATTCTTCCATGGGTATTTCCAGATTTTAAACGTCCTTGACTTGAGTATGAGGACTAGCTGGCTCTTTGTCTGTATCACCCCCCCCAACCCATTTGGTTCAGGGTATGGGCCCCCTGATCAAGTTTCCATTCAGCCCAAGAGCGCAGATGAGATAAGGGGTTATAAATACCAGAGGCCTTGCCTAATCCTTTGGGAAGAAGACAAGAACCCCCCCCCCCCCAAATTCTGCGTTTAAAATCTGACACCGCGCAGAAGCGATGCCTGTGTGTGACATATAGTAGTAGCGTATAATATATACACACTTATTGTAACCAATAAACCTATCACAACCGTGCAACAAAAACACAACATAGAAAAATGAAACCAGATTCCCACAAACGTTGCAACGATACCCGTTAATCTTTGGTCCTCAACATTGGCAATAAACGGTGAGCCGGTCTAACAACTCAAAGGAGAAAGCGAGTAGGAGATTGGAATAGGGAGTGAAGAAATAACTACCTAGTACCTCGGCAGTTCATGCTGCCTACACACCTCCCTAGCTTAACAGACAGGAAAGTCAATAGGAGGGGACAATAATCAAAAAGATAAAGTACAAGGAAGGGATGCCACAGGAGAAATTTAAAAAAAATTATAAAGTGAATGTTAAAAAAAAAATTACAGCATAGCTCGACGCGTTTCGCCCATACAAGGCTTAATCCTGAGCTGGGAGTTTACCCCTCGCTCAAATCGGTGTCCCTGTCCCCACAGTGTGCATGCAGCTACTCCCGTCTCAGCGGGATGATGTGTAAGGTTACTATAGTGATGGGGAAGCCTGCTGCCACATTCCAAAATATGTGAAACTACAAGTGAAGTGAATTAAACTAATCCACAAGGGAATGTTTTTAGCATTAGTGATTACTATCAGGCTTATTCACATAGTGCCGAATTGGCCACGAAATTGCCCAGAACAGTGAGTTTTCCCATATGGTGAAATTTCGTGGCCATTCAGCTATTCAGAAAGCTGGCAGTTTGCTAAATATTGTCGAATTGCCAGTGAAATACAGTGCCTGTTCGGCAGCAGTGAAATAAGGTGCTGTTTGGTGGCAGTGAAATATGGTGCCTGTTCGGCAGCAGTGAGATACAGTGCCTGTTCGGCGGCAATGAAATACGGTGCTGTTCGGCGGCAGTGAAATGGGGTGCTGTTCGGCGACAGTGAAATACGGTGCTGTTTGGCGGCAGTGAAATATGGTGCTGTTCGGCAGTGAGATACGGTGCCTGTTCGGTGGCAGTGAAATATGGTGCTGTTCGGCAATGAGATACGGTGCCTGTTCGGCGGCAGTGAAATATGGTACTGTTCGACGGCAGTGAAATACGGTGCCTGTTCGTCGGCAGTGAGATATGGTGCCTGTTTGGTGGCAGTGAAATACGGTGCTGTTCGGCGGCAGTGAAATACGGTGCCTCTTCGGCGGCAGTGAAATACGGTGCTGTTCGGCGGCAGTGAGATCCCCCACAGAGAAGCAATGGTTAATCTATTCAGATTGAACAGCAGAGAAATGTCAGTGAAATGCCCTGATGTTCAGTGGTTTCATTTGACAGGTTTATTCAGGAGAATCCCATAGGTTTCAATGTTACAAAAAACTAAATTTTTCTTAAATATTTAGAAACATCGAAAATGTCGGCAGATAAGAACCTTTCGGCCCATCTAGTCGCCCAATTACATGGATACTTTACCTGGATTTATCTTTTGTTTAGGATAGCCTTATGCCTATCCCATGCTTGCTTAAATTCAATTACTGTTTTGGCCTCTACCACTTCTACTGGAAGACTGTTCCATGTATCCACCACCCTCTCAGTAAAATAATGCTTCCTGATGTTACTTTTAAACCTTTGCCCCTCTAATCTAAGACTATGTCCTCTTGTTTTGCTACTTTGTTTCCTTTTAAATATACTCCCTTCCTCTACCTTGTGGATTCCCTTTACGTATTTAAATGTTTCTATCATATCTCCTCTGTCTCGTCTTTTTTCCAAGCTGTACATGTTAAGATCATTAAGCCTTTCCTGGTAACTTTTCTCCTTCAAGCCATACACCATTTTAGTAGCCCTTCTCTGAACTCTCTCTAAGATGTCTATATCCTTCTGGAGATACGGTCTCCAGTACTGCACACAGTACTCCAAGTGAGGTCTCACCAGTGCTCTGTACAGTGGCATGAGCACTTCCCTTTTCCTACTGCTAATTAGGGATGAGCTGTTCGGTTCGATCAGTTTGGAGTTCACATCGAACATAGCCTGTTCGTTTGTTCGCGAACTACGAACATTTCCGTGTGTTCACCGCGTGTTCGCCCACAATGCACCACAACGGACCACAATGCATTTTTCCACTGGCCTGAAGCTTGTAAATGGCTACAGCCTTGCACCTGACCACAGGTCAGGTGCAAGAGAGGTTCAACACTATGCCAATCACGGCTCAGAGTCCTGATTGGGCAAAATTTGCCCAATCATAGGCTCACAGAGCTAAGTCCCGCAGCACACTATATAAGGTTTCCACGCAGCGCTTCTGCACGCATTTGAGAGGAGATTTCATAGGAGATTGTTGTTGTGTGTTCTTACTGCCGGTCTGCCACGCTACTGGGGGGGTTTGGGGGGGGTCTCATTTCTACCAAATATCTGAGAATTGTTGTAATCTTTGTGCTAAGTCCCAGCAACTATTTTGGTTGCTCAGTAATTTCAGCAAAATATTTTGGAATTGAGGTGATCTGTGTCTTGTGACACAGCCAGTGCCACGCAGTATTTTGGGGTCACTAATTTCTACAAAATATCTTGGAATTGAGGTGATCTGTGTCTTGTCACACAGCCAGTGCCATGCAGTATTTTGGGCATCAGTAATTTCTACAAAACATTTGGGAATTGTTATAATCCGTGTGTTCTCACTCGCTGCCAACCATCAGGGGGTCACACTGATTTATAGGAGGTTTCTGAGACTTGTAATCTGTGTCTTCTCACTACCACCCATCAGGGGGTCACACTGATTTATAGGAGGTTTCTGAGACTTGTAATCTGTGTCTTCTCACTGCCAGCTATCAGGGGGTCCCACATACTTCTATCAGATTTATTATCCTCCGAGTCCTCTGCCAGCCAGGCTTGTAGTGCTTTACAGTCCACCTCAGCTGCCAAAGCATCTAATGCAGCCTCCATGTCCACAGCTACTCCTGCCTTAGCCCCGCTATCACACACGGAGGAGTCAGCTGAATTGTTTGACCACAATGACAGTGACATGCTGCTTGAGGATGCGCAGCAAGTACAGTGCTCTGATACAATCTCTGAGGTTGAGGAAGGGAGTATAATCAGTCTAGAGGAAGGGGGTGCCAGTGATGACACACAAATAACTGGCACTCATTTTGCCCCAGCAGCTGCAGCATGCTGCCAAGTTGGCTCCAGTGACGAGGAGATAGGGGGTGAAGATGACAATGATGATGAGGTCACTGACTCCACCTGCGTGCCTGATCGAACAGAGGAATCAAGTGAGGAGGAGGAGGAGGCGCAGGAAACACAAGTCACAACCTCCTCTATGACCAACCGTAGCACTAGCCAGTCCAAGGCATCAGATGTCAGAGCTGCTCAGGTGCAGAACGCTGTTCTCTCAAAGCACACATGCAGGAACTCTGCTGTCTGGGAGTTTTTAAAAAAATGTGCAGCAGACCGCACCGTTGCTATTTGTAATCTATGTCAGGTGAGGCTCAAGCGTGGGAAAGACACCGGACGCTTGGGTACCACGTGCTTGAGGCGACATATGACCACCTGCCACACATCCCGTTGGCGCAAAACTTTGCGTAGGTCCTCCTCCTCATCTGACTCTACCCCCACTGTATGTCCTGTCATGTCATTTCCTACAACCTCCACTGACAGGGATGATGCTACAGTAATGGATGTACCAGCTCCTTCCTCACAATGTGACATCATCCCATCATCTGAAGATTTACGCAGTCAGATTACGTTGCCCCAGCTGCTGCAGCGTAAGAAAAAATATAGTCCCAACCATCCCCAAGCACAGCGTCTAAATGACAGTTTAGCAAAATTACTCGCATTGCAGCTGCTGCCTTTCCAGCTGGTGGACTCTGCTCCCTTCCGTGAATTTGCTGAATGTGCTGTACCACAGTGGCATGTTCCAAAATGCCATTACTTTTCACGGAAGGCCATTCCAGCACTATACCAGCACGTGGAAGACAATGTTATCGAGTCATTGGGAAAGGCAGTCAGCAGCAAGGTGCATGTGACTTTAGACACGTGGTCCAGCAAGCATGGACAGGGTCGTTACATTTCCTTCACGGCACACTGGGTAACTCTGATTGAAGCTGGGAGGGATCCAAGACGGGGCTCTGTGCTGGAGCTTGTTCATCCACCACGCCTCTAGAAAGCTGCTTGTATGAGGTCTGTCTGCTCCACCACCACCTCTCCCTCTTCCTCCTCCTCCTCCTCCTCCTCCTTCTGTGTCTCTGGCGAAGTGGCAGTTAAACCGACGCCTGACAGGGTCTACGCAATGGCTCAAGCAAAAAGATGCCATACTGTGCTTGAGCTGGTTTGTTAAGGGGACAGGAGCCACACCGGGCCAGAAATTCTGTCAGCTCTGCAGGGCCAGGTGCAGAGATGGTTAACACCACGCCAGCTTCAGCTTTGAATGATCGTCTGTAATAATGGCAACAACCTTCTCTCCGCCCTACGCAAGGGTAAATTGATGCATGTACCATGCCTCGCACACGTCCTAAATCTAGTGGTACAGCGTTTCCTAACCAAGTACCCAGGGCTGGCAGAGCTTCTCAGCTGGGCCAGAAAAGTCTGCAGCCACTTCAGACGGTCATTCCCAGCAAGCGTCCGGCTGGCAGAAATTCAAAGAGAATTCCACCTTCCCACAAACCGTCTGATCTGTGACATGCCCACCAGGTGGAACTCGACATTCACCAGGTGGAACTCGACATTAGCAATGCTACAGTGTCCGGTCCGCACAAGCAGCAGAGGGCCATCAATGAGTACCTGTGTGAGTATGGCACAAGGACAGGTTCAGGTCAACTTGTCCCCCCCCCGCAATGGCTGATGACCAAGGATGCATGCACTGTACTGTCACCATTTGAGGAGGCAACGAGGATGGTGAGCAGGGACAGTGCATGCACCAGTGACACAATTCCTTTAGTGTTCTTGCTGGAGCACACTCTGCTGGGAATTATAGATGTCGCTCTAGAGGCAGAGCAGCGGGAGGAAGAGGAGGCCTTCCCTAGCTCTCAAGGCCCCAGTCTTTCCGCAGACAGCATTCCAGCAGGTCCTACTCAGATCAGACAGGAGGAGGAGGGATATTTAAGTAGTGGGGCATTGAAGGTGGGGATTCCTCAAGGGAGGGTTTTGTGTGCCCAGAAACACAAGGGCTAGTGCGTGGCTGGGAGGAGGAAGTGCACGATACGGTCATCCTCATTGACCAGGTAGACTCGGAAGCTAATGCCACCTCCAACCTATGCTGCATGGGCTCCCTTATAATGCAAAGTCTGCTAAAGGACCCCAGGATTCATGCTATCAAGGAGAGGGATCATTACTGGTTGGCAACCCTTCTTGATCCATGATACAAGGGTAAAGTTGCAGAGCTCATCCTGCCCGCACAGAGGGAGCACAGGATGAAAAAACTTGGACGCTCGAAAGCGACACTTGTGTAACACCTTTCCAGGCACTGGTAGGTTACCAAGTGATGACACAGGTGCTTCTGAGGCTGCCGATGATCAGAGGAGTAATGGTGAAGGCCAGGGCCGCTTGACTGATGCATTTTTTAATTATTTTAGTCCACGACGCCCAGGGACGTCAAATGTAGGCACCCATTGCCAGCATCTTCACCATATGGTGCAGGACTACCTAGGGGCAAGGGCAGACCTGGATACCTTTCCAGCAGATAATCCACTGGCTTACTGGGTGTTGAGATTGGATCAATGGCCAGAATTTAGCCAATATTCTTTGCAGCTACTAGGTTGCCCTTCATCTAGCGTGCTTTCTGAAAGGACGTTCAGTGCCGCTTTAGGTTTTGTCACAGACAAAAGAGTGCGTCTGTGTCCACCGACTCTGTAGACCGGCTGACATTTATAAAAATTAATCAGTCCTGGATCAGCAGTTATCAATCTCCTGATGCTGACGTAACGGAATAGATCGGGGATGTCTTCTGCATTCACAAAACCTCCAGCACTGAACTCTTCCACAATACCACAAAAGGGTTATGGTGTGAAGGCACTTGCTGCCATGCAAGGCACAATATTTGGCTGCACTGACGCCTGTGCCACATTTATATCATTTTAATTTTTTGAACCGCATGGTCCACCCCTGCACTCTTCCGCAATACCACAGAGGGGTTACTGTATGAATGCACTTGCTGGCCTGGCACCAAAAGCACAATATCTGGGTGCACTGACGACTTTACCAGATTCATATCTTTTTAATATAGGACTGCATGGTCCACCCCTGCACTCTTCCACACAATACTACAGAGGGGTTACTGTATGATGGTACTTGCTGACCTGGCAGTCTGGCACCAAAAGCACAATATCTGGGTGCACTGACGCCCATTACCAGATTCATATGTTTTTAATATAGGACCGCAAGGTCCACCGCTGCACTCTTCCACAATACTACAGAGGGTGATGGTTCTTGCTGGCCTGGCACCAAAGGCACAATATTTGGGTGCACTGCCACTGACGCCTGTATCAGATTCATATCCTCAGAGGGGTTACTGTGTGACGGCACTGTTGCCGACGCTAAAGGCCCAATTTTAAACACCTATTGTTACTTTCATCCAAAGCCTGCATAAGTTTCACCATAATTTAGCCAAAAAATCACTAAACTTTTTCTGCGTGTCCGAAAATGTCTCCTCTTTTCACACAGACTGCCGCCCCAAGCAGTTGTTTATGGATAGATTATAGGAAAACCATTTACCGTAATTTGAAATGTCATTTTTTGGTTTTTACATATTTCTATACATCCTTGAAATCCACCACTTCACAGGCAGGTTATGGGGACCTCCTAGGCATGATATTTGAAGGACTTTTTCGTTTTTATTTTTAACCCTTATTTCATGGTAAATTCACTGTCCCTTTAAAAACGTTTTTTTTTAAACTTTTTGTCCTTGTTTCCTGTCCCCCAGGGCACTACCCGGACCCCCATACACCTTTTATGGCAAATATCTAGCTTTTATGCCCTCTTGGAGCGCACTCTTAAAATCGAATTTTGAGTCCCATTGACTTGCATTGAGTTCGAGTTCGAATCCGAACATTTGAATTCGAATGCGAACCGATCTCGGGGGTGTTCGGCTCATCCCTACTGCTAATACCTCTCCCTACACAACCAAGCATTCTGCCAGCATTTCCAAGCATTCTGCCAGCATTTCCTGCTGCTCTATTACATTGACTACTTACCCTTAGATCCTCTGAAATAATAACCCCTAAATCCCAACCCTCAGATGTATCAAATATTCTATATTCAGCCCTTGGGTTTTTACGCCCCAGGTGCATTATCTTGCACTTATCCACATTAAAACTCAATTGCCACAGCACCCACCATTTTTTTAGTTTATTCAACCGTTTATTCTTTTCAAGCAAATAATCTCTTTTATTTTTTAAGGCATTTTTTTGGGGATTTCTTTTCAGCAATTTTTTTTTTTTAACTCCCTTCAGTTTCCATTGGTCAGCGGCTTTTTTTCAGTTTGATTCGGCGGTTTTGCGGCAGATCATCAGACGCATTCGGTGGTTTTCTTGGTTTGTTCTGCCGAGTGCCGAGTTATGGACAATCAGATAAACCAGTAGCTTGAATGTCATACTGGGAGAATATATATATATATATAATATAATTAAATGTTTTTAACGTGTTTCTCAGAGCTCACATAACCCTCTATACACCCCGTCCTCTCATACATTCTGTATTGACTTTTTAACACTTTCATTTCTTTTCATGATTTCTTTTTTTGCTATTAGGATCACACCATCGGGATCTTCTCCAGGTCAGCAGAGGAAGATTACTTGTGGTTACAGACCCTGCTCAGATCTGACATATTCAGTCATTGTGTTCAGGAAGTCAGACCCTGTTACATCTCCAGCTCCGGGTTCCGGCAGTTCCGTCAGGACGTGTCTCAGTGCTCATTCGGGATCCTGTATCACACCAAGAACAGAGGAAGGGTTAATGTCACCGACGTGACGAGTGCTCTGTATAACGACGAGCTGCGATACCTGTCTGACACACGGGGTAAGAGACATTACAGTTCATACAGTAAGATGATGGATGGTGACCGTACAACACCATTCTGACAAATGCACTAGAAAATGCTATTATTGCTTTTTTTAATTTCCTCCAGCAAATCTAGGGTGTTAATGGATGTACAATAAAGAAATAAAAGGCTATAGTGCAGGAGATCTATATAGGTGTAATAGTCAATAAATCCTTAAAAAGACTCACAAGACAGGAGCCTGTGATTGGCTCTCAGTTCTCACCTGTGAGTTTTATGTAAGTTTAACCCTGAGGAAAGCCCTCTTCATAATGACCCAGACCATGTCACACCTCATGACACTACTTGTCAGGATCCCAAATAACCCCAATCGCTAATGTATAATAATATAAGGGCTTGATTACATTCGGCCACATTGCCGAAATCAGCAGCTTTTTCAGCCACAGTTTAACCATTTTTCAGTTTGTTAGATTGATGTAAAGGCTGCTGCTCCTCCGGCTGTTGCACCTCCGTTAGTGTCGGCGCCTTTTCTGCAACCTGTGATCATAGCAGGTGAATATAGCAATCGATTTATAGCCTTGTGCTCCTCACTTTGTATCGTGACTACATGTAGGGCTCAGAACAGACTCTTTGTTGCAGGCAGGAGTATTTGGCACAATCACAGGGAATACAGATCTCCATCTCCCATTCTGTGGCCATGACCCAGAACCAGAACAATCGAGCACCTGGGAATCACAGTGTGAGGGGCCGCTACCACCAATATGTCCTTATTGTGCTTATTTTATGTTGCTGATATCTTACATGTGTTTTGTTTTTCTCTTGTATGTTTAGAAAATATTTTCCTCTATATGTGTCACTGGGCGCATCCATTGTGTGATATTTTGTATCTTTCCATCACTTGCTCCTCACTGTGTGGCTTTGGTCATAGAATGGAGTGAATGGGTCAGTCACCGACTCACATCATTGTATTGTGTGGGATGTATTCAAAGGACATCACCAGGGGGTAGATTAGAAATCTTTTAAACTCCCCATCTTATCTCATTCAGCTGCCAGCTCTTATCTCAGGTAGCCTGGAGAACACAATATACCCCCCCCCCGCTACCTTATCTAAATATTCCCTCCTCCACATCATTACCTGTTAAATACTGATTTTGGTAAATATTGCATCGTGGGAAAATTTCAAAAAATGGAGATAAAAAAACGGGGCCCTTTTCCAAGGTTGGTGCTAATTTAACCAGAGCTGTTGTATACTTACTAGAGCCATTATATTCTACAGAGCTGTTATCAGCAGCCTTTGAATAGGGCCCCTAACTTTATTTTTCCTTTTAACATGCAATTACTTCAAACAAAACAAAACAAAACCGCAGCACGTGTCTTCTAAAGTGGTTTGTTTGTAACTAGGGATGCATCGATACCATTTTTTTAAGACCGTGTACGAGTACCGATACTTTTTAAAAGTACTCACCGATACCGAGTACCGATACTTTTCTTTAATGTCATGTGACGCTTTCCAATAAGAACAAACCATATAAAAATGCCCCCAGCTCACATGTATATCCCCCAGCTCATGGATATGCCCCCAGCTCACACATGGATATGCCCCCAGCTCACACATGGATATGCCCCCAGCTCACACATGGATATGCTCCAGCTCACACATGGATATTGCCCCAGCTCACACATGGATATGCTCCAGCTCACACATGAATATGCTCCAGCTCACACATGGATACGCTCCAGCTCACACATGGATATTGCCCCAGCTCACACATGGATATGCTCCAGCTCACACATGGATATGCTCCAGCTCACACATGGATATTGCCCCAGCTCACACATGGATATTGCCCCAGCTCACACATGGATATTGCCCCAGCTCACACATGGATATTGCCCCAGTTCACACATGGATATGCTCCAGCTCACTCATGGATATGCCCCAGCTCACTCATGGATATGCCCCAGCTCACTCATGGATATGCCCCAGCTCACACATGGATTTGCCCCAGCTTATGGATTCCCCCCCCCCCCCGCGATGATACTTACCTTCCTGGGCGCCGCCGGGAATGTCTCCTGTGCGTGCGCTCGTTGAAAGGACCCCAGCCGCGACCACGTGGGACCATGTGATCACGGCTGGGGTCCTTCCAACGAGCGCGCGCGGGGAAACTTTCCCGGCGGTGCCCAGAAAGGTAAGTATCGTCGCGGAGAGCAGCTGCAGGGCCTGTCCGAATGCTCTATCGGCATTCGGACAGGCCTTGCAGCTGCTCACTGTTCATACTTACCTTCCTGGGCGCCGCCGGGAAAGTTTCCCCGCGCGCGCTCGTTGGAAGGACCCCAGCCGTGATCACGTGGTCACGGCTGGGGTCCTTTCAACGAGCGCACGCACAGGAGACATTCTCGGCGGCGCCCAGGAAGGTAAGTATGAACAGTGAGCAGCTCCAGGGGCGGCTGTCCGAATGCCGAAAGAGCATTCGGACAGCCGCCGCAGCCCCTCGGATGCCGGCAAGCCGGCTCAATGCCGGCTTCTGGTATCGGTAAAAATATCGGGGGGTACTGCACGAGTACCAAGTACTCCTGCAGTACCCAGTATTGGCCCCGATACCGATACTAGTATCGGTATCGGTGCAACCCTATTTGTAACGCACAAGTAATCTAGTTACAGCTTATATATGTGGTAGTGTCCTTTTAACATGAAGCTGTCTGGATAAGGATTTGACATTGAATATGGATAATGTAATGACAAACACATGACGATACAGACACAATAGACGGATAGAGTGAGAGGAATGACAGCTAAAGGCTGGCTGTCCACTGGGTCCGTATTTGTGCGATTTGTCCGTCGTCGTTCATCATTGTCTGACCAATCCCACGACATTGAGATTCAGCCCTCATCCACTGCCTCCAACTTCCATCTGACGACTTCAGATGACTTTGTGCGACGGCATCAGATTAGCGATCTGTCACATTTGAATGGGATTTGTCTGACGATCTGGTACAATTTACATGAAAAAAAGATGACTTGTACAGTTAAACCGCCACTCAGCAGCAGGGAGATTGTCTTATAGAGTGATTCAGTTCGACAGCCCATAGGATTCAATCTAAAACAATATTTTCATCTTTATTCATTTATTTTTATTCAACATTTATTCTTTTTCAGCAAAAAGCCTTTTAATTAATTTTTTTTTAAATATTTTGAGTATTTTTGTGCTTAGGCAAAATTTGATTCCCAATTTTGTAAAGAGATTATTTTTTTTCCTGCCGTTCAGCGTTTGTTTGTTTTTTCCTTCGGTCTGGCTGTCTTCGGCTGAGCTTGGTGGTGCTGTGAATTGCTGCTGATAAATAATAATAATTTCCCTGTCCTATACATATAAAAGGTTATCCAAATATATACCACTTAGTCTGCAGTTACATTTATTTAAGAAAAGGGATTAACTATTTGCTTTAGAAAGTCTCAGGAATGTGGGTGGTATAACTTCTAAAGTTTCCCCTCCCTTTTTCTCTGTCCATACTATGACACGTGACTCTGGGCATTAAGCATGTTTTTGTATACCCCTAAAAGATAAATGTAGACCATATATGGTTAAGTGCAACTATGTAAATGATCCCTGACGGGGAAAATGCATCTGCGCCTTTTAAACTCTGATGTAATCTGTTTCATGATTGGCTATTATACCACACCCTTGTGTTCTGTATAAGAGCCTAATAAGTAGAAAGAGCAGTTTTACTCTGCACATTGTGTGGGTGTCTTCTTGCTTTCCCATTAGCTAATGTTGCGCTGCGCCACACCACGCCTTACATGAAGAACAAAGGAATACAGAAGTCTTCTGGGTTGCATGTTTTCATAAATATGAAATTAATATTTTACAGCTGCTGTCCCTGGTGTTGAAGCCCTTTCAGCACCAGGGACAGCGTTTCCCCCCCCCTGCAGTCTTAGCTGTGTTCGGCAGTCTATCCGTCGGTTGACCTGGGTCATCCAGATGCTTCCAGTGCACGACCCTGGTCGTGCAACGGAGTTGTCCATAGTCTGACGACCAACTTGGTACCCAGTGTACGGCCAGCCTGATAAACCAACACCAGAACCTGAGCCTTTAACCATCAAACCGCTCACATCTAACACAGGGAGGAGGGGGGTTGGAAAGGACACACTACACATTTCAGATTTTAATGCACATTTATCACAGAAAGTAACAGTAGCTGAAAGTTGTATCAAAGTGGAGGACAAGAGCGTTTCTAGCATTTACTAGCATTTCCATCACCTGATAATAATTCAGTTATCGCTTCTGGCAGCTACAAGTTTTAATGGAAATCGCGGCTTTTAGCGTTCAGTTAGAAAATGTATGCAAGTCGATTTAAATAAAAAGATGAAGGTGCTGAAAGGGGTTTAATTTAATGCGGGGAAACTGGGAAGAATCAGACTGAGACCTAAAATGTTTATTAATTACAAACGTAAGGCTGGGTATTCCTGCTCAATGTGTGCACGAGACGCCGAATCCCCGGCTCATTATCCTAAAGAAATCTGTGGAAAGTGCAGGTAGGGATCTAAATAGCGGTAAATAGATCAATATGCCCATCATTGGAGGTGTCTGGGCACACCTGACTCGCCCATCACCCCGTGGCATCTCACTGATGACATCACTCATATTTGCTAACGGATCACGCTGCAAATTTCTTTGAAATATGTGAAAAGTCCGGTGTGTGACGGCATCGGCTGAGTGTTCTGAGATGAGGAAGGGGAGGTTTAGAATCCAAGAATAAAGCGGTAAGAGCGCGGTTTGCACCAGGGATTTTGTGCACTACTTAGAAACGTGAAAGTAAAATGTGTGTATTTATTGTTGTTATGCAGGGAGGGAGAACGTCTTGGTGGTGATTGATGATCTGGATGACAGCGGCCCAGACATGAGATCCAGGATCCTCCAGACCCAGCCGAGCATCGAGAGACTGAGCCGGGATCTGATCCTCTTCAGCAACGAGGAGAAATCAGACTGGGAGAAATATCTGCCGGCGAAACAGAGCCCGGACCCGAGGAAACTGCAGGAGAAATATCTGCCGGCGAAACAGAGCCCGGACCCGAGGAAACTGCAGGAGAAATATCTGCCGGCGAAACAGAGCCCGGACCCGAGGAAACTGCAGGAGAAACTGAACATTATTAAAAGATGGATAAAACCCCCAGGTAATGAATCTATTTTATTTATTTATTTATAAAGGATTTTACCAGGAAGGATACATTGAGATTTCTCTCGTTTTCAAGTATGTCCTGGGTTCAATCTGTTTTATATGAAATGATACTTGTTAGGTAATTCATCTTCTGACATCATATCCGTCACCTGACCGGGCGTTTCATTACTTCATCAATACTCCATAATATCTGGAGTTTTAGAAATGATACTTACCCAACGCGTTTGGAGAAGAACGAGGAGAAGCCCTTAGGGGTCACATGTTTAATCTGTGATATTCATGGCTAGACGGGCAGTATTTATGTCAAAGGTCACGTCTGTTAATCATTTTGGCTTCTCAACTCTCCGGAATAGAGAGAAAAAACCTCAAGACCTTCATTTACCAAATTAGGTGAAAAGAACTATACTTAATAAATTTTAATGCTCGAATTATACGTTACGTTTATCTATAATATGATAACATAATAAAATAAATTTGTCATGGTTCTATACATTTACTACAAACAAGTGTAAACCCTTTCACGATGGGCGAGAGTCGCCTGTCAGGGGTGGATTTAACGCTGGTGAGGCGTACAGGTATGCCTCGCCAAGAGGTGCTGTGTGGGCCACTGATTTCGGCCCGCCCTGGCAGCCGGTGTGCGTCATTGGCACCCGTTGGCTGTGAGGAGGGGACGAGGAGTTAATGGCTATGAGGTTTTAAAGTGGTCAGGTTGTGAGGAACGCCTACCCTTCTCCCAGCTCTCCTGGTGAGTAGAGGGGTGAAGCGGGGGAGTTTCCTCCACCCACCCAGCATCACCAGCACTTGGGATTTTGAATTTCCTGGCTGCCGGTCACTAGTGATGTCACACAGAGCGGGTGACGTCACCCTGTGTGACCAATCACTGTAGCGAGTGTTCTCAAAGAGGCAGTGATGGATCAGATCTGTGCATGCGCGTGCAGCTCCGATCCATCGCTCTGCGCAGGCGCTACAGGACTTGTGTACATAAAGTGTGCGAGCGCCGTAGCGCTGCACAATGTGTGACTCCTACACTACACAAGTTGTATAGAAACAAAACTGCACAGAAAAGCTTCAGGGAGTTTCGGGTTTGGCAGACTCTGAGTCGAAGAGGAGGAGCAGTGCTCAGCGAAGGACAAAAATAATAATCGGACAGAGGCAGGATCTGCAGAATTATTTCAGGGTAACAAAGGGAACATTTTTAATACAGTAAGGGTTATTCAGAGAGAGACGATCTGGCCTCGAAATGTCACTGGACAGTGAACTTCAGTGAACCATTCAGCTATTCAGAAAGCAGGCAGTTCAAATTTTGGTGAATTACCAGCAAATGCGGGCCTGTTTGGCAGCAGTGAAATATGGTGCTGTTCGGCGGCAGTGAAATACGTTGTCTGTTCGGCAGTGAAATACGGTGCTGTTCGGCGGCAGTGAAATATGGTGCTGCTCGGTGGCAGTGAAATACAGTGCCTGTTCCTCAGTGAAATACAGTGTCTGTTCGGCAGTGAAACATGGTGCTGTTCGGCGGCAGTGAAATACGGTGTCTGTTCGGCAGTGAAATACCGTGCCTGTTCCTCAGTGAAATACGATATCTGTTCAGCAGTGAAACATGGTGCCTGTTCCGCGGTAGTGAAATACGGTGCTGTTCGGCAGCAGTGAAATACGGTGCTGTTCGGCGGCAGTGAAATACGGTGCTGTTCGGCAGCAGTGAAATACGGTGCTGTTCGGCGGCAATGAACTATGGTGCTGTTCGGCGGCAGTGAAATCCCCCATAGAGAAGCAACGGTTAATCTATTCACATTGAACAGCAGAGAAATGTCAGTGAAATGTCCTGATGTTCAGTGGTTTCATTCGGCAGGTTTATTCAGGCAAATCCCATAGGTTTCAATGTTACAAAATATTCCCGTTTTATTCAATATCTAATAAACCGTTTATTATTTTAATCTGCAGCAATAAGTTTCTTTAGGATCTTTTAGGCATTTTTCGGGATTTTTTCTTTTCCGTCTTTCCGAATTTTTTTTTTGTTCTTGTTGGATTTTCTTTTTCTGTATCAGCCCTTTTTATTATCATTCACTGGATTTTATATGTAAATTTCAGACATTTTCGTTCAGTAGTTTTTTTGTAAACAGCGTTTCAATTTTGAAACTTTGAAGCGTACTGTTTGTTTTTTTTTTACACCACATTCGTCAGCTTGTTGGCTTTTTCTGGCAGCTGCTCTGCGCTGTGATCGGCGGCTCATCGGCTTTCTCTGGCTCATCGGCATGGTTTTTGCGACGGTTTCTGCGGGTTTTTGGTGAGTGTTCGTCAGGTTTGCGGCGGGTTTTCCCTGCACTATGGGGGCCCTGTGGTGCTTGCAGAATACACCGCAGGGTCGGCGAACTCGAATCGCCGAAGTGCAGTGAACGAAATGCAGCAAAATGCTGGCGTCATTTCTGTGCGCTCTGAATAACCCTAGTGTCTCTTTAAAGGAAACATCACAACTTAATTACTAAATCATTAAAAAGTGATGTTTTTTTTTATTGTGCTGTCGCTTCACTTTCCCTACTGTACAAAATACCCAAAACCAGATTCAAAACGCGCCAAAAAATATCAACAGAGAATCTTTATTAAGATAAGTCATTTGGCCATTTTAGGCTAGGGTCAGACGAACGCAGCTTTAACGTGCGTTTAGCCGCACAAAATCACGGCCGTGCTAGCAGCAAATGACGTCCAATGCCGGGGAACACACGAAGTACGGCCGCACGAAAGTTCGTCCGCGCAACGCAAGTGGCAAACGAACGCATTTTTTCGAGAACGTCAAACCGCTACTACTGACGTACAGAGTGCGCTGCGGCCGCATAGCGGCGTGTGTGTGTGATTGGGAGACATCAGACGCTGCTAATGTCCGGCCAACATAACGTCCAGACACAAAAAGTGTTTTATTGATGATCCGTACGAAATCACGGACGAAAAGGCGCATCGTATGACCGCTACCGCGTATTCCGTGAAAAAATATGTCCGTTCGTTCGACCGCACTTTTCCACGGTCGACGCGAAAAATGCGTTCGTCTGACCCTAGCCTAAAATGTTTCCAGTGGACTTTACAGAGGCTGAAAAAGATTTTGGAAACAAAAAAGGGGTCCCAAAAAAATGTGCAGGAATAAGAACGCCAGACACATATTGGGGACATAAACCCCCAGGGAACTTGCCCTGTATAGGATAACCAGACCGTGCAGCAAAGCGGCTGAATCTGGTTCAGTTAAAATATTTAAATCTTTATTAGTCAAGACCACAGAACCTATAATTAGTATAAAAATATAAGTAGAACTAACCCACCTCATAATATTAAAGATTAGAGGAACAAAGTTATGTTTTAAATCCCTGAATAGGCAGCTAGTAGGCGTATAAGAGCCTCAGAATGAGCCAAGAGAATTGGTTTGTCAAGTAGATATAGAGGGTAGGTACAGGGCCGGTGCAACCGCCTAGAGAGCACCGCCACCTAGGGGCGCAGCCGGCTCCAACCCAGGTTCCATTATTGTACCTGTTCCTCATTGTGCAGCTCATGTTGACATGTTGGCAGTGACGGCTCACAAAGCTAACCCCAGCTAGTGGCGCAGAAGGTGGGTGTCTTATGGTGACGCGCAGGTGCCACCACATGATGTGCGGGTGCCACCAGAGGTGAAAGAAAGAAAGAGGCACAAAAAAAAGCAGCAGATGAAAGAAAAGAAAGAGGCAGATAAAAGGAAAGGTGAAAGAAAGAGGCACAGAGGGAAGAGGGCAGAAAGACTGAGGCAGAGGAAAGAAAGGAAGAGGCAGAGGAAAGAAAGAGGCACAGGCCGATTCGAGGCCCGACCAGCGGAGGGGTAAGATGGGCACCGAACAACCGCGTGGGTCCCCGTGCACAGTGAGTGTCATCCCCCCGTTGTGTGAGTGTGTGTCTCCATGCACAGAGTGTTCCGCCCCTTCGCACACAGAGTGTGAGTTCTGGGGGGAGAGCAAGCAGCTGGTCTTGCCTAGGGTGCAAAATAGTCTAGCACCGGCCCTGGGTAGGTAACAGCAGAAATATATTATGCAATGTTTCCGTATCCAACCCTATAGCGATTTAAAGTATCTGCAACACTAATCATTTATCAAGTATCACGTACCCAGCAACAGTGTAATTCACTGGCCAATGGCAAGTGAGCAAAAAAAGATTTTTCCAAAACCAAAGAGGTATGTAGCGTCAGAAAGAGGAAGTAAATGAATCTATACCTCGACGGTTCAAGCCGCCTACTACAGCAGATATAAAGGGAGAGGCGAGAAAATGCAACTGTTAAAAACAGACATGCTGCTCAACGCGTTTCGCCGCCTCAAACGGCTTTTTCAAGAGTGGGTAGCCCCCCTATCCCTACCTGTATTTATATGTATGACCCTTCGAGTGATTTTCGGGTGTGGACGTTTTACTCAGACTTCCGGGATTGCGTGCGCAGTTGTCGGCGTATGCGTCACGATTCAATGACGCCCTAACCCCCTAAACCTAGCCCTAACCCCCCTAAACCTAGCACAAACCCTAATCCCCCCTAAACCTAGCCCTAACTCCATAAACCTAGCCCTAACTCCATAAACCTAGCCCTAACTCCATAAACCTAGCCCTAACTCCATAAACCTAGCCCTAACTCCATAAACCTAGCCCTAACTCCATAAACCTAGCCCTAACTCCATAAACCTAGCCCTAACTCCATAAACCTAGCCCTAACTCTATAAACCTAGCCCTAACTCCATAAACCTAACCATAACCCCTAAGCCTAACTTCCTAAGGGTTAGGGTGTTAGTATTAGGGTTAACCGCTGGGATTTTGGATGTCTGGAAGTTGGTCGTGTAGGGAACTTGGTATGTCCGGCACTTGTTCTGTCTGGAAGTTGGCCGTCGGGATGTTGGCATTACGGAACCTGGCTGTAGGGATTTTGTCCGGCACCCCCGTATTTCACTGCTGCCGAACAGGCACCGTATTTCACTGTAAAATGAGCATATTTTTTTTGCATTGCCAGCTTTTGAATAGCCGAATGGCCACGAAATTCACTGTTGTATCTTACTTGTCTCAGAATGTTTATCAGCTGCATATTGGGCTCAAACTCTCTTCCCCTGTGCCAAGATCGTGACCGATAATATTCAGTTCCTCCGTTTCCCCAGTCTGAGGTCCTGAGCGCGCACAGGGTTTCACGTGCACAGCTTGTGCTAGTTCATGTGATGCTATGATAGGTGCAATAGTGGGTGGAGTAGTGGGCGGGGAATGTTCAGGAAGTGGGAGCTGAAGAAACACCCCTCGCTGAGGGGCGTGGCCAGAGAAGAGGAAATGACAGAGTTTAAATCTAGAAAATAAAAAAAAATTACACTTTTTTAAAACTTTTATTGATTTTATTCTAGTTTGTCTATAGGAATAAATCTGTTTTAAATGGTAATTTAAAAAAAAAATCTAGACACGCACATCCCTTTAATGCGATCATCTGTGATAATTACGCTGGGTAACGTGTGTGTGTGTGTGTGATTGTGTGTGTGTGTCCTCTGAGATTTATTTGTTTACTATTCCTACAGGTGGGATGACGCCTGCATTAAAGGAAACCGCCGTTACTTCAAGCAAAACATTTCTTCCTATGGAGTGTACGTGCAAATACTTAATGATTCATTCATTCTGTGCCCTTCATGTCCATGTGCCCACCCCTCATTATCCCTCATTACCCCTCATCATTACCCCTCATCATTACCCCTCTTTACCCCTCTTTACCCCTCATTACCCCTCATTACCCCTCATCTCATTACCCCTCATCATTACCCCTCATTACCCCTCATCAGCAATCTGATGATTTGCACTTGTCGCAGGCCTAAACATTTTTTAATAAAGTATGAATATAAGAAATAAAGTCATATATTTTTTTTTTATAGAAACCCATGTTTGGCATCTGCTACTGTGTGGATTTGTGAGCATGCACTGTGCATCACGTGGCCAGGCCTTGTAGGGCTTTCCCTGAGCAGCATGTATGTGTCACATTTTCCCTGGTTTTGGCCGCGCCCCCTGGTGGTGAGGGGCCTTCATGTCTATTTTCCCCTGTTTGATGTTTGGCTGTGCTGTCTGGGGCTGCTCTGGGGTTCTGCTGTGATCTCCTGGTCTGAGGTCACATGGCCCAATCACACAGACCCACTCCCTATATATATATCCCAGCAGCACAGAGCTTCTTTGCCTGGTGTCAGTTCACTTGGTGGCTTTGTTCCTGTGTCCTGATCCTGGTTCCCTATTCCTCGCGTTGCTGTTTAGCTTCTTGTCTGGTATTCATAGTGTATGACCCATTGGCTTCCGTTCTGGTTTTCTCTCTTGTATATATTATTATTATTATTATTCTTTATTTATAAAGCACCAGCATATTCCGCAGCGCTGTACAATAAGCACAGTATAGACAGGGTTACAATACATTGAACAACATTTGACAAACAGTACAGGAGGAGATGAGGGCCCTATTCCCGTAGGAACTCACAATCTGGGAGGGTTGGGGTTGGAAACGGAGGAGAGGACTGTAAGGTGAGAGTGATTGATGGTTGCGTCAGTGAGTTGGGTGGTAGGCTTCCCTAAATAGGAAAGTTTTCAGGGAGCGTTTGCAGGAAGAGAAGTTAGGGGAAAGTCTGACAGTACGAGGGAGAGCGTTCCAGAGAGTGGGGGCTGCGCGTGAGAAATCCTGCAGTCTATCATGGGAAGAGGTGATGCGGGGAGAAGCTAGGCGCAGGTCACTGTTTGACCTTAGGGAGCGGGCTGGGGTGTATTTGGTGATTAGTGAGGACAGGTAGTGGGGCGCTGAGTTAGTGAGGGTTTTATAGGTAAGGATAAGGATTTTGAACTTAATTCTGCAGTGGATGGGGAGCCAGTGAAGGGACTCGCAGAGGGGAGCGGCAGAGACAGAGCGGCGGGTGAGGTGAATTAGCCTGGCGGAGGCGTTCAGGATGGATTGTAGGGGGGAGAGGCGGGACAGAGGGAGGCCAGATAAGAGATTATTGCAATAGTCGAGTCGGGAGATTACCAGGGCGTGTATGAGTTGTTTTGTGGCGAGAGCGGTAAGAAATGGCCGAATTCTGGAAATATTACGCAGTTGTATCGGCAGGAGGAGGAAAGAGACTTGATGTGGGGATGAAGGAAAGAGCAGAGTCAAGTGTAACTCCAAGACAGCGAACTTGGTTTGATGGGGAGATGGTGATACCCTCCACCGTGATCGAGAAGTCAGGAGGTGGGGCGGCATTAGAGGGAGGATAAGTAGGAGCTCAGTCTTTGACATGTTGATCTTTAGGTGGTGGGAGGCCATCCAGGAGGAGATGCCAGATAAACAGTCACTGACTTTGGAAAGGACAGGGGGAGAGAGATCAGGGGTAGAGAGGTAGATCTGAGTGTCATCAGCGTAGAGGTGGTAATTAAAGCCAAAGCTGTTGATTGATTTTGCCCAGGGAGGAGGTGTAGATGGAAAAGAGCAGAGGACCAAGGACAGAGCCTTGAGGTACACCAACAGATAGAGGCAATGAGGAGGAGGAGTTACCAGCAAATGACACACAGAAGGACCTGTTGGATAAATAGGAGTCAATCCAAGCAAGTGCAGTGTCACCGAGACCCAGAGAGTTGAGGGTCAGTAGAAGGAGGGGGTGGTCAACAGTGTCAAAAGCAGCCGAGAGGTCAAGCAGGATGAGAATAGAATAGTGGCTGTGTTTTTTAGCAGTTAGGAGGTCGTTGGTGACTTTGGTGAGGGCAGTTTCATGAGTGTAGGGGACGGAAGCCAGATTGCAGGGGGTCAAGTAGGGAATTGGAGGACAGGAAGATGGAGAGGCGGTTGAAGACTAGTTTTTCTAAGAGCTTAGAGGTAAAGGGAAGCAGGGATACAGGACGGTAGTTGGATGGAGAGTTGGGATCTAGGGATGGTTTCTTTAGTAAAGGGGTAACTAGCGCGTGTTTGAAGGCGGATGGAAAGGAGCCAGTGGAGAGAGATAGGTTGAAGATGTGTGTGAGAGCAGGGGTGAGGGAGGAGGAGAGGGGAGGAATTAGATGTGAGGGAATGGGGTCGAGCGGGCACGTGGTGAGATGTGAGGAGGACAATAAGGAATTGACTTCCTCCTCAGTGGTTGGGAGGAAGCGGCAGTATATATACTGTGTATGACCCTTTGGCTTCGGTTCTGGTTTTCTCTCTCTTGTATATATACTGTGTATGACCCATTGGCTTCGGTTCTGGTTTTCTCTCTTGAAAGCACCCTGTAACCTGTATGCCCTTTCTGTTGCCGGTCTCTGCTTATCCTGACCATTCTTATGTTTCACATTATGTGTGTTTGCTTTATCTGAGTTTAGTTTATTTAGAGGCCAATTTAGAAAGACCTCTCCAGTCTAGGATTTTGTCTGTCATGTTAACCCTCGCTCTTCTTGCTCCCCCTGCTCTGTAATACTTTGTGAGGTGTTCTCCCTAGTTAGAGGCCAACTAAGTGACCTACCCCAGCTTAGTATTCCTTCAGCTTTCTCCCATGCCCTCCTGTCCCTCGTGTTTCAGTCTGGTTCGCCTCTTGTCTGTAATCTGTACATAGTATAAGTTCTGTACCAGGCCAGCGGCTCCCCTGCCTAAAGGGCTATTCTCCTTGTTCTAAGCCACCACGATGGCCCAAGTGGGCCCCCAGCGTGACAGTATGCCCTCCGTGATGTCTCCTATGATGAATATGGACCCATCCATTGATTATTTCTACATATTATACAGCTGTTAATGCTGCAGAATGGCCACGACATGATCACCACGAGGAGATTTAAATAAACATGCTATGCAATGATGTATTAAAGCTGATGGGCCGCGGAGGCGGAAATCTGAAAAATAATAATAAAAATCATTTGTTATCTTGCAGGGCTGAAATCTGAATAATAATAATAATCATTTGTTATCTTGCAGGGCTGAAATCTGAATAATAATAATAATCATTTCTTATGTTGCAGGGCTGAAATCTGAATAATAATAATAATCATTTCTTATCTTGCAGGGCTGAAATCTGAATAATAATAATCATTTCTTATCTTGCAGGGCTGAAATCTGAATAATAATAATAATCATTTCTTATCTTGCAGGGCTGAAATCTGAATAATAATAATCATTTCTTATCTTGCAGGGCTGAAATCTGAATAATAATAATAATCATTTCTTATCTTGCAGGGCTGAAATCTGAATAATAATAATAATCATTTCTTATCTTGCAGGGCTGAAATCTGAATAATAATAGTAATCATTTCTTATGTTGCAGGGATGAGAGCTATTAAAGCTTATGCTCTACATCCGGTAAGTTTTGGAATCCTAGCATGTCTGTAATGGTTGTGTGTGTTTTGTGTGTCAGGTGATGTAAATCAGGTTACAGTTGGCCTGTCTTGGTGCTCACACTATGAGCCGTATTACAAAGCTGGTGCTAACTTGACCAGAGCTGTTGTAAACTTACAGAAGCTCATTATTGGGCGCCTTGAGCTAAAACAGGGTCACTAAGGGGGGAAATACGCACTGGGAAATTTCCCCTCAATGTCAGCAATTTACAGATTACGAGGCAGGCGCTGAATCCCGCATCCTGTGACGGCCGCTGAACTCCAGCATACTCGCGGTATCACCTCCTGGAATCCATAGGACTCCGTGGAGGCTTGTGCAGCCGGGTCACATGACCTGCAGGATCTCTCCTCTCGCGAGATCATGCAGAGTGATCGGAAAAAAAACCTCGACACTATTAGTCCCCAGTCTGACTCTGTTCCGGCGGCCAGAAGAGGCGGATCAGGCCGGCATTAATGCCGCGGGATGAGAGGGGAGTATATAATTTTTGGGGGGGTTTCAGCTGGTACTAAATGATTCTGCAGAAGCCGTATCACTGAGCAGCAGCTCTAGCCGTGGGTAACTTCAGTAACCGCAGCGGTGTGATAAATAGGGTTAGTATTAGGGCCGTCAAAAATAATCGGCGGCACGATACATCGCGATGCTGCCGTCCCCGATGCTGCATCGATTAATTTCCACCTTTTAATCGATTCGGACAGGGCATACTGCCGCAAGGCTCCCCTCGGCTTTGTTTTTTGTTCTTTCCCCCGTGTGAGCGAGCAGCCGCAGAGTCAGCGCAGAGTCAGCGCAGCAGCAGCGTGCCTCCCACTTTCAAAACATGAGCTAGGAAGGACACGCTGCAATGGATCCGCCCCCTTATGCCATGTGCATCCGTTCTGCACGAAGAGGACGCAGACAAGACGCTCAAGTTCACGAAGCGTACAGAGAGGACGTAGCCAACCTGCCTGCCCTCAGCCAGGGCGGGGCGGGGGGGCAGCCAGAGGACAGGATTAATACAGGTCATCCCAGAACAGGAGGATCATTTTGATGGTGGTGGTGAGCAGGTCCGCCATCAGGGCATTACAGGTGTTCTGGCACATGTGGGAACCTCTCATATGTGGGGACCGGCGCACTTCTGGTGACATTTCAGCCGCTCACATCAAGGAACCACCAGCAATGCGCATGGGCGAGCGTACCACTGATTCATCGGAGACACGCTCGCTCCGATTAGCAGCCATCTTGGAAAACCAGGCGACCGGCGCAACGCATTGACGTCATCAAAACCCGACGCCACACTGTATCCTATTGCGCATGCGCGCGTGGACCTCCGAGCCATCAGAGACGCGCGCCACACGCATATGCGTTCACCCAGACGGAAAATACACGATGCCCTCATGCGCGTCCTGGCCCGGCATACCATCAAACAATCATGGCACTACTGGGTACAGGCCAGGTATGCCGTGCTACTGTCATGACACTGCTGGGTACAGGGCATACCATCATACAACCATGGCACTGCTGGGTACAGGGCACGTTGTGCTACAGCCATGACACTGCTGGGTACAGGGCATGTGCCATGGCACTGCTGGTTACAGGCCAGGTTTGCTGTGCTTTCAGTCATGGCACTGCTGGGTACAGGCCAGGTTTGCTGGGCTTTCAGTCATGGCACTGCTGGGTACAGGACCTCCACATCTATCTCAGCTGTCTCACAGCTCTTCTATACACTCAAAGTTGACCTCAAACTGGAAAGGGTTCAATGGCAGGGGTTAATCCGGGACCACCACGTTTAGGATCTGTACCTTCGCCAAGAGAAAAATGACCATTTAAAAAGACATGGTAAAAAGAAACAGAAATCATCTGCAATCATTCCCAGGATTTGTGTGAACTGTACTGGACATTGTCATTGCAGGGTTAACATGATTTGCTTTATTTCATTGCAGAGTCTCCGTTTCATGTTACTGTCCACTGGTTTCAGGGTCAACTGTGATTTACAGTCTATGTGACAGTACTGTCCCTTTAATTATTATTATTATTATTATTCTTTATTTATAAAGCGCCAGCATATTCCGCAGCGCTGTACAATAAGCACAGTATAGACAGGGTTACAATACATTGAACAACATTTGACAAACAGTACAGGAGGAGATGAGGGCCCTATTCCCGTAGGAACTCACAATCTGGGAGGGTTGGGGTTGGAAACAGGAGGAGAGGACTGTAAGGTGAGAGTGATTGATGGTTGCGTCAGTGAGTTGGGGGGGGTCGGCTTCCCTAAATAGGAACGTTTTAAGGGAGCGTTTGAAGGAAGAGAAGTTAGGGGAAAGTCTGACAGTACGAGGGAGAGCGTTCCAGAGAGTGGGGGCTGCGCGTGAGAAATCCTGCAGTCTATCATGGGAAGATCTTAAATCTTGCCCTGCTCAGGAACTATTTGTGCATGGCCTATGCGGAGGATACGCTTGCGCAGGGGAACAGATTGGCTCTTTTTTTTCCCCGGGCCAGGACGCACATGCGCATGAGGGCGTCGTGTATTTTCCGTCTGGGCGAGCGCGTACGCGTGCGGCGCGCGTCTCCGAAGGCTAGGAGGTCCGCGCACGCATGCACAATAGGATACAGTGTGGCGTCGGGTTTTGATGACGTCAATGCGATGTGCTGGTCGCCTGGTTTTCCAAGATGGCTGCTAATTGGAGCGAGCGCGTCCCCGACGAATCGGCGGTACGTGCGCATGCGCATTGCTGGGGGTTCCTTGATGTGAGAGGCTGAAACGTCAACGGAAGTGCGCCGGTCCCCACATATGAGAGGTTCCCACATGTACCAGAACACAGGCATTGCTGGAGTCAGGGGCCCTGTAGGTGTAAGCCCCGCCTCCTAGCGTGTCACTTCCATAGCCAGGGCATGCTGGGAGGGGGGGGCTGATCTCTGCAGAGGTGAGGGAGAATGCTGGGGAAAACGCGGAAACAAGAAAATCCCCGGATTTCCTATGGGGACCGTTCACACCTGGGTGTTTTACAGCATGCAGGAGCGTGCTGTAAAACATCCTACGCACAAAGAAGTACGGGAGCTTCTTTGGGGCGTTTTGCAGCGTGTTCGCGGCCATAGACATGGACGTGAACGCGCTGCAATGCGCATTTGCGCCTTTTTTACGTTTGCGCAATACGCGCGTCAAAAAAACGGGCAGGCGTGAACCCAGCCTAAAGCTCGCGTATACCACTAACACCAATGTCACTGTGTGTATCCATAGAGAAAAATATTGTCTAAACAAACTAGAGAAAAACAAACACGTGTAACATATCAGCAACTTAAAATAAACACAGTGAGCACATGGCATTTTATAATGGTACTGGCCCTGTTACCGGAATCCACTCAGCTCTGTCGGGTGAAAGGTTGGCACGGCGCGGTCAATGACTATCAGGACACGAGTCTCTTCACGAAAGGCGTACTTTATTTGACGTCAATTCTCAGCCAGGATTGAATCGCAAAGACTGAGTGACGTGAACACATGGTCAAAACATTTTATACATGAGTCGATAAACAGGTACATCCCAGCACCCCACCCATGGGCGACACTTGCCCACCCCACGTGGGTTTTTACCTTCCCCTTACTGCATACAAAGACATTCCACAAATTGGCAGTAAATTGGCAGCTTTCACACATTGTTATGACAATTGGATAATTTAACATCTAGCCAGATCCTGTCTCTGCCCGCCTGCCCGGGACTTGTTTGCAGTGTTTAATGATCAGCGTGCAGATGTCCTAACGTAGGTCTTTGTTCTCGTCCCTAGCTCTCTGACCTTGGTGTAACTAAATCAGCATCCTGACACTCGTGCTTGTTTCTGCCCGGATCTTGTTTATTTTAATTGCTCTGCTTGTTAGTTCTAGGAATTCCAAAAGTCTATGCAAACTCATCTAATTTCAACCAATATTCGCTATATACATTTACATGAACCAAACTCTTGCTCAAGATGGCCGTTATGAACCATCATGGCGGATTATTTCTGGCCTGGTTCCCTTACAGCCCTTTAAGCCTTTATTATAGTGCTGTGACCTGTGTGTAATACATATGTTAAGCTCACTGCTCTCTGAAAGTCCTTATGTAACATGCATGTTCAGGGTGAGTGCGGCCATTCTGGTATTGTGCGGCACATGTTGAGAGCTGACCATTCTCTTTGGTTTTGCACCTTCCCTGTTCCAGGCGTCTGAATTTGGAGTCTTTGTGCCAGAACCTGTGAAACGATACATATCCCAGGTAAGTGGGAATACCTGAAAATAGTACACATTGTGCCGGCATAACATACACCCTGACAGGGTGGAGTGTATTTGTTATTGTTTCATGCAGCATATGTTCATATCATGTAAATTAGTCTCCATCATGTTCTCCCAGCTCAGACGTTTTTATAACCTTTATGTCGCTGTTATAGTGGAAAGCTCTGCATTGTGTGTACTTTGTATGTTTTGCTCATTGATCTCAAAGGCTCCTTATGTGTCTTGTCTCCTTATGTGTCTTGTCTCCTTTGTGTCTTGTCTCCTTATGTGTGTCTTGTCTCCTTTATGTCTTGGTGTCTCTAAGTTGCACTCTTTATCCGTGCATGCACCTTTGTATGTCTCTTATTTGTGTCTCTGTCAATATCTATGTCCAGTGGTGACTCTAGGAACAATATATAGGGGGGGGGGCACATAAGATATCACAGTCAAAACTGGGGGTGGGGGGCACTAATAATTTTAACCACTGAAAAAAAACTAAATAAGTATATATAAATCAGATTCCATAATGCCAGAGTAATGTGACGCAATGAGTAATGTGACGCAATGAGTAATGTGACGCAGTGAGTAATGTGACGCAGTGAGTAATGTGACGCAGTGAGTAATGTGACGCAATGAGTAATGTGACGCAGTGAGTAATGTGATGCAATGAGTAATGTGACGCAGTGAGTAATGTGACGCAGTGAGTAATGTGACGCAGAGAGTAATGTGACGCAGTGAGTAATGTGACGCAGAGAGTAATGTGACGCAGTGAGTAATGTGACGCAATGAGTAATGTGACGCAGTGAGTAATGTGACGCAATGAGTAATGTGACGCAGAGAGTAATGTGACGCAGTGAGTAATGTGACGCAGTGAGTAATGTGACGCAATGAGTAATGTGACGCAGTGAGTAATGTGACGCAGAGAGTAATGTGACGCAGTGAGTAATGTGACGCAATGAGTAATGTGACGCAGTGAGTAATGTGACGCAATGAGTAATGTGACGCAGTGAGTAATGTGACGCAGTGAGTAATGTGACGCAATGAGTAATGTGACGCAGTGAGTAATGTGACGCAGTGAGTAATGTGACGCAATGAGTAATGTGACGCAGTGAGTAATGTGACGCAGGGAGTAATGTGACGCAGTGAGTAATGTGCCGCAATGATACCTTTATGTTTTACTAACCTGATACATAAATTCAATATTTTATTCGCTGCTATTCGGCAGTTTTAACCGCTGTCCAATTCGCTAAATAGGGAATTCACCATATTTTCGGTGAAATAGATTCTTTGAAATGGGACAAAAAGCAAAAGATCTAGAGATGAATTGACCCTTTTAGTTTCTAACTTCCATAATAACCCCTAAGGCTGGGTTCACACCTGCACGTTTTATGACGAGCGCAACATGCGCGTTTTTTTACACTCGTATTGTGCAAACGTTACAAACGTGTGAACGCGCATTACAGCGCGTTCGCAGCCACAGACTGCAGAGTGAACGCGCTGCAATACGCCCCAAAGAAGCTCCTCTACTTCTTTGGGCGTAGGACGTTTTACAGTGCGCTCCTGCATGATGTAAAACGCCCAGGTGTGAACGGGCCCCATAGAACATCATGGGATTTCCGTGTTTCAGCGTTTTACAGCACACAGGAACATGCTGTAAAACGCTGAGATTTGAACGGGGCCTAAAACACCATTAAAGCAGGGAAATACGATAAAACTTAACAGTGTGGCATGCAGCCTACTCATTAACCCCTAAACATGCCATTAATCAAGGGAAAACATCAAATGAATACACTGTGAAGCATGTAGCCTACCCATTAACCCATAAACTGCCATTAATCAAGGGAAAGCATTAAATGAATAGACTGAGTGCCAGGTTCTTGGACAGTGCCTTGGCATCTGATCTGTGCCTGCACTTGGGGCAGCTTCATTCCTGTGGTGCTCATAGAAACATAGAAAAATGTCGGCAGATAAGAACCTTTCGTCCCATCTAGTCGCCCAATTACATGGATACTTTACCTGGATTTATCTTTTGTTTATCATTTATCATTTCCAGCGCTGAGATCCAGCACATATTCAGTTAAAATACACACACCATAGGTCACATGACTTACCTGAATAAAGGGCCACGCCCCCTCTCCTCCTTGCTCCAGCATTGCCAAACCACTACCAGTGAGAGAGGACCTATACTGTGGCTCTCCTGCCTGATCCTGAACCTCAAACCTTGCTTTTTCCGGGGGGGGGGGGAATTTTAATGGCATCCATATTCTGCCCTTTTGACCATGTCATGAAGAGGACAGTCATAAAATAAAGCGTAGTAATACAGCGGCCGCGAAACATGATGCAAGTCTAATAGAAGAATAAAGGTCTTTATTGGAACATGGTAAATATTAACACTAAAGTGCTAATAAAATGGACAAAAGGGGATTTTGCAGAAACAGCACCTTTCATTAATCGATCCTCTGCCCTCTCGCTTCCATATTCACAGCCAAAGCGTTCAGTGAGACGGCTGCAGCAAACTGATCTGCTGCAATGGAACAATTCAGCAGCTGCTGAGGAACTGAACGCGCCTCTGATTACTGACTGCACACACACTCCCCACCACCAAGGAGATCTGATTTACAGGGCCGCGGCGCCGCTGGATTGTTAGTAGAAAAAGTATTGTCTGTCTGCCATCATCAGTGCAGTGACATTAGGCATATTATAGCTTTAAAAAGTCAAAATGCTGTGTCTGCCCCTTTTTCCTATTCATAATGACAAATTTCAGTCTACAATGCACATGGATTCAACCGAAAAAAATATACTTTTCAATCACTCCAATAGGAAGACTTGTCTAAAGGCATTATTAAAGTAGAGGAACTAGAAAGCAGCTCAGCTGGCTGATGGGCAGGTGGAGTGTGGAGACAGGAGAGGTCACTCTAAGTCAGCGGCTGGATTTTCCAACGCAGCAGGCGTTGGGGAGGCGCTGAGCATGGATGGGGAGGCGCTGAGCAGTGGGTGTGAGTCTCACTCCGGCGAGTAGACAACCTGGAGCAGGAGGACCATGCAGCCTCGGCGTCTGAGTAAGTGCTCCGTGCCAGGGGGTGAGCTGACCTCCTGTGAAGATGGCTGGACGCCGGAGCCCACAGCAGGCTGGATGGTGGTGCCGGTGCAGTGAGTGTGGGGGAAGAGGGGCAGAAGAGCGGTTGGATTTTCCAACGTCACGCGACGCGCATTAATCCCACCACTCTTCTACTCCGTCTCCCTGACCGCGCCCACACACGTGGTCTCACATGCGGGGGCAGCGTTGCGCGCATGCATCGCCGCTGCCTGCTTTGTTAACATATAGTGCAGGCTGACGCAGGCAGCGACAACGAAAATTGTCACCGGACACAAAAATTTAAGGAGTTCCTTCCGCGGCTGGCCCCGTTCCAGGGGGGGAACAAGTGCCCCCCTTGCCCCAACCTGCGGACGCCCATGAATGGGCCCATATTACATAGTTGGTGCTAACTTAACCAGAGCTGTTGTAAACTTCCCAGAGCCATTATAGCCTATGGAGGTTTTAAGTTTACAACAGCTCTGGTTAAGATAGCACCAAGATTGTAATACTGCCCAATGTGTCCAAGATCCCATTGTCCTGGTTTGTTTCCTGCTTCCCTATTGTCAGGTCCTAAACGTGTCCTGTTCCTCACCTGAGTCCAAACCAATTGTTCTGCTGCTTCCTGCAGCAACTCACTGCTCACCGCACACCCTGTACTGATTCATCACCGCATCTCAGGCTCACTGCCACTTCAGTACCACCCCGTACAAAACCTGACAGTGAGGAATGTAGCCTATCCATTAACTCCTAAAATGACAGTTATCAAGAGAAAACATGATGGGCCATATGACATACTTGGTGCTAACTTAACCAGAGCTGTTGTAAACTTCCCAGTGCCATTCTAGCCTGCAGTGCAATGCCTGTTCGGCGGCAGTGAAATACGGTGCTGTTCGGCAGCAGTGAAATACGATGCCTGTTCGGTAGTGAAATACGGTGTTTTTTCGGCGGCAGTGAAATACGGTGTCTGTTTGGCAGTGAAATACGGTGTCTGTTCGGCGGCAGTGAAATACAGTGCCTGTTCGGCAGTGAAATACGGTGTTTTTTCGGCAGCAGTGAAATACGGTGCCTGTTCGGCAGTGAAATACGGTGTCTGTTTGGAAGTGAAATACGGTGCCTGTTCGGTGGCAGTGAAATACGGTGCCTGTTTGGCAGCAGTGAAATTCGGTGCCTGTTTAGCGGCAGTGAAATATGGTGCTGTTCGGCGGCAGTGAAATACGGTGTCTGTTCGGCGGCAGTGAAATCCCCCATAGAGAAGCAATGGTTAATCTATTCACATTGAACAGCAGAGAAATGTCAGTGAAATGCCCTGATGTTCAGTGGTTTCATTCGACAGGTTTAATCAGGCGAATCCCATAGGCTTCAATGTTAAAAATATTCCCGTTTTATTTAACATCTAATAAACTGTTTATTATTTTAATCTGCAGCAAAAAGTCTCTATTTAATTTTTTAGGATCTTTCAGCAAATTGTTTTTACAATATTATTTTGTTGTTTAAAATAGCATTTGTTTTCTTTCTGTAACAGACCTTTTTATTATTATTCATATGTAGAGCTGCCAGGTCGGCCATGTTTTCCTGGACACCTATTACTATTTCATGCAGAGGGGGAGCCCAGGGAAAGCCGCTGCCCTTCAACATGTGTAATTCATATGCTGCAGGAAGGGAATTCCTTACCCGACGAGTGGATTATACATGCTGCGGGGTGGCATTTTTAATGCACTGCCCATCAGCATGAATAAATTATGTGTCCAGGAAAACCTGGCCGACCTGGCAACCCTATTTATATGACCTGTGATCCCGCAGGGCGCTGTAGCGTGTTCCTCTAGGGCGATATGGCCCAGTCTCTCTCCACAGTTAAAAAGTTTATTTCCGCAGCAGTCAGAAATTAACAAAATATAACTGAAAACAAAACCTAGCTCGTCTGCGCTCTTATCTAACAGTTGCCAACCTTTTTTCAAGCTGCCAGCCTCAGAGTCTATCTCTTTCTCAATTCGACCAATTATTTTTTTATTATCCCCCCGCATTCCGGGACCCTGAGGTGAATGCTGAATTCACTGCAGGAAATGAGAGAGCACTGAAATTCCACCGGTTATTTAAATAGCAGACACTAGAGACACACACAGACACTGTGAAAAAGACCAACAGACATTGACAGATACACATAGACACGGACAGATGTACATTTAAAGTGTGTTACAGCTGGTGTTACCCAAACGCTGGCATCATGGAGGTCACAGAGTTACTGGAGTGCAGGTAAGTGAATAAAGTACAAGACAATATCCCGCGACCGGCTGATACTAACACAAAGGTTTGATTCTTACAGCTGATACATTCAATGGATTCGCTAAAATTGATCCGTGTGCCTCATTCACGCATGTCTTACCGTGCTATTTATTGTAACATTCTGTGGTTTTCAGGAGCCCATTAATAAGTTCAAAGACTGGATCTCCAGTACGCCGCACACCGTGGGGATCTTCTCCAGGTCGGCAGAGGAGGATTACTCGTGGTTACAGACCCGGCTCAGATCTGATGCGTTCCAGAATCGGGTTCAGGAAGTCAGATCCTGTTACATCTCTAGCTCCGGGTTCCGGCAGTTCCATCAGGACGTGTCTCAGTGCTCGTTCGGGATCCTGTATCACTCCAAGAACAGAGGAAGGGTTAATGTCACCGATGTGACGGATGCGCTGTATAACGACGAGCTGCGATACCTGTCTGACGCACTGGGTAAGAGATTCCATGGGTTTGTGTATATTATCTGTGCCATATACAGTCAGATGCAAAAATCTTGGGACATGGACACAATTCTAACATCTTTGGCTCTATACACCACCACAATGGAGTTGGAATGAAACAAACACAATGTGCTTTAACTGCAGACTGTCAGCTTTAATTTGAGGGTATGTACATCCAACTCAGGTGAACGGTGTAGGACTTACAGCAGTTTGCAGATGTGCCCCCACTTGTTAAGGGACCAAAGGTAATGGGACAGAATAATAATCATAAATCAAACTTTCCCTTCTTAATACTTGGTTACAAATCCTTTGCAGTCAATCACAGCCTGAAGTCTGGAACGCATAGACATCACCAGACGCTGGGTTTCATCCCTGGTGATGCTCTGCCAGGCCTCTACTGCAACTGTCTTCAGTTCCTGCTTGTTCTTGGGGCATTTTCCCTTCAGTTTTGTCTTCAGCAAGTGAAATGCAGCTCAATGGGATTCAGGTCAGGTGATTGACTTGGCCATTGCATAACATTCCACTTCTGTCCCTTCAAAAACTCTTTGGTTGCTTTTGCAGTATGCTTTGGGTCATTGTCCATCTGCACTGTGAAGCACCGTCCAATGAGTTCTGCAGCATTTGGCTGAATGTGAGCAGATAATATTGCCCCAAACACTTCAGAATTCATCCTGCTGCTTTTGTCAGCGTCACATCATCAATAAATACAAGAGAACCAGTTCCATTGGCAGCCATACATGCCCACGCCATGACACTACCACCACCATGCTTCACTGATGAGGTGGTATGCTTAGGATCATGAGCAGTTCCTTTCCTTCTCCATACTCTTCTCTTTCCATCACTCTGGTACAAGTTGATCTTGGTCTCATCTGTCCATAGGATCTTGTTCCAGAACTGTGAAGGCTTTGTTAGGTGTTGTTTGGCAAACTCTAATCTGGCATTCCTGTTTTTGAGGCTCGCCAATGGTTTACATCTTGTGGTGAACCCTCTCTATTCACTCTGGTGAAGTCTTCTCTTGATTGTTGACTTTTACACACATACACCTACCTCCTGGAGAGTGTTTTTGATCTGGCCAACTGTTGTGAAGGGTGTTTTCTTCACCAGGGAAAGAATTCTTCGGTCATCCACCACAGTGGTTTTCCGTGGTCTCCCGGGTCTTTTGGTGTTGCTGAGCTCACCGGTGCGTTCCTTCTTTTTGAGAATGTTCCAAACAGTTGTTTTGGCCACGCCTAATGTTCTTGCTATCTCTCTGATGGGTTTGTTTTGCTTTTTCAGCCTAATGATGGCTTGCTTCACTGATAGTGACAGCTCTTTGGATCTCATCTTGAGAGTTGACAGCAACAGATTCCAAATGCAAATAGCACACTTGAAATGAACTCTGGGCCTTTTATCTGCACATTGTAATTGGGGTAATGAGGGAATATCACACCTGGCCATGGAACAGCTGAGAAGCCAATTGTCCCATTACCTTTGGTCCCTTAACAAGTGGGGGCACATCTGCAAACTGCTGTAAGTCCTACACCGTTCACCTGAGTTGGATGTACATACCCTCAAATTAAAGCTGACAGTCTGCAGTTAAAGCACATTGTGTTTGTTTCATTCCAACTCCATTGTGGTGGTGTATAGAGCCAAAGATGTTAGAACTGTGTCGATGTCCCAAGATTTCTGGATAATATCTATACTATAAAAGAATAAGCTAAAAACTGTCCGTCGCCAAAACCCTACTGCGCATGCGCGACGGACATTTGAAAGCGGCCGTTAGAACACACAGGTAGCTGCGCGTGCCCGCCGCGTGAAAAAAAAAAAAAAAAAAAACGGCACGAGCCGCGCGCAGCTACCCGTGTGTTTACACGGCCAGATGCCCCGATCCTCCAGCGGTGACCGTCCTCCGGCTGCCGGCGGGCCTCCAGGCTCAGGCGAGCCCCCGGCTCGGTTTGGGCCTACAGGCCCAGCCGAGCCGGGGACTCGCCTAAGCCTAGAGGCCCGCCGAGCAGCCAGCGGCAGCCGGAGAAGGTCACCGCTGGAGGATCGGGGCCGAAGTTCCCAAACAAACCCCAAAATCGGCCCTGAGCTCCAGCGGAGACCTCCTCCGGCTGCCGCTGGCTGCTCGGCGGCCCTCTAGGCTTAGGCGAGCCCCCGGCTCGGTTTGGGCCTACAGGCCCAGCCGAGCCGGGGACTCGCCTAAGCCTAGAGGCCCGCCGAGCAGCCAGCGGCAGCCGGAGAAGGTCACCGCTGGAGGATCGGGGCCGAAGTTCCCAAACAAACCCCAAAATCGGCCCTGAGCTCCAGCGGAGACCTCCTCCGGCTGCCGCTGGCTGCTCGGCGGGCCTCTAGGCTTAGGCGAGCCCCCGGCTCGGTTTGGGCCTACAGGCCCAGCCGAGCCGGGGACTCGCCTAAGCCTAGAGGCCGCCGAGCAGCCAGCGGCAGCCGGAGAAGGTCACCGCTGGAGGATCGGGGCCGAAGTTCCCAAAAAATACACCCCAAAATCGGCCCTGAGCTCCAGCGGAGACCTCCTCCGGCTGCCGCTGGCTGCTCGGCGGCCTCTAGGCTTAGGCGAGCCCCCGGCTCGGTTTGGGCCTACAGGCCCAGCCGAGCCGGGGACTCGCCTAAGCCTAGAGGCCCGCCGAGCAGCCAGCGGCAGCCGGAGAAGGTCACCGCTGGAGGATCGGGGCTGAAGTTCCCAAAAAATACACCCCAAAATCGGCCCTGAGCTCCAGCGGAGACTCCTTCCAGCTGCCGCTGGCTGCTCGGCGGGCCTCTAGGCTTAGGCGAGCCCCCGGCTTGGCTTGGGCCTACAGGCCCAGCCGAGCCGGGGACTCGCCTAAGCGTAGAGGCCGGCCGAGCAGCCTGCTCGGCCGGAGGAGGTCACCGCTGGAGCTCAGGGCCGATGTTGCCTAACACATACTCACCGACATCGGCCCTTAGCTCCTCCAGCGATGGCGGTCCCGCTTGCAGCATCCTCTCTCTCTCCGTTGTTCGCCGGAATGACGTCACGAAAGCCTTTGACCCGGGGGTCAAAGGCTTTCGTGACGTCATCCTGGCGAGCAACGGAGAGAGAGAGGACGCTGGAAGCGGGACCGCCATCGCTGGAGGAGCTAAGGGCCGATGTAGGTGAGTATGTGTGGAACCGGTGGAGGACTCGAGGCTGATGTAGGTGAGTATGTGCTCTACACACACACACGCCTGCTTGCTCGGCCGGTATCCAAGCTTAGGCGAGCCCCCGGCTTGGCTTGGGCCTAGAGGCCCTGCCGAGCCGGGGACTCGCCTGAGCATGGAGGCCGGTCGAGTTGCATGCTCGGGCGTCCTCCAGGCTCAGGCGAGTCCCCGGCTCGGCTGGGCCTCTAGGCCCACGCCAAGCCGGGGGCTCGCCTAAGCTTGGTCGGCATCCAGGCTCAGGCGAGCCCCCGGCTTGGCTTGGGCCTAGAGGCCCAGCCGAGCCAGGGACTCACCTGAGCCTGGAGGACGGCCGAGCATGCAACTCGACCGGCCTCCATGCTCAGGCGAGTCCCCGGCTCTGCTGGGCCTCTAGGCCCAAGCCGGGGGCTCGCCTAAACTTGGATACCGGCCGAGTAAGCAGGGTGGGTGTGGAGAGCACATACTCACCTACATTAGCCCTGAGCTCCAGCGGTGACTGTCCTCCGGCTGTCGCAGGCTGCTCGCCGGCCTCCAGGCTCAGGCGAGCCCCCGGCTTGGCTTGGCCTACAGGCCCAGCGAGCCGGGGGCTCGCCTAAGCCTGGAGGCCGGCCGAGCAGCCTACGACAGCCACCGCTGAGGCTCCGGGCCAATGTAGGGGGATGTTGCCTACACATACTCACCTACATCGGCCCTTAGCTCCTCCAGCGATGGCGGTCCCGCTTCCAGCGTCCTCTCTCGCTCCGTTGTTCGCCGGAATGACGTCACGAAAGCCTTTGACCCCGGGGGTCAAAGGCTTTCGTGACGTCATCCCGGCGACCAACGGAGCGAGAGAGGATGCTGGAAGCGGGACGCGGGACCGCCATCGCTGGAGGGCCGATGTAGGTGAGTATATCCACGAGCGGGGGGCCATATCCACGAGCGGGGGGCCATATCCACGAGCGGGGGGGGCGATATCCACGTGCTGGGGCAGTATCCACGTGCTGGGGCAGTATCAATCCACGTGCTGGGGCAGTATCCACGTGCTGGGGCAGTATCCACGAGCTGGGGCAGTATCCACGTGCTGGGGCAATATCCACGTGCTGGGTCAATATCCACGTGCTGGGTCAATATCCACGTGCTGGGGCAGTATCCACGTGCTGGGGCAATATCCACGTGCTGGGGCAATATCCACGTGCTGGGTCAATATCCACGTGCTGGGGCAGTATCCACGTGCTGGGGCAGTATCCACGTGCTGGGGCAGTATCCACGTGCTGGGGCAATATCCACGTGCTGGGGCAATATCCACGTGCTGGGTCAATATCCACGTGCTGGGGCAGTATCCACGTGCTGGGGCAATATCCACGTGCTGGGGCAGTATCCACGTGCTGGGGCAGTATCCACATGCTGGGGCAATATCCACGTGCTGGGTCAATATCCACGTGCTGGGTCAATATCCACATGCTGGGCAGTATCCACGTGCTGGGGCAATATCCACGTGCTGGGGCAATATCCACGTGCTGGGGCAGTATCCACGTGCTGGGGCAATATCCACGTGCTGGGGCAGTATCCACGTGCTGGGGCAATATCCACGTGCTGGGGCAATATCCACGTGCTGGGTCAATATCCACGTGCTGGGGCAGTATCCACGTGCTGGGGCAATATCCAGGAGCTGGGGCAGTATCCACGAGCTGGGGCAATATCCACGTGCTGGGGCAGTATCCATCCACGTGCTGGGGCAATATCCACGTGCTAGGGCAGTATCCACGAGCTGGGGCAGTATCCACGAGCTGGGGCAATATCCACGTGCTGGGGCAATATCCACGTGCTAGGGCAGTATCCACGAGCTGGGGCAGTATCCACGTGCTGCGGCAATATCCACGTGCTGGGGCAATATCCACGTGCTGGGGCAATATCCACGTGCTGGGGCAGTATCCACGTGCTGGGGCAGTATCCACGTTCTGGGGCAGTATCCACGTGCTGGGGCAGTATCCACGAGCTGGGGCAGTATCCACGAGCTGGGGCAGTATACATGAGCAGGGGCAGTATATCCACAATAGACTGCCCTCTGGGCAGGCTTTACAACTAGTATATATATAATCTATTATATCACATGCAGTGGGGGTTATTATAACATAGTATCAGCAAAATCCCTATTCAAATGATGAATAAATGGGTGTCTCTTTGTATCACTAGAAGCCAACTCCCATCATACTTACCCACACAAAGAGATGATAAAAGCACTACAATTCAGGTTCAAGAAGACTTTACTGGACTGGCATCAAGCCGACAACATTTCGACCCCCATGTGAGTCTTTTTCAAGTCTCTGAGAATCGAAAAAGACTCATGTGAAAGTCGGCCTGATGCTGTGGGGTCAGTCAGTGCTGTACAGGGATAGGATTCAGGGGGTTATAATGAGTGTAAATCCCTGTACAGTACAGTACAAGGTGTTGCTGTAATTGCCATACACAGGCATTATGCAGCACATACAGATACAAGGTGTTGCTGTAATTGTCATACACAGGCATTATGCAGCACATACAGATACAAGGTGTTGCTGTAATTGCCATACACAGGCATTATGCAGCACATACAGATACAAGGTGTTGCTGTAATTGCCATACACAGGCATTATGCGGCACATACAGATACAAGGTGTTGCTGTAATTGCCACACACAGGCATTATGCGGCACATACAGATACAAGGTGTTGCTGTAATTGCCATACACAGGCATTATGCGGCACATACAGATACAAGGTGTTGCTGTAATTGCCATACACAGGCATTCTGCAGCACATACAGATACAAGGTGTTGCTGTAATTGCCATACACAGGCATTCTGCAGCACATACAGATACAAGTTGTTGCTGTATCTGTCATACACAGGCATTATGCAGCACATACAGATATTGCATTGCTAATAATCTCATTCTGATCACTACAAATTCCCATAAGCAGGAGATCTCACCATTTTATTATCTGCCTGCAGCACATTTACTGCATCTGCCTGTATACTGATAATGCAGACCCTGTGTAAGCAGGAGATCTCACCATTTTATTATCTGTCTGCAGCACATTTACTGCATCTGCCTGTATGCAGATAATGCAGACCCCGTGTAAGCAGCAGATGTTATAATAAAAATGCCTCAGCAAAAATCACTTGCTAGTGAAGGGGTTAATCTAATGTTGCCTATATTCATAAATAAACCCATGATTTAAATCGAGTCGTTCAGTAAAGGTTACCTTCTATGTAGCGCGCTGCAGGGCAGGATAAGCCTCAGGGTATGAAGGGCCCCCAACAATTCGACACTTTGACCTTTCTCAATGGGGTCTGACTGTCAACTGTACAACCTCTGGTATCAATACCCTGACTGATCATGAGAGAGGGGATTGAATGATTGAGGAAGGGGGGGAATAATGGATTAAAACACGGCGGGGGCTCCAAATAAAAGCGTAACACATAGAAACCATAATCAATGTCCCTGGATCATGTGATGTGCTGGAATCGATACAATCCAGATGAAAATTACCAGAGTAATTAGTAGAAGTGAGTGAGTTATAAAGAGAGGCCGGAAACTGGCTAAAATAACTCGTAACGTGCACCTGTTGAACCAAGTGCAGAGGATTGTCCTGTAGTCTGGTCTCCGCTGAAAGCTGTCACTCTGCGCTGCAGCACGTCGCACAGAAACGAGTGAGTGATGGTAAAGTGTTTGAAAGGGAATTCCAGGTTGAGCAGCTTTTATCCAGAATAAGATCCTGAGCTTTCCAGGCTCTTCCAGATTGCAGAATCCAGGAGAATCCGATGCTTTAGAGGAATGTCGTTCCTGCTGCAGCCTTTTGCTGTGGACATGCTGCCTGTACTCAGTGTGACTCCAAGCAGCATGTCACACACTGGGTCTACCCAAAGACTCCCAGCATGTGCCACAGTTTACTGCAAGGATCGGGAGCCGGTTTCCAAATGTCGGCATCCGTCCAGAGTCTTCCGTATTTCAGATTTCTGGATAAGGGGTGTCCGACCTATACTTCATATTTTCAAATATGTGTTGGCAAAAAAAAAGAAGAAGGAAAAAGCCACTCACATGTTTGGGGTATCTCCATTTTTAATGAGCTCAATCTCCTGTGGTTGTGACAGGTCCTCATGATCTGGAGCTCCGCGCGGGTTTCCCCATGCGCCCCTCTTGACTTGCTGAGAAGTGACGGAGCATGAGGTCATTCTATCCATGTCACTTTAATCTCTGTGTCTCCGCATCGTGCAGGGAGGGAGAACGTCGCGGTGCTGATTGATGACCTGGATGACAGTGGCCCAAACATGAGATCCAGGATCCTCCAGAACCAGCCGAGCATCGAGAGACTGGCCGGGGATCTGATCCTCTGTGACCGAGACAAAAGCAGGAATCTGAGAACATTGGAAAGTTTGATAAAAGCAACGAGTGAGTATTAATAATATTGTATAATATTATACATTTAATGAAATGCAATAGAATACATTAATAACATTATAATACATGAATGACATTTTATTATATATTCTGATACATTATGTCATAATATTATACATTTAATAATATGTTGTATTTGATACATTAATAATGTTGTATATTACACATAAGTAACATGTTATGATATAATACATTAATAATGTTGTATATTACACATAAGTAACATGTTATGATATAATACATTAATAATGTTGTATATTACACATAAGTAACGTAACATGTTATGATATAATACATTAATAATGTTCTAATACACTAATGATATAATGTATCATTACTGTAATGGATTATAACACATTAATAACATGGTATAATATGATGTATTATAATAATGTTCTACATTTATAAAGTTACATTATTGTAATTAAATGTATATTATATACAATTACATTAACATATAATAGATTATGTACATTAATGATATAGCATAAGATTATAAATTGCTTGTATAATATTTTTAAATATAATATTATAACATTAAAGACCTGGTATAATACCTTTTAATAATAATACCATATTATAAAATAGTAATGCAAAGGCAGCTGTGTGTTCACACTATCAGGGTAATTGAAAGAGAATCAAAAAGTCACTGCATGTTCGGTGACTTTTCGTTCTCTTCAATTCGGTTCCTTTTGCCGATCCCATTTCGGTGACCCTGCGGTGTATTCAGCAAACACCACAGGGCCCCCGAATTGCAGGGAAAAGCTGCCGCAAACCTGACGAAAACTAACCGCAAAAACCCGGCGAATGCACGCCGAAACCTGCAAAAACATCTGGATTAACCCGCCGAAACCGCCGGAAAAACCCAAGCAGGAGCCGATCACACGCAGCGCAGCCGCCGTAAAAAGCCGACACCGCAGATGAATGAAGTGAATAAATTAGGAAAACAGTTTGTATGAATGATTGAAAAGTGAAACGCTGTTTGCAAAGAAACTACTGAGCGAAAATGTCTGAAATTTACATATAAAATCCAATGAATGATAATAAAAAGGGCTGTTACAGAAAAAATAAGTAAACTTAAAAAATAAATAAAAAAATATGTTGTTTTAAAAAAAAAATAACAGAAAAATGCCTAAAAGATCCTAAAAAATCTATAAATAAAGAGACTTTTTGCTGCAGAATTTTATAATGAACGGTTTATTAGATATTGAATTAAAACGGGAATATTTTTAACATTGAAGCCTATGGGATTCTCCTGAATAAACCTGCCGAATTAAACCACTGAATGGCAGGGTATTAGGGGACCCTTTCACTGCTGGTTTGTGTTCTCTGAATAGCTGAAGCATTGCTTCTCTATGGGGATTTCACTGCCCTCGAACAGGCACCGAACAGGCACCGTATGTGCAGGCAATTCGCCAGGATTTGGCAAACTGCCTGCTCTCTGGATAGCCGAATGGCCAGGAAAGGTAACCGAACGCTGATTTTCAGTGTTCAGTTCCCTTTCGACAGCCATTCGGATCTCTTTAAATAATCCTGTAAATTCTACTGATCAGATCTTTGGGGGCTCCATAAAACACAGACTGGCCTATAAAGTCTGCAAGTATATATTCTAATACCGAAATACAGAGAAACGCACCTTTTAGTATATAAATAAAAAATGTAACTTTTATTTAGAATCTGTATAAAATACAAATCTAATCCCTAGGACTCGCTCATCACAGGTCCATAAAGGAATCCCAAAATCCATCCATATACCGTAGTTACTCTAAAAAACAAAATAAACCCATAAGGTCGGGGGAAATCAATGTATCATAGTTAGTATGAAGGAACAAAAGAATAGCCAATGTTTCACAAACTCACACCCTCAAATCCATATAAATATAGTAACATATCCATGCAGAGACCGGGTACCCCAACATTTCGGCTAAGTGCCTGTTTCAAGGGTTACCTTTGGATGTCTCAGACTGAAAATATTGAAGCTCAGCCAAGATCTGAATCTCTCTCTATTCCATCAGTAATAGTATTGACAGATACATATTAATCTCACGCGCCGGGACATTAATCCGTATTTTATTTTACATCAGGCACAAGGAATCTCGTTAATAATGAACCGGACATAGAGGAACCAAGGCCATCGCCTGACAAGAACACGCAATCGGCTCAACGTGACCAGGACACGCAATCGGCTCAACGTGACCGGGACACGCTATCGGCTCAACGTGACCAGGACACACAATCAGCTCAACCTGACCAGGACACACAATCGGCTCAACTTGACCAGGACAAGCAAGCGACTCAACTTGACCAGGACACGCAATCGGCTCAATCTGACCAGGACACGCAATCGGCTCAACTTGACCAGGACACGCAATCGGCTCAACGTGACCGGGACACGCAATCAGCTCAACCTGACCAGGACACGCTATCGGCTCAACCTGACCAGGACACGCAATCGGCTCAACCTGACCAGGACACACAATCGGCTCAACTTGACCAGGACAAGCAAGCGACTCAACTTGACCAGGACACGCAATCGGCTCAATCTGACCAGGACACGCAATCGGCTCAACTTGACCAGGACACGCAATCGGCTCAACCTGACCAGGACACGCAATCAGCTCAACCTGACCAGGACACGCAATCGGCTCAACTTGACCAGGACACACTATCGGCTGAATCTAAGCAGGAGGATTCAGTTTTGGTGCTTAAACAAATAAATCTGTTGGATCAGCAAAACCCAGCAGGTTGTTCAGCACAACATATAAAAGTTATAAATGGTGCACAGGATGGTGCTCAATATTTGGAAAAGCAAAATATAAGTACGTATAAAACAGTATTATCAGTAACATTAATTCAGAGGGTTAGAATAATGACATTAAACCTCTGTGCGATTTAAAACCTACACACAGCACATTACTGTGAGTTTTATTGCTGTGGAGCTCTGTGATACATCATACACACCGCACATTACTGTGAGTTTTAATGCTGTGGAGCTCTGATACACTCATACACAATGCACATTACTGTGAGTTTTATTGCTGTGGAGCTCTGTGATACATCATACACAGTGCACATTACTGTGAGTTTTATTACTGTGGCCATGTAAGAGCATTTCTATTCTCTTTTTCCTATGAATAGTTAGAAATGAGATTTACCACATCCATGCAAACCTGTTCCATATTTATAATGTCTATTGTCACTAAAGCCTTTGAATCCACATCTTCTGTTCCTCTAAAAAAAAAACTTGCATTAATGCTGCCAAAAAAACTAATATACAGATCGAGAATAAAGAGGGAAACTATACGAATCCCAGCAGCCAATGAGAGGCTCTCCCCAATGTAGGAAAATGTATTCACCCTGAACAGATTCACACTACTACCCTGTCTACATCATCTCTGCCCATCCAATCACAATGCATCACTGAGCAAGTGTCATTAATATAAATATATGTAAGAGAAATTTTATAAATAATGTGTTAAATGACAGGAAATGGCCTGGGGAAATAAAAATTTAGACATGTGCATTTGTGTTTTCATACGGAATTTCAGCAATTCAGGAGCAGCCAAAATGACTGAAAACGATAAAATGTTCTCGAAGCAACATTCTGAATTTTTTTGGATCCGTTTGAAATTATTTTATTAACTTGCACAGTGCAATACTAACCCTGACCCTAATACAAGCTGAAACAATGTAACCCTAATTCCAACACAGACAGAACCAGCAACACTAACCCCTCCCAGTAACCCAACCCTAGAAGTAACCTTAACCCTAATACAAGGAGTTACAGTAAGTGTAACCCTAAAACAAACTGAACCAGTAATCCTAACAGTAACCCAACCCTAGAAGTAACCTTAACCCTAATACAAGGAGTTACAGTAAGTGTAACCCTAAAACAAACTGAACCAGTAATCCTAACAGTAACCCAACCCTAGAAGTAACCTTAACCCTAATACAAGGAGTTACAGTAAGTGTAACCCTAAAACAAACTGAACCAGTAATCCTAACAGTAACCCAACCCTAGAAGTAACCTTAACCCTAATACAAGGAGTTAAGTGTAACCCTAAAACAAACTGAACCAGTAATCCTAACAGTAACCCAACCCTAGAAGTAACCTTAACCCTAATACAAGGAGTTACAGTAAGTGTAACCCTAAAACAAACTGAACCAGTAAACCTAACAGTAACCCAACCCTAGAAGTAACCTTAACCCTAATACAAGGAGTTAAGTGTAACCTAAAACAAACTGAACCAGTAATCCTAACAGTAACCCAACCCTAGAAGTAACCTTAACCCTAATACAAGGAGTTACAGTAAGTGTAACCCTAAAACAAACTGAACCAGTAAACCTAACAGTAACCCAACCCTAGAAGTAACCTTAACCCTAATACAAGGAGTTAAGTGTAACCCTAAAACAAACTGAACCAGTAATCCTAACAGTAACCCAACCCTAGAAGTAACCTTAACCCTAATACAAGGAGTTACAGTAAGTGTAACCCTAAAACAAACTGAACCAGTAATCCTAACAGCAACCCAACCCTAGAAGTAACCTTAACCCTAATACAAGGAGTTAAGTGTAACCCTAAGACAAACTGAACCAGTAATCCTAACAGTAACCCAACCCTAGAAGTAACCTTAACCCTAATACAAGGAGTTAAGTGTAACCCTAAAACAAACTGAACCAGTAATCCTAACAGTAACCCAACCCTAGAAGTAACCTTAACCCTAATACAAGGAGTTAAGTGTAACCCTAAAACAAACTGAACCAGTAAACCTAACAGTAACCCAACCCTAGAAGTAAACCTAATATAAGAAGAAACAGTAACCCTAAGTCTAACTAACAGTTGGGGGTATATGTGGTAGTATAGAGGGGGAGGGTAGAGGATGTGCAGAGGGCTTAAGTGGAGAGGGAAGTATTAGTGGGGGTTTAGGGGCTCAAAATATGTGCACCTCCAAAATTTCAGCCATTTCCAAAAATATTCATAATTGCCCAATATTTACAATTGATGGAAATTCCAAAATTTGCTGAAACGAAGCAAACTGATATTTTGGTCTGCGCTCACGTCTAATGAAAATATGGAAAGAGATTAGAAAACAATGTAATATTTATTTTTCTTTCTTTCAGGTTTAATGGATGAACTTCCTAGAATGGTAAGAAATACCGTCACGAAATGTCACGAAATATTCAGTATGTTTCCTGTACGGATTTTAGCACACGCCGTGTATCTATCATCATGCATAACAAAACCCTCAACCCCACAGCGATCCAGGGAGGTGCCTCAGCTCTATGTGAAGATCCCTCCCTAAACCCAACCCCCCCCCCCCCGATATTCAGATTTAGGCTAGGGTCAAACGAAAGCATTTTTACACGCGAACGTAAAAAAGTGCGTCCGAACGAATTGACGTATTTTTTCACGGAGTGCGCGAAAACAGTCATACGATGCGCATTTTTCGCGCGTGATTTTTTTCGGATCGTCAATAAATCTCTTTGTGTCTGGACGTTATGTAGGCTGGACATTAGCAGCGTCTGACATCTCCTAATCACGCACACACGCCGCTATGCCGCAGCAGCGCACTCAGTACGTCCGTACTAGCGGTTCAGCGTTCTCAAAAAAATGCGTTCGTTTTCCACTTGCGTTGCGCGGCCGGACTTTCGTGCGACCGTACTTCGTATATTGGCCGTCATTGCCTGTCATTTGCTGCTAGTGCGGCCGTAATTAAGTGCGCCAGAACGCACGTTAAAAGTGCGCTGGTCTGACCCCAACCTTAGAGCCGGTCATTATTTATTAACCTTTACGCATTATTTATTGGGATTTTCAACTTTTTTCTTGTTTTTTTTTATATTTTTCAGTGCGTTGTTGTTGATTATCATTTAGCAGCAGTTTAATAAATGGAACATTTTAAATACCGGACGATTTTGGCGAGTGGAATGTCCTCCTTAAACCCCTTAACTGGAACACGTAAACGTGAATTTACCCAGTAATACAATGAAACTGAATAATTACCATACAGGGTTATTCAAAGAGATCCGAATTGCTGGAGAAAAGGAACCGAACGCCGAAAATCAGCATTCGGTTACCTTTCCTGACCATTCGACTATCCAGAGAGCAGGCAATTCACCAAATCCTGGCGAATTGCCTGCACATATGGTGCCTGTTCGAGGGCAGTGAAATCCCCATAGAGAAGCAATGCTTCATCTACTCAGAGAACACAAACCAGCAGTGAAAGGTTCCCCTAATGCCCTGCCATTCGGTGGTTTAATTCGGCAGGTTTATTCAGGCGAATCCCATAGGCTTCAATGTTAAAAATATTCCCGTTTTAATTCAGTATCTAATAAACCGTTTATTATAAAATTCTGCAGTAAAAAGTCTCTTTATTTATAGGTTTTTTAGGATATTTTAAGCATTTTTCTGGATTTTATTTATTTCTTTAAAAATTCCCTTTTTTTTTTAAACTTTACTTCTTTTTTCTGTAACAGCCTTTTTATTATCATTCATTGGATTTTATGTAAATTTCAGACATTTTCGCTCAGTAGTTTCTTTGCAAACAGCGTTTCACTTTCATACATTCAAGCAAACTGTTTTGCTAATTTATTCACTGCCTTCGTCTGCGATGTCGGCTTTTTCCGGCGGCTGCACTGCGTGTGATTGGCTCCTGCTCGGGTTTTTTCAGTGGGTTAATCCAGATGTTTTTGAGGGTTTTCGGCGTGCATTCGCTGGGTTTTGCAGTTAGTTTTCGTCAGGTTTGCGGCAGCCTTTCCCTGCAATTCGGGGGCCCTGTGGTGCTTGCTGAATATACCGCAGGGTCACCGAAATGGGATCGGCAAAACTAACCAAATTGAAGAGAACGAAAAGTCACCGAACGTGCAGTGACTTTTCGATTCTCTTTGAATAACCCTCATATAAAATCCATTTGTATATTTCCAATGCACGATTAGTGTGCTTCCTGTGAAGAAATGACATTCCCTGAGATCTCACTCCTGTCCCCTCTGTATTACTGTAAATAAACTGCAAGGCGCAGCCCCATCCTAACTGTAACAAAAAGCTCAACAAACTTTACTGCGGCATTCCAGCAGCCAGGGATTTGTCAGAATACAGGGAGAGCTGTGGGGTCAGTTGTTGCTGTACAGGGATAAGATTCAGGGGGTTATAATGAGTTTAAATCCCTGTACAGTACAGATACAAGGTGTTGCTGTAATTGCCATACACAGGCATTATGCAGCACATACAGATACAAGGTGTTGCTGTAATTTCCATACACAGGCATTATGCGGCACATACAGATACAAGGTGTTGCTGTAATTGCCATACACAGGCATTATGCGGCACATACAGATACAAGGTGTTGCTGTAATTGCCATACACAGGCATTATGCAGCACATACAGATACAAGGTGTTGCTGTAATTGCCACACACAGGCATTATGCGGCACATACAGATACAAGGTGTTGCTGTAATTGTCATACACAGGCATTATGCGACACATACAGATACAAGGTGTTGCTGTAATTGTCATACGCAGGCATTATGCAGCACATACAGATACAAGGTGTTGCTGTAATTGCCATCCACAGGCATTATGCGGCACATACAGATACAAGGTGTTGCTGTAATTGTCATACACAGGCATTATGCGGCACATACAGATACAAGGTGTTGCTGTAATTGCCATACACAGGCATTATGCGGCACATACAGATACAAGGTGTTGCTGTATTTGCCATCCACAGGCATTATGCAGCACATACAGATACAAGGTGTTGCTGTAATTGCCACACACAGGCATTATGCGGCACATATAGATACAAGGTGTTGCTGTAATTGCCATACACAGGCATTATGCAGCACATACAGATACAAGGTGTTGCTGTAATTTCCATAAACAGGCATTATGCGGCACATACAGATACACGGTGTTGCTGTAATTGCCATACACAGGCATTATGCGGCACATACAGATACAAGGTGTTGCTGTAATTGCCATACACAGGCATTATGCGGCACATACAGATACAAGGTGTTGCTGTAATTGCCATACACAGGCATTATGCGGCACATACAGATACAAGGTGTTGCTGTAGTTGCCACACACAGGCATTATGCAGCACATACAGATACAAGGTGTTGCTGTAATTTCCATACACAGGCATTATGCGGCACATACAGATACAAGGTGTTGCTGTAATTGCCATACACAGGCATTATGCGGCACATACAGATACAAGGTGTTGCTGCAATTACCATACACAGGCATTATGCAGCACATACAGATACAAGGTGTTGCTGTAATTACCATACACAGGCATTATGTGGCACATACAGACACAAGGTGTTGCTGTAATTGCCATACACAGGCATTATGCAGCACATACAGATATTGCATTGCTAATAATCTCATTCTGATCACTACAAATCACAAGCAGGATATCTCACCATTTAATTATCTGTCTGCAGCACATCTACTGCATCTGCCTCTATGCTGATAATGCAGACCCCGTGTAAGCAGGGGATCTCACCATTTTATTAACTGTCTGCAGCATATTTACTGACACAAAGGTAATTTCTGCCTGTATGCAGATAATGGAGATCCTGATTGACATTGAGTCAGATAAGGGACGCCATCTAGAGTTTACAACTTTTCATCTCAGTGATATTTCTGTAAAGGATAAACCGATACATGAAAAACTAAAAATGAGCAAATTTACATTATTTTAAGAGGTCATTTACTAAGCACTGAACTTGCCATTGAATTGCACCGAACAGTGAATTTCAGGCAGTTTCTCTATACCCTTAAACTGTCAATTTGCGAATTGAGAGGATCCTCTTGACTAGTGTTCTGTGTGTTTAACCTGTATGTATATTTCTTATTCTGTCTCACCCATTGGACATCGTTACGGAACTTGTTGGCGCTTTATAAATACTTTGTGTCGGGACGGCCACCACTATAGTTATTTAGTTTACTTTTGTTCTTCTTTTGTTTTATTTCGTCTCCTCTGTATTTATATTAATAAATGCCCTGCTCAGAATTAGTGTAAAATGATCCCCATACTGTATCTAATTGGATTTTCCGTGGTTTTTGCCGCCCCCGGCACCTGTGTTGTAGCTAAATTCATTCCCTTTTGTGTTTAGTTTGTATCAGTCTTACTTGTACAAATGAAAGAAGTTATTTGTATCCCTGTAATGGAGGCACACCCTCCAGACGCGCTACCTGCAAAGATGCTCCCGCACTGCAGAGCGTGCCTGGAGGAAATCCCGCTCTGAAGCTGATTTTGTTCACTTCAAGTTTATTCTCCGGTCATACACCTCTGCCCTCCACTTGGCCAAACAATCCTTCTCATCTCTTATATCTACGCTGTCCTCCAACCCTAAACGGCTCTGGTCCACCTTCAACACCCTCCTCTACCCACCTGCACCTCCCCCCTCAGCTGCCTTCAGCGCTCAAGACCTGCAGACTACTTCCTCAGTAAAACTCTAAATATCAGAAGCAACATCCCAACACAAGATAGTTATCTGCCACCTCCACTCCCAGAGGTCCCCTCTGCCACCCTCTGCCGCTTCCTCTCAGCCACTGAGGAGGAAGTCAATTCCTTATTGTCCTCCTCACATCTCACCACGTGCCCGCTCGACCCCATTCCCTCACATCTAATTCCTCCCCTCTCCTCCTCCCTCACCCCTGCTCTCACACACATCTTCAACCTATCTCTCTCCACTGGCTCCTTTCCATCCACCTTCAAACACGCGCTAGTTACCCCTTTACTAAAGAAACCATCCCTCGATCCCAACTCTCCATCCACCTACCGCCCTGTATCCCTGCTTCCCTTCACATCAAAGCTCTTAGAAAAACTAGTCTTCAACCGCCTCTCCCTCTTCCTGTCCTCCAATTCCCTACTTGACCCCCTGCAATCTGGCTTCCGTCCCCTACACTCAACTGAAACTGCCCTCACCAAAGTCACCAACGACCTCCTAACTGCTAAAAAACACGGCCACTATTCTATTCTCATCCTGCTTGACCTCTCGGCTGCTTTTGACACTGTTGACCACCCCCTCCTTCTACAGTCCCTCAACTCTCTGGGTTTCGGTGACACTGCACTTGCTTGGGTCGACTCCTATTTATCCAACAGGTCCTTCTGTGTGTCCTTTGCTGGTAACGCCTCCTCCTCATTGCCTCTATCTGTTGGTGTACCTCAAGGCTCTGTCCTTGGTCCTCTGCTCTTTTCCATCTACACCTCCTCCCTGGGCAAAATCATCAACAGCTTTGGCTTTAATTACCACCTCTACGCTGATGACACTCAGATCTACCTCTCTACCCCTGATCTCTCTCCCCCTGTCCTCTCAAAAGTCAGTGACTGTTTATCTGGCATCTCCTCCTGGATGGCCTCCCACCACCTAAAGATCAACATGTCAAAGACTGAGCTCCTACTTATTCCTCCCTCCAATGCCTCCCCACCTCCTGACTTCTCTATCACGGTGGAGGGTATCACCATCTCCCCATCAAACCAAGTTCGCTGTCTTGGAGTTACACTTGACTCTGCTCTTTCCTTCATCCCCCACATCCAGTCTCTTTCCTCCTCCTGCCGATACCAACTGCGTAATATTTCCAGAATTCGGCCATTTCTTACCGCTGTCACCACAAAACAACTCATACACGCCCTGGTAATCTCCCGACTCAACTATTGCAATAATCTCTTATCTGGCCTCCCTCTGTCCCACCTCTCCCCCCTACAATCCATCCTGAACGCCTCCGCCAGGCTAATTCACCTCACCCGCCGCTCTGTCTCTGCCGCTCCCCTCTGCGAGTCCCTTCACTGGCTCCCCATCCACTGCAGAATTAAGTTCAAAATCCTTATCATTACCTACAAAACCCTCACTAACTCAGCTCCCCACTACCTGTCCTCACTAATCACCAAATACACCCCAGCCCGCTCCCTAAGGTCAAACAGTGACCTGCGCCTAGCTTCTCCCCGCATCACCTCTTCCCATGATAGACTGCAGGATTTCTCACGCGCAGCCCCCACTCTCTGGAACGCTCTCCCTCGTACTGTCAGACTTTCCCCTAACTTCTCTTCCTTCAAACACTCCCTGAAAACATTCCTATTTAGGGAAGCCTACCACCCAACTCACTGACGCAACCATCAATCACTCTCACCTTACAGTCCTCTCCTCCTGTTTCCAACCCCAACCCTCCCAGATTGTGAGTTCCTACGGGAATAGGGCCCTCATCTCCTCCTGTACTGTTTGTCAAATGTTGTTCAATGTATTGTAACCCTGTCTATACTGTGCTTATTGTACAGCGCTGCGGAATATGCTGGCGCTTTATAAATAAAGAATAATAATAATAATGTGTACACCGGCTTGCCTGAAATGATGCCGGCGGCTCCAAGGAGATTGCAAACACTGCTGACAAGGTGCCAAAACCCACCGCCTGTGCACCTGCCTGCCCTGGAGCCACCTTAACCCCCACCACGGTGCTTTTTTGACATAAGGTCAACAGAGATGGTTGCTTGGTCTGGGAGGAGTATGAAGGGGAGTCATCTGACTGTCTCAAGATAGAGCGGCCCCTGCTATGAAGCTGGGTTGTGGTAAATGGAGTTTATTCGGCGCAAGGTCTTGTTACCAGTGGGGTACCTCAGGGGTCAGTACTTGGACCCATTCTCTTTAATATTTTTATTAGTGATATTGCAGAAGGTATTAATGGAAAAGTATGTCTTTTTGCTGATGACACAAAGATTTGCAACAGGGTTGACGTTCCTGGAGGGATCAGCCAAATGATAAATGATTTAGGTAAACTAAAAAAATGGTGGGAGCTGTGGCAATTGAGTTTTAATGTGGATAAGTGCAAGATAATGCACCTGGGACGTAAAAACCCAAGGGCTGAATATAGAATATTTGATACAGTCCTAACCTCAACATCTGAGGGTTGGGATTTAGGGGTATTATTGCAGAGGATCTAAGGGTAAGTAGTCAATGTAATAGAGCAGCAGGAAATGCTGGCAGAATGCTTGGAAATGCTGGCAGAATGTTTGGTTGTGTAGGGAGAGGTATTAGCAGTAGGAAAAGGGAAGTGCTCATGCCACTGTACAGAGCAATGGTGAGACCTCACTTGGAGTACTGTGTGCAGTACTGGAGACCGTATCTCCAGAAGGATATAGACATCTTAGAGAGAGTTCAGAGAAGGGCTACTAAAATGATGTACGGCTTGAAGGAGAAAGTTACCAGGAAAGGCTTAATGATCTTAACATGTACAGCTTGGAAAAAAGACGAGACAGAGGAGATATGATAGAAACATTTAAATACGTAAAGGGAATCCACAAGGTAGAGGAAGGGAGTATATTTAAAAGGAAACAAAATAGCAAAACAAGAGGACATAGTCTTAGATTAGAGGGGCAAAGGTTTAAAAGTAACATCAGGAAGCATTATTTTACTGAGCGGGTGGTGGATACATGGAACAGTCTTCCAGTAGAAGTGGTAGAGGCCAAAACAGTAATTGAATTTAAGCAGGCATGGGATAGGCATAAGGCTATCCTAAACAAAAGATAAATCCAGGTAAAGTATCCATGTAATTGGGCGACTAGATGGGCCGAAAGGTTCTTATCTGCCGACATTTTTCTATGTTTCTATGTTTCTATGTTTCTAACCCGGGTACACTCCACCAGCTGCTGAGCAGTTTGTAACCGCTGCTGCTTGGTCCCCCGTTCACGAATCAGGGTGCTGCTTTGGTAGGAGTAGCAGGGGACCAGAGCTATCCAGCCATATCTGGGAAGTGCCGCCGCTCCAGCAGGATTAACCCCTAAAGACCTACAAATCTCAGCAGGGTATCAGGCTCTCTCAAAGGGAAGGAGCAGCTGCACCCGGCCTACCTGGAGGCGCATTCTAGCTACTGGACTCCTGCTTTGGGCCAGGGGGCGTATCCCAAGAATTGGGCTATGACTAGTGCCGGGTGTTCCATTGTCTTCTATGAGCTAGCAGCCTGGTCGGGGCATTCGGCACCGTAAAGTCTGGTGTGGGCAGGGTATACAACAATGTCAAACCAGGTTACCAAGATGTTGCACTGTATGTTTTCATCCAAAATACACTCTGATTTTTCTTCACCTATGACATGTCTCGACAAGTAAATGGGGGTAATAAAGTGCTAGTATCACTGAGCCTTGATATCCACGAATCCAGGCAAAGGTGAGCATTGATTGATACGCTCCAAGTAGCAGCAACCATCACACTTTATAAATACTTGAAACTGTAACTGTGTATAGTAAAAATAGTCAGTTTTTTGAAGGTCGCGACCTTTCACATCTGATTGTTTGCATTTGGGCTGCAGGTTGATTCGTGCATTAGTGCTTTTTCAGTCTTTCATTAATTGCCGCAATCTTTGTAATGTTCAGGTTTACAGGCAGAGTACGCTGCACACCATCGGGATCTTCTCCAGGTCGGCAGAGGAGGATTACTTGTGGTTACAGACCCTGCTCGGATCTGACAGGTTCAGGGATCGGGTTCAGGAAGTCAGATCCTGTTACATCTCCAGCTCCGGGTACCGGCAGTTCTATCAGGACGTGTCTCAGTGCTCGTTCGGGATCCTGTATCACACCAAGATCAGAGGAAGAATTAATGTCACCGACGTGACGGACGCGGTGTATAACGACGAGCTGCGATACCTGTCTGACACACTGGGTAAGAGATTCCAAATGTCAGGGGCTGTTACCGGTTTGTATCGGGATGAGGCTACATGGGCCCAATATGCAGTGATCCACACACACACACACGGTGGGTGCTTGGTAGGATAGGAAGCTGGAAACATACACCGGAGCAGGTAGACAGAGAGGGGATCACGGTAAGGCTGGAGTATCACAGCAGGTTTGGTTTATCGGGCAGATTGTAGAGCACAGAACTACACTCTGCAAAGGTCAGAGCTACAAAGGCGGAGCATAGGTAACAAGGGGGCGTAGCCCTTTATTCAGGCCAGTCTGTGTTATGTGTCATGTGACTGCGTGTGTTTTACTGAACGCTCAGGGATCCCACTGCTAGTGATGAGCAGTACCTGAAGATTGGTGCCATGGGATCTTTACTGTGCCGTCACGCTTCAGGATCCAGACACTAAGGGCTCTATTACATTCTCTCCGCAATATTTTTTTGGCGCACGAAAAAACTTAACGTTGAATTACGATCAGAGCGCATTTTTTCGTTCGTCACGAATTTCCGTGCGCAAAAACGACACGCAAAATCGTGCGCGCATTAACGTTGCGCTCAAAAATCAGTGGGCAGACTGTTTTTTCACGGGATTCAGCCAATCAGAATTGAGAACCACCATTTTCTAATGTTAGGTTGTTGCGCCTGTCAAAGTCAATCTGCGTATATGTGCTGCAACAAAAAAATAAATTAAACAATTCATTGATTTTATTGTTTGGGTATGTGTAGAATGTGTAACTGTTCTGTGCTGTATTTTTGTTTTCGTGCTGCTGTATTTCATTTCGGCCAGAACGTTCAGATTTACAGTTACCGCCTGCTTTTCCAAGATGTAACGAAAATGCGAGCAAGCGTTCGTTTCGTGAAGATTGTAATACCATCGCGCACGTACGCATTTGCGCTGACAATGTTAAGTATAGGATGCGCGCAAAAATTTATAATATATATATATATATATATATATATATAATACGACGTTCTGAGCAAATGGTTTTGCAGTCCTGCGCATTTGCGCGCACGCAAAACAAATGCGCGAAGAATGTAATATGGCCCTAAGGCTAATGTCAGATGAACGCAGTCTGAGCGCACGCTGCGTGCTGCATAACGGACAGACGCACTGACGGAAGATACTGTAGACACCACACGGTCTCTTTTTTTTTTACAAACGTAGAACAAAAAAGGGAATTATGGGAAATAAAAATAATATGAAAAATGATAAAAATTGGTACTTGATATGAAAAGCCATTGTGTGCGTCAAGGTGCTGGACGTCGCAAATGCGCTTTGTCTGACTTTGCTCCATCACACACAATGCTATGAGGATGTGGCGCACTCTGCACGTCCGTTCTAACGGTTTTACGTTCTTGACTAAATTGCGTCAGTTTGCCACGTGCGTTGTGTGTGCGCAGTTCGGTGCGGATGTGTTTAGTGTGTGGGTCTCTATTGCTCATGATTCTATGCTACGACGGACGTTAAACTGTGCAGCAACACGGACGTGATCACTGCGTTCGTCTGACGCCGGCCTAAAAGGTTTATTTTTTTTCTTGTTTTGCGTCATTAACTAAACATCTGTGTGTGTGTGTGTGTGTGTGTTGTGTGTGTGTGTGTGTGTGGTGTGTGTGTGTGTGTGTGTGTGTGTGTGTGTGTGTGTGTGCAGTGAGGGGGGAAGATGATTTGCTCCGCTGCTGATTTTGTATGTTTGACAAATGATCATTCTATAATTTAATGGTTTATTGAAACAGTGAGAGACAGAAAAACAACAAAAACATATTACAATCTATATATATATAAACGCAAAAGTCCTGACTGACTGACTCATCAACGCCCAGCTGAAACCGTTTAACCTAGTGTCACGGTGGCCCATGTCTGGGGAAATGTTGCACCTTCGCCCCATGTCTGGGGAAATGTTGCACCTTCGCCCCATGTCTGGGGAAATGTTGCACCTTCGCCCCATGTCTGGGGAAATGTTGCACCTTCGCCCCATGTCTGGGGAAATGTTGCGGCCGTCACAGCAGCTGATAGCCTTATTCCAGGGTACTGTGTACTACAGGACAGAGAATGGTGCTGCCCGCGAATCAGATGCAACATGCAGGAAGGACAACCAATCGCAGCACATGACCAGCTATCCTATAGCAGAGCAGGGCGTCTCCTCTGAGCACCAATAGGTAGTGCTGTGGCTCTATTTAAAGGGCTTCCTTTCTCTTAGCAAGTTGCCCTAGCGTGGTTCCTGTTACTCCTAGTGCCTTGTTGTTATTTCTTAATTCCTATTCTGACTGATTTCCTGGTTAATACGATCCCGGCTTGTCTCCACTTCCCTGTATTCTGGCGCCCTGATTTCTGGCATAGTATAACAGACCTCTATTTCCTTAACCCCTGCCTAGGTGTGTTTTGTTGGTTTGCCCTGCTTAACCCGGCCATTATTAAGGACCGGCTAGCTAGAGCATTGTGGGTTACTTTATTCCGCAGGTTGTTTGTCTTTGCACTCCACCACTTTATTTGTGTTCATCATTCTCAGTATTACTGAACATAACCCGGCCATTTCTAAGGACCGGTTGGTCAGGGTCTGTTGGCTTACAGTCTGCAAGCGGGGTTACCCGATCCTGACACCTAGGAACATGAAATTTTGAAGGTGCACTGTTTTTATGATGTAGGCACCCACTAAGGAAGGATTTTTGGAAACTCCGCCCATAGGGGAGTGAAAAAGGGGGTTGAATATCTTAAACAGGATACCTATAGCTCAAAAACAGAAGATGTTACAGATGTGAAAATCGGTATTTAGATTCGTCTTGAAAAAAAAAACAAACGTATTTTACCGTTTTTCAAAAATCCAAGTGGGGGCGAAAAAAGGGAGTTGAATATTTGAAATATTTTAAACAGGATACCTGTATCTCCAAAACAGACGATGATACAGTCCTGAAAATTGGTATTTAGATTCGTCTTGAAAAATAAAACAAGACTTATTTTACCATGTTCTGAAAATTCCTTGGGGGGGGCAAAAACGGGGGTTGAATACCTTTATCAGTATACCTATATTTCAAAAACCGAAGATGTTACAGGTGTGAAATTTGGTAATTACAATCTTTTGAAAATAAAGAAACACGTGTTTTACCATTTTCCAAAAATCCAAGCGGGGGGGGGGGGGGGGTAAAAAAAAGGGGGTGAATACTTTTAAATAGGATACCTACATCTCAAAAACAGAAGATGTTACAGTTGTGAAAATTGGTATTTAGATTTGTCTTGAGAAACAAAGAAAAACACCTATTTTACCATTTTCTAAAAATCCAGTCTGAGGGGGAATACGGGGGGGTTCAATACTTTTATCAGTATACCTATATTTGCAAACACCAAAGATGTTACAGGTGTGAAATCTGGCACTTACAATCTTCTTTAAAAATAAAAAACACATGTTTTACCATTTTCCAAAAATCCCACGTGGTGGGTGAAAAAAGGGGGGTGAATACTTTTCAACAGGATACCTATATCTCAAAAGTAGAAGATGTTACAGACATGAAAATTGGTATTTAGATTCGTCTTGAAAATAAAACCACACGTATTTTACCATTTTCCAAAAATCCAGTGGGGGTGCAAAAAGGGGGATGAATACCTTTATCACTATACCTATATTTCAAAAACCAATGATATTACAGGTGTGAAATTTGATATTTACAATCTTCGTGCAAAAAAAAAAACATGTTTTACCATTTTCCGAAAATCCAGTTAAGGGGGTTGGGGGAAAGGGATGTGAATACTTTTATCAGTATACCTATATTTCAAAAACCAAAGATGTTACAGGTGTGAAATCTGGCACTTACAATCTTTTAAAAATAAAAAACACATGTTTTACCATTTTCCAAGAATCCCACGTGGTGGGTGAAAAAGGGGGTGAATACTTTTCAACAGGATATCTATATCTCAAAAGTAGAAGATGTTACAGACGTGAAAATTGGTATTTAGATTCGTCTTGAAAAATAAAACCACACGCATTTTACCATTTTCCAAAAATCCAGTGGGGGTGCAAAAAGGGGGATGAATACCTTTATCACTATACCTATATTTCAAAAACCAATGATATTACAGGTGTGAAATTTGATATTTACAATCTTCGTGCAAAAAAAAAAACATGTTTTACCATTTTCCGAAAATCCAGTTAAGGGGGTTGGGGGAAAGGGATGTGAATACTTTTATCAGTATACCTATATTTCAAAAACCAAAGATGTTACAGGTGTGAAATTTGGCACTTACGTTCGTCTTGAAAAATAAAAAAACACGTGTTTTACAATTTTTCAAAAATCCCAAATGGAGGGGGGGAAAGGGTGTTCTACCAAAATAACCTCAAGTTTCTTTTAAAAAACAATTTTAACAAATGCTAAAACCCACGCGAGCAAAGCCGCGGGCAAAAGCTAGTCTATATATATAAACGCGAAAGTCCTGACTGACTGACTCATCAACGCCCAGCTGAAACCGTTTAACCTAGGAACGTGAAATTTTGAAGGTGCACTGTTATGATGTGGGCACCCACTAAGGAAGGATTTTTGGAAACTCCGCCCCTAAGGGGGTGAAAAAGGGGGTTGAATATTTTAAACATGTTACCTATAGCTCAAAAACAGAAGATGTTACAGACGTGAAAATCGGTATTTAGATTCTTCTTGAAAAATAAAATAACACATCATTTACCGTTTTTCAAAAATTCAACTGGGGGGGCAAAAAAAGGGGGTTGAATATTTAAAATATTTTAAACAGGGTACCTATATCTTAAAAACAGAAGATGGTACAGACGTGAAAATCGGTATTTAGATTCATCTTGACAAACAAAAAAACACGTATTTTACCATTTTCTGAAAATTCCTTGGGGGGCAAAAAGGGGGGTTGAATACTTTTTTCATAAACGCGAAAGTCCTGACTGACTGACTCATCAATGCTCAGCTGAAACCGTTTAACCTACGAACGTGAAATTTTGAAGGTGCACTGTTTTTATGATGTGGGCACCCACTAAGGAAGGATTTTTGGAAACTCCGCCCATAGGGGGGTGAAAAAGGGGGTTGAATATCTTAAACAGGATACCTATAGCTCAAAATCAGAAGATGTTACAGACGTGAAAATCTGTATTTAGATTCGTCTTGAAAAATATAAAAATACACATTTTATTATTTTCTGAAAATTCCATGGGGCCAAAATGGGGGTTAAATACATCTATATATATAAACGCGAAAGTCCTGACTGACTCATCAACGCCCAGCTGAAACCGTTTAACCTAGGAATGTGAAATTTTGAAGGTGCACTGTTTTTATGATGTGGGCACCCACTAAGGAAGGATTTTTGGAAACTCCGCCCATAGGGGGGTGAAAAAGGGGGTTGAATATCTTAAACAGGATACCTTTAGCTCAAAATCAGAAGATGTTACAGACGTGAAAATCTGTATTTAGATTCGTCTTGAAAAATATAAAAATACACATTTTATTATTTTCTGAAAATTCCATGGGGCCAAAATGGGGGTTAAATACATCTATATATATAAACGCGAAAGTCCTGACTGACTCATCAACGCCCAGCTGAAACCGTTTAACCTAGGAATGTGAAATTTTGAAGGTGCACTGTTTTTATGATGTGGGCACCCACTATGGAAGGATTTTTGGAAAATCCACCCATAAGGGGGTGAAAAAGGGGGTTAAATATTTTAAACAGGATACCTATAGCTCAAAACATAAGATGTTACAGATGTCAAAATCGGTATTTAGATTCGTCTTGAAAAATAAACAAGTATTTTACAGTTTTTCAAAAATCCTAGTGGGGGGGCGAAAAAAGGGGGTTAAATATTTTAAATATTTTAAACGGGATACCTGTATCTCCAAAACAGTCAATGTTACAGTCCTGAAAATTGGTATTTAGATTTGTCTTGAAAAATAAAACAACACTTATTTTACCATGTTCTGAAAATTCCTTGGGGGGGCAAAAACGGGAGTTGAATACCTTTATCAGTATACCTATATTTAAAAAAACAAAGATGTTACAGACGTGGAATTTGGTATTTACAATCTTTGTGAAAAAAAACAAACATCTTTTTTGCCATTTTCCACAAATCCAATTGGGGGGGTCGGGGGAAAGGGGTCTGAATATTTTTATCATTATACCTATATTTCAAAAACCAAAGATGTTACAGATGTGAAATTTGGTATTTACAATCTTCTTGAAAAATAAAAACAGGTGTTTTACCATTTTTCAAAAATCCCAAGGGGGATGAAAAAAGGGGGGGCTGAATACTTTTAAACAGGATACCTATATCTCAAAAACAGAAGATGTTACATATGTGAAAATTGGTATTTAGATTCGTCTTGAGAAACAAAAAAAACACCTATTTTACCATTTTCTAAAAATTCAGTGGGAGGGGGCAAAAAGGGGGGGTTGAATACTTTTATCAGTATACCTATATTTCAAAAACCAAAGATGTTACAGGTGTGAAATTTGGTATTTACAATCTTCGTGAAAATAAACAAACATGTGTATTGCCATTTTCCACAAATCCAAATAAGGGGGGGTTGAGGGAAAGGGGTCTGCATACTTTTATCAGTATATCTATAGTTCAAAAACCAAGATGTTACATGTGTGAAGTTTGTATATTACAATCTTTTGAAAATAAAGAAACACGTGTTTTACCATTTTCCAAAAATTCCAAGTTGGGGGTAATAAAAAAATGGGGTGAATACTTTTTTTTTTTTTAAAGACTTTATTTTTCAGTAGCATAAATCAATGTTGTGGTGGATACAGAAAAATAGAAAGGGGAGGGGGAAAACAGTAAAACCTTTGCAAAATATCAAGCGAGGCATTTCTGCCCAATAAAGCCCCCTGTCCCGATTTCGTTGCAGGTTAGCTACCTGTATTTATGTATAAAAAGGAAGAAAGTAGAGAAAAGAGAAAAGGAAAGAAGGGGAGAGAGAGGTGGGGGGTGGGGGGGGGTGGGCAGCCGGTCACAGATACTGAAGAAAGAGGCAGCACATCAACTACTAAAATTCCCCATGAGCGGCGGCCTGTCGGGGGAAGAAAACACGTTATGAGGGAAGCAGTACACATCAAAATAACCCAAATTTTCAGATAGTGCAGGTAGGATCATATGAGAGCCATGGGGCCCATGTTTTAGAGAAAGAGTCCATAGTGTGGTGTACAATCGCCGTCAGTTTTTCCATCAGGAAGGAGTCTCTGATGAGGCTGAGTACCCGTCCTGTCGACGGGGCCTCCATTTTTATCCATCCCTCCGCCACTGCCCTGCGCGCAGCTCCCAGGAGTTTGATAAGCAACTTGCGTTCCCTCTGTGAAAGGTCTACCAGCGGGTTTGCCAGCAGGAAGAGGTCCGGTGTCAGTGGAATCCGGCAGGACATGACCTCCTCAAATAAGGTTTGTATAGTGGACCAGTACTCGTGGATAACAGGGCATGTCCACCACATGTGGAAATACGTGCCCTTGGCTCCACATTGTCTCCAGCAATCACCCGTGGGTGTCTTTTTAATCCTGGCCAGTTGGGCTGGCGTGGTATACCAGCGCATAAGTAGTTTGACTGCCTGTTCCTGGATGGTGGTGCAGACTGATATTTTCCTGGAGGCTTCCCAAATGTCCAGCCATGAGTCCCCCTCCAGCTGTTCCTGAAGGTCTGCATGCCAAGCTCGGATGTAGGGGAGTTCTGCCCAGTCCAGCGTACAAGTAATCTGTTGGTACAGAGAGGAGATTAGGCCTTTGGTGTAACGACCACGTAGGCAGATAGATTCAAATGGGGTCAGTTTTGTCAGTGCCGCTTGTTTAATGTGTGGTCTCAGTGCAAAGTCTCGTAACTGCAGGAATCTGAAGAGAGATGCCGGCGGTAGATGGGCACCCTCTTGCAGGTCTTGATATTGGAGCAGGGTTCCTCGGGGAAAGAGATGACAGATGCGGTGTAGGCCTTTAGCTGTGAGAGACGAAAAAATGGCGGATTGAAGTCCTGGAGCGAATTCTCGGTTGTGGCATAGTGGGGTCAGCGGGGAGGGATAGCAGGTGAGGTCACATTTCAGTGCGATCTTAGTCCAAATTGTCAGTGAGTTGGTGATGGCCGGGCAGGCGGTTCGCAGCAGTGGTCTGTGAGGCCTTGAGAGCCAGATCCAGAGGTCCAGTTTGAGCGGGAGGGCCATAGAGTGTTCCAACTCCACCCACCTGCGTTCGGTTGTTGGGCAGTGCCATGCTACTATCTGTGCAAGCTGTGAGGCATAATAATACGAACGTAAACAAGGCAAACCTAAACCGCCCCGGTCCCTGGGCCGATAGAGAGTCTGCCGCCCAATCCGTCTCCTGCCCCCACCCCAAACAAAATCATCAATGTGTCTCTGCATCCGTTGCAAGTCCTCCCCCACCAGGGGAATCGGTAAGGTCTGAAATAGGTATAACATTCTGGGGAGTAGATTCATTTTAACACAATGTATGCGCCCTAGCCACGATATCATGTGTCTGGACCATCTATCCAGGTCTTGTTGTAGTGTGCGTAAGAGGGGGGTGTAGTTGGCCCCATATAAGGTTTCTGTCCGGGTTGTTAGGTATATCCCTAGATATTTGAGTCGGGAGCGCTGTATACGGAAGCGGTGTTCTGTCGCTAGGCGCGCACTCTCAGTCTCCGTGACAGAAATAGCCAATGCTTCAGATTTGGACATGTTAATTTTATAACCAGAGAGGTTCGAGAAACGCGCCAGTAAGGAGGACACCGACTCCAGGGACCCGGTAGGGTCCGTGAGAGACAAGAGGATGTCATCAGCGTAGGCAGAGACAGTGTAAGTCTGGTCCCCCACCCTTAGTCCCCGGACCCCGTCCGACTGTCGTATCGCCTGCAGGAGGGGTTCTAGGATCAGAGCAAAGAGCGCTGGCGACAGGGGGCAGCCCTGGCGAGTGCCGTTACAGATCTGAAATGGGGTGGGAGGGGCGTGCGGTAAGACTATGCTAGCAGTCGGGGAGGCATACAAGGAGCGGACCGCTGCTATGAATTTTTCCGGGAAACCAAAATGTTCTAGAACCAAAAATAAGTATGGCCACTCCACCCTATCAAAAGCCTTCTCCGCGTCAAGAGACAGGAAAAGTGAGGGCGTGTGGGAAGAGGAGGCATGCCATAGGAGGTCGATTGCTCGTCGCGTATTGTCAAAGGCCTGTCTGCCCGGTATAAAGCCAACTTGATCCGGATGAATCAAGCGTGGCAAAAGGAGGTCCAGTCTGTTAGATAGAAGTTTGGCAAAAATTTTTACATCAGTGTTTAGCAGGGAGATAGGGCGATAGTTTTCAGGGAGTAGAGGGTCCCTGTCCGGCTTTGGGATCAGCACTATAGATGCGGACAGTGATTCCGGGGTAAAGTGTCCGTCAGTCAAGAGGGCGTTAAAGAGGGGGAGCAAGCGGGGAGCCAGGATGGCCGAAAATTTCTTATAATACGCCATTGTGAATCCGTCTGGCCCTGGGGCCTTATGTGGCTTCATTCCTTTTATCACCTCCGACAATTCTTCTGCCGAGAAGGGTGCTACTAGGGTCTCCGCCTGCTTCCCTCTACCGTGGGTAAACTAAGGGAAGACAAAAAATCTTTAATGTCTTTACATAGGGGTTGATTGTCAGTAGTGTGGGAAGGGGAATGGTTGTATAAGTCCCTGTAGTAGGCGGTCAGTAAGTCACTAATCGCGGAAGGGGAGGTCACCAGCGCTCCTTCCCTGCTCCTAAGCTTACAAATTGGGGCAGAATAGGGTCGTGGCCGTAATTTACGGGCCAAGGGAGTGTCCATTTTGTTGCCCCTTTCAAAATAAAAACGTCTAGTCCATATCATGGAGCGCCCCACGTCGTCCACCAGTAGTTGGTTCAGAGCCTGTCGTACGTTTTGAAGCGCCAAGAAAGAAGCTGCCGAGGGGCAGGTCTTGTGGGCATTCTCCTTGTCTGTCAGGTCTGCCTGTAGGCCAAGGATCTGGGTATTTCTGCGTTTCTTATATTGTGACCCATGTTTAATAAAGGCGCCTCTGATGACGGCTTTGTGGGCCGCCAGACCATGGGGGGAGAGACCTCCTCTCCAGAGTTTAAGTCAAAAAAGTCTGTCAGTTCCGTAGCTATCCCGTCTGTAATGTCTTGGCGCGTCAGTAAGATCGGGTCTAGTCTCCATCTCCTGTTAACCGAGCCCCCCAAACCTGTCAAACCTAAGTGTATGTCTGCGTGGTCCGACCATGTGATGGATCCTATGGAAGAGGCATCAATGACCTTCATGCAGTTGGGCGAGGCGAGGAAGTAGTCAATACGCGAATAAGTTTTATGAGGGTGTGACAGAAATGTATAGTCCCTTTCTCCTGGATGCTGCACCCGCCAGACATCCACCAATCCCATGTCTCGCGCAAAGGAAGAGAAAGCCTGGTCCTGCGGCGTGGGGGCCCCTGTTCCCGATCTGTCTACTGCAGCGCAAAGTGTGGCGTTAAAATCACCCCCAATAATTAAGTCACCTGGTGTGCGAGACCCCAGGAATTCCGTGAGCGCGGGCCAGAATTCCTTGTCCGGTGTATTAGGTGCATATACTGAAGCAAGCGCATATGAGTGGGTACCAAAGTGTCCCTGTACTACTACATATCTACCAGAATCATCCCCCTCCACCGACTCGACCTGGAAGGGGCAGGAATTATGCAGGATGACAGAGACCCCGTTACGTTTAGGCAAAGCAGTAGAAGAGAAGACCCGCTGGTAGCGTGCATCAGCCAGTCTAAAGGTGGCCCTACGGGGGATTCGCGTCTCCTGTATAAAGGCGATATCAATCTTTTGTTTGCGTAGCTCCCGGAAGAGGAGACGCCGCTTGCGTGGGGAGTTAAGGCCCTTAACGTTTAAGGAGAGACACTTCAATGACGCCATGGTTTAACTGTGAGATGGTGGATACACGGACCAGCGGCCCCCCCACTCCACACCCCCAGGGAAGAAGGAGAAAGTATAGAACAGCGAGGGGTAAAAGAAAAAAGAGAGAAAGAAAAGGAAGAAGGAAAGAAATAAAACCTCGACACGAAGGACAAGCCGGAGAGTCGAGATGGGAGACACGGAGAAGGCACATGGTTACCAACAATGGCTTTCGAGCATCTCAATCCCCCCTCCCGCCAAGAAAAAAGGGTTATAGCAAATTATGGCAACCAGGATCCCAGTGGACACGAGTCTGCCCGTAGGACCCAATCGGGCCGCGTCCCAGTACAAAAACATGTCCATCAGGGATCCTCACTAAACCTACCGGGTAGCCCTCAAAAAACCGAACATATGAGACGGTTGCCATACCTATACAAACCGAATGAACCAGTTACAAACATACTTAAGAATACAATACATTACACATCCTCCCCATCGGTCGGCGAAGCCGAGGCCTCAGCCGATGGCAGCCAGCATTAGGGAGGTCAGCGAGATGACGAAGGCGTGAATGAACCTGCCCGGCCCTCTCATCCTGGGGCCTTCTTCCATTCCAGCGGTAGTTTTTCAAGCGCATACTGGCTCGGGGATGTTGGGAGATCCTCCGGTACCGGCAGTTGAAGAGAGTTTAGCAGCTTGTGGGCATCTTGTAGCCTGGAGCAGGTGAAGGCTTGACCCTCTTTGTATACTACAAGGCGTAACGGGAAGCCCCAAGTATATTTTATCTTTCCAGCTCTCAGAACCTCTGTCACAGGGCGCCATTCCCGCGCCGCTTGGCCAGAGTAGAGGGGGCCACATCCGGCAAGAGAGAAAGTGGGTGATCCTCATATGACAAATGCACTGATCTGCTCTCCTTCAGAAGCGCCTCCTTGGTATGATAATAATGGAACCTTATGATTACGTCCCGAAATTTTCCCCCTGGGGGGGTCGTGACCCAAAAGCCCTGTGAGCCCGGTCCATGAGTAGGCGGGATGGGGATATGTTTGGCAACAGTTTTTTAAATATGCCCTCCACGGTCGCCGTCAGTTGGTCGTGGTGTACCGAGTCCGGGAGCCCCCGGAGGCGTACATTGTGGCGTCGACTGCGGTTTGCGAGGTCTTCCACCTGGGCCTCCAGACGGCCGATACTCGCCGCCATAGTGGAGATGGTGTCCACCAGCATATTATTGTGGGAGGCTATAGTGTCAGTGCGGTCCTCCAGGTCCGCGGTGCGTCCGCCTATGGCTTGCAGATCAGCCGTTAAGGCCCGAAAATTGCGGTCCATTTCTGCTGCCAGAAAAGATTGGGAGGCCGAGATTTTTGCCCCTATCGCCGCGATATCGTCCCTGGTGGCTGGGGCCCCTGCCCGGGGATCATCTCCTACCTCCTCCGGCGGGTCCCCGCCGGCGCCATCTTGGGCCTGCATCTCCATGCGGCGGGGCGCGAAAATCGGCGCCACTGGGACCTCGGATTCCTTTTTTTTTTTGTTGTTCCCCATTCTCAGGGGGTGTAGGGGCACTCCTGTGCTGGCTGAGCAGGAAATGCGGGGGAAATTTGTCCGGTATTCGGCTTCAATGTGCGGGAGTAGCGGGAGAGATCACAGGGCACGTCTTATCTCGTGGCCATGCAGGCTCCGCCCCCGGGGGGGGGGGGGTGAATACTTTTAAACATGATACCTACATCTCGAAAACAGAAGATGTTACAGATGTGAAAATTGGTATTTAGATTCGTCTTGAAAATAAAACCACACGTATTTTACCATTTTCCAAAAATCCAGTGGGGGTGCAAAGAGGGGAATGAATACCTTTATCACCATACCTATATTTCAAAAACCAATGATATTACAGGTGTGAAATTCGATATTTACAATCTTCGTGCAAAAAAAACAAACATGTTTTACCATTTTCGAAAATCCAGTTAAGGGGGTTGGGGGAAAGGGATGTGAATACTTTTATCAGTATACCTATATTTCAAAAACCAAAGATATTACAGGTGTGAAATTTGGCACTTACGTTCTTCTTCAAAAATAAAAAAAAACACGCGTTTTACAATTTTCCAAAAATCCCAAGTGGGGGGGGGGAAGGGGGGCTCTACCAAAAAAAAACTCAGGTTTCTTTTAAAAAGCAATTTTAACAAATCCTAAAACCCACGCGAGGGCAAAAGCTAGTAAAGTTATAAATGGATTTGCATTTTAATGCGCAAAATAAGTATTTAATCCCTTCGCTCTTCCCCTGCAGCCTCTCCTCTCTCTCATCCCTTGCAGTCTCTCCTCTCGCTCATCCCTTGCAGTCTCTCCTCTCGCTCATCCCTTGCAGTCTCTCCTCTCGCTCATCCCTTGCAGTCTCTCCTCTCGCTCATCCCCTGCAGTCTCTCCTCTCTCTCATCCCCTGCAGTCTCTCCTCGCTCATCCCCTGCAGTCTCTCCTCTCTCTCATCCCACTGCAGTCTCTCCTCTCTCTCATCCCCTGCAGTCTCTCCTCGCTCATCCCCTGCAGTCTCTCCTCTCTCTCATCCCTTGCAGCCTCTCCTCTCGCTCATCTCCTGCAGCCTCTCCTCTCTCTCATCCCCTGCAGTCTCTCCTCTCTCGCTCATCCCCTGCAGTCTCTCCTCTCTCTCATCCCCTGCAGTCTCTCCTCTCTCTCATCCCCTGCAGCCTCTCCTCTCTCTCTTCCCTTGCAGCCTCTCCTCTCTCTCTTCCCTTGCAGTCTCTCCTCTCTCTTATCCCTTGCAGTCTCTCCTCTCTCTCATCCCCTGCAGCCTCTCCTCTCTCTCATCCCCTGCAGTCTCTCCTCTCTCTCTTCCCTTGCAGTCTCTCCTCTCTCTCTCATACCTTGCAGTCTCTCCTCTCTCTCATACCTTGCAGCCTCTCCTCTCTCTCTTCCCTTGCAGTCTCTCCTCTCTCTCATCCCTTGCAGTCTCTCCTCTCTCTCATCCCCTGCAGTCTCTCCTCTCTCTCATCCCCTGCAGCCTCTCCTCTCTCTCATCCCCTGCAGTCTCTCCTCTCTATCTTCCCTTGCAGTCTCTCCTCTCTCTCATACCTTGCAGCCTCTCCTCTCTCTCTTCCCTTGCAGTCTCTCCTCTCTCTCATCCCTTGCAGTCTCTCCTCTCTCTCATCCCCTGCAGCCTCTCCTCTCTCTCTTCCCTTGCAGTCTCTCCTCTCTCTCTTCCCTTGCAGTCTCTCCTCTCTCTTCCCTTGCAGTCTCTCCTCTCTCTCATACCTTGCAGTCTCTCCTCTCTCTCATACCTTGCAGTCTCTCCTCTCTCTCATCCCCTGCAGCCTCTCCTCTCTCTCTTCCCTTGCAGTCTCTCCTCTCTCTCATCCCTTGCAGTCTCTCCTCTCTCTCTTCCCTTGCAGTCTCTCCTCTCTCTCTTCCCTTGCAGTCTCTCCTCTCTCTCATCCCCTGCAGTCTCTCCTCGCTCATCCCCTGCAGTCTCTCCTCTCTCTCATCCCACTGCAGTCTCTCCTCTCTCTCATCCCCTGCAGTCTCTCCTCGCTCATCCCCTGCAGTCTCTCCTCTCTCTCATCCCTTGCAGCCTCTCCTCTCGCTCATCTCCTGCAGCCTCTCCTCTCTCTCATCCCCTGCAGTCTCTCCTCTCTCGCTCATCCCCTGCAGTCTCTCCTCTCTCTCATCCCTGCAGTCTCTCCTCTCTCTCATCCCCTGCAGCCTCTCCTCTCTCTCTTCCTTGCAGTCTCTCCTCTCTCTTATCCCTTGCAGTCTCTCCTCTTCTCTCATCCCCTGCAGCCTCTCCTCTCTCTCATCCCCTGCAGTCTCTCCTCTCTCTCTTCCCTTGCAGTCTCTCCTCTCTCTCTCATACCTTGCAGTCTCTCCTCTCTCTCATACCTTGCAGCCTCTCCTCTCTCTCTTCCCTTGCAGTCTCTCTCTCTCTCATCCCTTGCAGTCTCTCCTCTCTCTCATCCCCTGCAGTCTCTCCTCTCTCTCATCCCCTGCAGCCTCTCCTCTCTCTCATCCCCTGCAGTCTCTCCTCTCTCTCTTCCCTTGCAGTCTCTCCTCTCTCTCATCCCTTGCAGTCTCTCCTCTCTCTCATCCCCTGCAGCCTCTCCTCTCTCTCTTCCCTTGCAGTCTCTCCTCTCTCTCTTCCCTTGCAGTCTCTCCTCTCTCTTCCCTTGCAGTCTCTCCTCTCTCTCTTCCCTTGCAGTCTCTCCTCTCTCTCATCCCTTGCAGTCTCTCCTCTCTCTCTTCCCTTGCAGTCTCTCCTCTCTCTCATCCCTTGCAGTCTCTCTCCTCTCTCTCTTCCCTTGCAGTCTCTCCTCTCTCTCATCCCTTGCAGTCTCTCCTCTCTCTCATCCCTTGCAGTCTCTCTCCTCTCTCTCATCCCTTGCAGTCTCTCCTCTCGCTCATCCCTTGCAGTCTCTCCTCTCTCTCATCCCTTGCAGTCTCTCTCCTCTCTCTCCTCTCTCTCCTCTCTCTCATCCCTTGCAGTCTCTCTCCTCTCTCTCCTCTCTCTCCTCTCTCTCATCCCTTGCAGTCTCTCTCCTCTCGCTCATCCCTTGCAGTCTCTCCTCTCGCTCATCCCTTGCAGCCTCTCCTCTCTCTCTTCCCTTGCAGCCTCTCCTCTCGCTCATCCCTTGCAGTCTCTCCTCTCTCTCATCCCTTGCAGTCTCTCCTCTCGCTCTTCCCTTGCAGTCTCTCCTCTCTCTCCTCTCTCTCCTCTCATAACCTGATAGATCCTCATTAAAGAATAAATAAATTCAGCATTTATAGCTGGAAATATGATTCGTCTCTGAACTCCTTTCTCCGTCTCGGTGTTTCTTGCCGAGTTCTTCTATGAGTCCTTCTTCTCCTGTGCTCTTCTAATTGTAAGATTGTGTGTGTCGACCCCCGACCTGTCTGTACTGGACATAATAATTATCCTTTATTCACTTTCTGATATGAGATTTTCATGTGACCTGATTCTCTGTGTCTCCGCATCGTGCAGGGAGGGAGAACGTCGTGGTGCTGATTGATGATCTGGATGACAGTGGCCCAGACATGAGATCCAGGATCCTCCAGAACCAGCCGAGCATCGAGAGACTGAGCCGGGATCTGATCCTCTGTGACCGAGACAAAAGGAGGAATTTGGAAACTATTGACGGATTGATAAAAGCATTAAGTAAGTAATAATGTGACCATCTGACCATATTACTCCTCACTCCCATCCTGTCCATTGGTTCAATCACTCACCGGGCGAGTCGTTTCCGATCCCGAAGATAATGTTTTTATAATATTGCTTCTGATTAAAGATAAATGGCTTTATTCCCGCAATATGTCTTCAAGATACATTACACACAATGCGATCCCTAGCAAGTGATGGAAAGATACAAAATATCACACAATGGATGCGCCCAGTGACACATATAGAGGAAATATCACACAATGGATGCACCCAGTGACACATATAGAGGGAAATATCACCCAATGGATGCACCCAGTGACACATATAGAGGGAAATATCACACAATGGATGCACCCAGTGACACATATAGAGGGAAATATCACACAATGGATGCACCCGGTGACACATATAGAGGAAAATATCACACAATGGATGCACCCAGTGACACATAGAGGAAAATATCACACAATGGATGCGCCCAGTGACACATATAGAGGAAAATATCACACAATGGATGCGCCCAGTGACATATAGAGGAAAATATCACACAATGGATGCGCCCAGTGACACATATAGAGGAAAATATCACACAATGGATGCGCCCAGTGACACATATAGAGGAAAATATCACACAATGGATGCACCCAGTGACACATATAGAGGGAAATATCACACAATGGATGCGCCCAGTGACACATATAGAGGGAAATATCACACAATGGATGCACCCAGGGACACATATAGAGGAAAATATCACACAATGGATGCGCCCAGTGACACATATAGAGGAAAATATCACACAATGGATGCACCCAGTGACACACATATAGAGGAAAATATCACACAATGGATGCGCCCAGTGTCACATATAGAGGGAAATATCACACAATGGATGCACCCAGTGACACATATAGAGGGAAATATCACACAATGGATGCGCCCAGTGACACATATAGAGGGAAATATCACACAATGGATGCGCCCAGTGACATACATATAGAGGAAAATATCACACAATGGATGCGCCCAGTGACACATATAGAGGAAAATATCACACAATGGATGCGCCCAGTGACACATATAGAGGAAAATATCACACAATGGATGCACCCAGTGACACATATAGAGGAAAATATCACACAATGGATGCGCCCAGTGACACATATAGAGGAAATATCACACAATGGATGCGCCCAGTGACACATAGAGGAAAATATCACACAATGGATGCACCCAGTGACACATATAGAGGAAAATATCACACAATGGATGCGCCCAGTGACACATATAGAGGAAAATATCACACAATGGATGCGCCCAGTGACACATATAGGGGTCTGTTCATAAATCACAGAAATTTACCACAATTTTCATGCTTTGCATTTTGGCGATTCCGTTCCATCTCAAATTTGATGAATTTTCCATCTAGCAAATCGTCGCCGTATTTTGCCGAAATTGAAGTCGCTGGAGCTGTTATCAGAGCAAATGTAGTAAAAATGTGTCTAAATAAAAAACTCCCGTTTAAAACATAATAAAAAGGTATTTTAAAAAAATAAAAACATAAGGTTTTTGCAAAAAAATTTAAGATAATAAATGGTCTTTAATTTTTTTTAAAAAAGGCTCTTCCGTTTATTACCTTGAAACCCATGGGATTCGCCCATTTAAGCCTGTTAAACTCAAACACCAAAATCAGGTAATTTTGCCAAAATTTCAGTGCAATTCGGCGTCCTCTGAATAGAAAACACTAGTTTCCAATGGGACAGTTTTGGTTCGACGAATTGCACCTTTTTTCTGTCAGTTCTCCTGAATTTGGTGAAAATACAGCTTAGTGAATAGACAAATTGCTCAGAAATTGCAGAGAGGGTGAACTTCACCATTTCGGGGCAAATTCAGAGGTTAGTGAATAAGTCCCTATAGAGTAAAGTATTTTCTTAACTAAACACAGAGATAAACAAGTCACATGTAAGATCTCAGCACCATAAACACAATAAGGACATGGCATTATTTTGGTGGTCGTGGCTGTTTAACGTGACGATAATGAAATGATAACATACCAGGGCGCAGTATGACCAGCGCACACTATGAACCCGCACACATTAAAAATGGCTCAAACTGAGACAGAAAAGACTCTGAAAATCTCTATATTTCAGCATTAATGATCCTGACCTATAAATGATATGAATCGATGGTAAAACGACTCGCTGGGAGGTTAATCCATATTTCATATATCTTTGTATCAGACACATTGAATCTCGCTACAAAACAAGAAGTGACTTCATCCGATTCCTACACCATCCAGAAAACCTCCTCATCATCATCATCCCAATACGGAGCCGATCCAGGGGGGTCACTTACTCGGGGGTCAATTAAATCCAACCCAGAGAGATCAGATCGGCGACATGGAGGAGGAGATCCGTCAGATCCACCAAATCAAGCTCCAGAGGGCTCAGCGCCACTGTCTGGGAATAACAGCCAATCACATCCATCCAGAGGAGACCAAGAGAGGTCGAAGAACAGCCGTAAATCGAATCGTTCATCGAACCGACGTGAAGATAAAGCCGTGGTATCATCTGGAAACCCTGGAGGAGGTATAAACACTCGACATACTCGGGCTCGCTGAGCGCTTGCCTGGTGGCCGCTGTTCAGATTGTGTTAAATGTCCGCAGCAGGCAGGGAGTAGGGCCGGCCGAGCGCTCCACGATGGCGAAAGGCTCTCTATGTCACCGAGCCGCAGTATGATGGGATCTCCCCCTCACGAATCACCCCATGGCAGGCTCCTATTTTTAGGGACACACCGCCCCAAAAGTGCCGTGACAACGTGAGCGGTGGCTGGAGCGCTTGGGACAAAGTGCGGCGGCAATTATCAGGTCTTGTTCGGCTCGATCCGCGTAGGTCGCGGGAAAATACAATATGCTACAAATTACAACAATTCATAGAGTAAAACCAGAAAATATAAATAAAGGGGAAACAAAATAACAATAAATAAATCCCGTCACAGTTTGTATGGAGTTTCAGTATGTGCGCGGACACGAGACATTCCACACAAATACACTCCTACATCTTCAAAGAGCAGACTCTGCCTTCATTATCATTTTTTAGGCTAATTTTGCAATATAATGGGCAAACCTCAACTGTGAGGCCCCTGAAGACCTCACTAACTCTAGAGCCACCTCTGTGTGTGTGTGTACCTCTGTGTGTACCTGTGTCTGCCTGTGTGTACCTCGCAGTGTCTGTGTGTACATGTGAATGTCTTTGTGTGTTTATTCATCGGTGTCTGCATTCGTGTCAATGTGCGTGCCTCTGTGTTACAAGGGGTGTGGGTCTGTGTTATTGTGTCCCTGTGTGTGATACTTTATGTGGGTCTGTGTTATTGTGTCCCTGTGTGTGATACTTTATGTGGGTCTGTGTTATTGTGCCTCTGTGTGTGATACTTTATGTGGGTCTGTGTTATTGTGTCCCTGTGTGTGTGATACTTTATGTGGGTCTGTGTTATTGTGTCCCTGTGTGTGTGATACTTTATGTGGGTCTGTGTTATTGTGCCTCTGTGTGTGATACTTTATGTGGGTCTGTGTTATTGAGCCTCTGTGTGTGATACTTTATGTGGGTCTGTGTTATTGTGTCCCTGTGTGTGTGATACTTTATGTGGGTCTGTGTTATTGTGCCTCTGTGTGTGATACTTTATGTGGGTCTGTGTTATTGTGCCTCTGTGTGTGATACTTTATGTGGGTCTGTGTTATTGTGCCTCTGTGTGTGATACTTTATGTGGGTCTGTGTTATTGTGTCCCTGTGTGTGTGATACTTTATGTGGGTCTGTGTTAATGTGTCCCTGTGTGTGTGATACTTTATGTGGGTCTGTGTTATTGAGCCTCTGTGTGTGATACTTTATGTGGGTCTGTGTTAATGTGTCCCTGTGTGTGTGATACTTTATGTGGGTCTGTGTTATTGTGTACCTGTGTGTGATACTTTATGTGGGTCTGTGTTATTGTGCCTGTGTGTTGATACTTTATGTGGGTCTGTGTTATTGTGTACCTGTGTGTGATACTTTATGTGGGTCTGTGTTATTGTGTACCTGTGTGTGATACTTTATGTGGGTCTGTGTTATTGTGTACCTGTGTGTGATACTTTATGTGGGTCTGTGTTATTGTGCCCCTGTGTGTGATACTTTATGTGGGTCTGTGTTATTGTGTACCTGTGTGTGATACTTTATGTGGGTCTGTGTTATTGTGCCTGTGTGTGTGATACTTTATGTGGGTCTGTGTTATTGTGTCCCTGTGTGTGTGATACTTTATGTGGGTCTGTGTTATTGTGTCCCTGTGTGTGATACTTTATGTGGGTCTGTGTTTGATAGTGAACATGAACGTGTGACTGACGGACACAAACATAGTCACAGACCAGTGGCGTAGTGACAGTTGTCAATGCCTGGGGCGAGGAATGAATTGTGCGCCCCCATATTTCACATACACCCCCCCCATATTTAATTTCCATTACTCGTATATTTAATGTATATAAAATGATTCACCCCTATATATTATATTATATATGCCCTGATATTCCCCCCTTTAAACCATTGCACCCCCTCCCTTACAGCGCCCCTGTCACACCCCTCCCTCCCTTACAGCGCCCCTGTCACACCCCTCCCTCCCTTACAGCGCCCCTGTCACACCCCTCCCTCCCTTACAGCGCCCCTGTCACACCCCTCCCTCCCTTACAGCGCCCCTGTCACACCCCTCCCTCCCTTACAGCGCCCCTGTCACACCCCTCCCTCCCTTACAGCGCCCCTGTTACACCCCTCCCTCCCAGCACCCCTGTCACACCCCTCCCGCCCTTACAGCGCCCCTTTCACACCCCTCCCTCCCTTACAGCGCCCCTGTCACACCCCTCCCTCCCTTACAGCGCCCCTGTTACACCCCTCCCTCCCAGCACCCCTGTCACACCCCTCCCGCCCTTACAGCGCCCCTTTCACACCCCTCCCTCCCTTACAGCGCCCCTGTCACACCCCTCCCTCCCTTACAGCGCCCCTGTTACACCCCTCCCTCCAGCACCCCTGTCACACCCCTCCCTCCCTTACAGCGCCCCTTTCACACCCCTCCCTCCCTTACAGCGCCCCTTTCACACCCCTCCCTCCCTTACAGTGCCCCTGTCACACCCCTCCCTCCCTTACAGCGCCCCTGTCACACCCCTCCCTCCCATTTCTAATGCGCTTACCTGGGGTCAGGTGACCTGGATGCTCGTGTCAATGGCCGTCCTTCCCCCCTGTGCGGCTTTCATACACGCTGGAGGTGGAAGTGACATCATGTATAACACGGTTAGGGGCTGGCGTCGCTCTCTCGCAGTCAGCAGGTGCCGGACAGGCTGCGGAACAAAGCTGAATGGGGCTTTTCATGCCGGTCCGCTCCCTCTCCCTCTCGGCCCTTTCCTTTCAATACCGCAGCCCGCCCGGCACCCGCTGACTACAGACTGTGCGAGAGCGAAGCCAGCCGCAATCAGCTCGGGGAGCCGGCCCGCTGACATATTGGGGAAGTCAGGGGGCGGATTCGCAGATACACGGTACCTGGAAACTATTAGGGGCGCAGATTTCTTTTGAAATTTTGCACCGCTAAGAAAATTGCACGGTGTCCCCCCCCCCCCATCCCCAGCCCGCCACGGTCACTGACTCATATGGACAGACAGACAGCCGCGTACACGAGCAACAAGCAACACTCTGTCAGGGTGATGGGGGATCGGGCGTGAAGTCTTGTGAGCTGTTGCATTTCTTACCCCTCCCCTGTGTACCTTCCAGCCTGTGTTTCCACCATTACGGCTACGGATCCTTGTACATCCGTCCATCCGCTGTGCTAGGAGGTGAGAGTTAGGTGATCGTTGCTCCACAGACTAGACGACACGTAATGCTGTGACCTGAGGTTGCGGCTGATTCTTGCAGGGAGAAAACCATACTCAGAATGCCTTTATTCTGGGCTTTCAGTTACAAACATTCAAAAGTAAAACACGCCTCAGCGTTTCCATGCTGAAGATCCTCCCGATAGCCTCTCCCTCCCCCCACACACACACCCTGGTCTACAGACAAAGAATAATGGTACTGGTAGAGGGATCTGGTTACAGCCAGTCCTGGGGGGGAGGGTGGTGTTGGGTGGAAGCCGAGCAAATGCTTCATGCAGAAACAGCACAGTATATGCCACAACAATCTACCCTAACTACAGGGGCGACGAAATATAACGAAATTAAAAGCTAATAAACATTGTGGCGACCGTTCCGTCACTTTATCCCCACGGGAACGTATGGAATAGGAATGATACACATTGATTTATTAAGGGAGTGAGAGGATGCGCTGCGGCCCCGGCAGAGACTGCAACATCATTTCATTCTCATTCTCTTTATTATTCTACAGGTGTGAGAAGTTTCTTGACATCAGTCTTTCAGGTGAGAAATATCATCACACATTGATTCAAACAGAAATAAGTTCACATGAATTAAAATGTTACTACAATGTATATATATTATACACCCGGGGTCAAGTTAAACATGAACATGAGAGCGGGCGACGTCACCCTGTAAGACCAATCGCTGTAGTGATCATTCTCAGAGAGGCATCGATGGATCAGATCTGTACATGCGCGTGCAGCTCCAATCCATCTCTCTGCGCAGGCGCCATGGAACCTGTATATGTAAAGTGTGAGTTCTGTAGCGCTGCACAATTTGTGGTTCCTGCACTACACAAGTTGTAAAGGAGCACAAACTGCACAGAAAAGCTTTTGGGAAACCCTGACCCAAAGAGGAGGAGCAGCGCGCAGTGAGGAGGAAAAGGGGAGGAAAATCACCAGAGAATAAGAAAAATAAATATTCAGATAATTGTGCAGCGGCTGTGAGCAGGAATTACCCAGTTATTTCGTGGGTAAAAAGAGGGAAATTAGCATGTAGATTGTTCCGAATCGATTCGTTATATATTAGAATGTAGATTGTTCCGAATCGATTCGTTATATTAGAATGTAGATTGTTCCGAATCGATTCGTTATATTAGAATGTAGATTGTTCCGAATCGATTCGTTATATATTAGAATGTAGATTGTTCCGAATCGATTCATTATATTAGAATGTAGATTCTTCCGAATCGATTCGTTATATTAGAATGTAGATTGTTCCGAATCGATTCGTTATATATTAGAATGTAAATTGTTACGAATCGATGCGTTATATATTAGAATGTAAATTGTTACGAATCGATGCGTTATATATTAGAATGTAGATTGTTACGAATCGATGCGTTATATATTAGAATGTAGATTGTTCCGAATCGATTCGTTATATATTAGAATGTAGATTGTTCCGAATCGATTCGTTATATTAGAATGTAGATTGTTCCGAATCGATTCGTTATATATTAGAATGTAAATTGTTACGAATCGATGCGTTATATATTAGAATGTAAATTGTTACGAATCGATGCGTTATATATTAGAATGTAGATTGTTCCGAATCGATTCGTTATATATTAGAATGTAGATTGTTCCGAATCGATTCCTTATATTAGAATGTAGATTGTTCCGAATTGATTCATTATATTAGAATGTAGATTGTTCCGAATCGATTCATTATATTAGAATGTAGATTGTTCCGAATCGATTCGTTATATATTAGAATGTAGATTGTTCCGAATCGATTCGTTATTTTGGAAGTCGATAATCACTGTTACGTATAATTTTTTTATTTTGGAAGATCCTCTGTTTATATAGTTTTAATGAGTTCATTGGGTATTTGGGAAAGTGAATAAATGTCACGGTGAATATTTAGCTCCATTTGTCATATTATGCAATTTTGGTAACAAGGAAAATGTTGATTGAAAAACAAAAAATCTGAACACTGTCAGGATAACACACTCACTATATAAAAACCAATGGATCCAATCAATCCGGGTCATTCTATGTGTCGTAATGTCGATTCGGATGGAACAAACTTAGAAAATGGTCCAAAACTCTCACGACGTTCCATTCAAACTACACGAATCCAAATCGAATCGTTGTTTTTTGAAATTCGTTCCTTTTGTGATTCAGTTATTTTGTTGTGTCCGAATTTCTGAGTCATTAAAAAAGTCTGAAATACGATTCATAACGAAACAAATCTCACATGTCTAGTAATTAAGGCATCGTGTGGTGTCTGATACTTAATCTAAAAGTTTCTTTCCCCATTTATTCTACAAGACATTTACACAACACGCCGCACAGATCTTCTCCAGTACGCGACACACCATCGGGATCTTCTCCAGGTCGGCAGAGGAGGATTACTCGTGGTTACAAACCCGGCTCAGATCTGACGGATTCAGGGATTGGGTTCAGGAAGTCATACCCTGTTACATCTCCAGCTCCGGGTTCCGGCAGTTCCATCAGGACGTGTCTCAGTGCTCGTTCGGGATCCTGTATCACACCAAGAACAGAGGGACTATTAATGTCACCGACATGAGGGGAGCGCTGTATGATGAAGAGCTGCGATACCTGTCTGACACACTGGGTAACATATGTGTTGTGTTGTGTTGTGTATAGTGCAGAGCATGCTTTGATTTGTATGTTGTATACGTGTAATATCTCTGGGCTGAACAAGGTCCTGATTGTGCATATTATATAGAGGAAACATCGCATCATGGTGAGACATAAAAACAAAACCAAGTTAATAACTGAATTTCCCTTTTATACGTTTCAGTATTTTATTATTAATGCACAATATTTGCTAAAGATCCGCCCAAAACAAAACATGCTGAACCAATCAGGAGCCACAATTTCTGGTCTACTGAGGCTGTGAACGTGTTGTTAACCCCTTAAAGCCAGAGATACACTGAGCGCAAACGGACACGTAGCGAATGGCACCGCACATCGAGATGCGCTCAGTGTATACAGCCCCGTCTTCTCTGCGCGCTCAGCCGGCATCGAGCCGCGTGGCTGAGAGTCCAGAGTTTAAAATAGCCAGCTTTGGCCTCAGTGACGCGGCGCATCATGGTCAGTGTATCTCAAGCAAACTCTTATGCTCGTTACACAGGCTCGTTAGTAAGTTATCCTTTGCAGGTTACACAGGCTCGTTAGTAAGTTATCCTTTGCTGGTTACACAGGCTCGTTAGTAAGTTATCCTTTACTCGTTACACAGGCTCGTTAGTAAGTTATCCTTTGCTGGTTACACAGGCTCGTTAGTAAGTTATGCTTTGCTGGTTACACAGGCTCGTTAGTAAGTTATCCTTTGCTGGTTACACAGGCTCGTTAGTAAGTTATACTTTGCTCGTTACACAGGCTCATTAGTAAGTTATCCTTTGCTGGTTACACAGGCTCATTAGTAAGTTATCCTTTGCTTGTTACACAGGCTCGTTAGTAAGTTATCCTTTGCTGGTTACACAGGCTCGTTAGTAAGTTATCCTTTGCTGGTTACACAGGCTCGTTAGTAAGTTATCCTTTGCTGGTTACACAGGCTCGTTAGTAAGTTATCCTTTGCTGGTTACACAGGCTCGTTAGTAAGTTATCCTTTGCTGGTTACACAGGCTCGTTAGTAAGTTATCCTTTGCTGGTTACACAGGCTCGTTAGTAAGTTATCCTTGCTGGTTACACAGGCTCGTTAGTAAGTTATCCTTTGCTGGTTACACAGGCTCGTTAGTAAGTTATCCTTTGCTGGTTACACAGGCTCGTTAGTAAGTTATCCTTTGCTCCTTACACAGGCTCGTTAGTAAGTTATCCTTTACTGGTTACACAGGCTCGTTAGTAAGTTATCCTTTGCTTGTTACACAGGCTCGTTAGTAAGTTATCCTTTGCTTGTTACACAGGCTCGTTAGTAAGTTATCCTTTGCTTGTTACACAGGCTCGTTAGTAAGTTATCCTTTGCTGGTTACACAGGCTCGTTAGTAAGTTATCCTTTGCTGGTTACACAGGCTCGTTAGTAAGTTATCCTTTACTGGTTACACAGGCTCGTTAGTAAGTTATCCTTTGCTGGTTACACAGGCTCGTTAGTAAGTTATCCTTTGCTTGTTACACAGGCTCGTTAGTAAGTTATCCTTTGCTTGTTACACAGGCTCGTTAGTAAGTTATCCTTTGCTGGTTACACAGGCTCGTTAGTAAGTTATCCTTTGCTTGTTACACAGGCTCGTTAGTAAGTTATCCTTTGCTCGTTACACAGGCTCGTTAGTAAGTTATCCTTTGCTGTTACACAGGCTCGTTAGTAAGTTATCCTTTGCTGGTTACACAGGCTCGTTAGTAAGTTATCCTTTGCAGGTTACACAGGCTCGTTAGTAAGTTATCCTTTGCTGGTTACAAAGGCTCGTTAGTAAGTTATCCTTTGCTGGTTACACAGGCTCGTTAGTAAGTTATCCTTTGCTGGTTACACAGGCTCGTTAGTAAGTTATCCTTTGCTGGTTACACAGGCTCGTTAGTAAGTTATCCTTTGCTGGTTACACAGGCTCGTTAGTAAGTTATCCTTTGCTGGTTACACAGGCTCGTTAGTAAGTTATCCTTTGCTGGTTACACAGGCTCGTTAGTAAGTTATCCTTTCCTGGTTACACAGGCTCGTTAGTAAGTTATCCTTTGTTGGTTACACAGGCTCGTTAGTAAGTTATCCTTTGCTGGTTACACAGGCTCGTTAGTAAGTTATCCTTTACTCGTTACACAGGCTCGTTAGTAAGTTATCCTTTGCTGGTTACACAGGCTCGTTAGTAAGTTATCCTTTCCTGGTTACACAGGCTCGTTAGTAAGTTATCCTTTGTTGGTTACACAGGCTCGTTAGTAAGTTATCCTTTACTCGTTACACAGGCTCGTTAGTAAGTTATCCTTTGCTGGTTACACAGGCTCGTTAGTAAGTTATCCTTTGCTGGTTACACAGGCTCGTTAGTAAGTTATCCTTTGCTGGTTACACAGGCTCGTTAGTAGGTTATCCTTTGCTCGTTACACAGGCTCGTTAGGAAGTTATCCTTTGCTGGTTACACAGGCTCGTTAGGAAGTTATCCTTTGCTGGTTACACAGGCTCGTTAGTAAGTTATCCTTTGCTCGTTAGTAAGTTATCCTTTGCTGTTACACAGGGTCGTTAGTAAGTTATCCTTTGCTCTTTACACAGGCTCGTTAGTAAGTTATCCTTTGCTGGTTACACAGGCTCATTAGTAAGTTATCCTTTGCTCGTTACACAGGCTCGTTAGTAAGTTATCCTTTGCTGGTTACACAGGCTCGTTAGTAAGTTATCCTTTACTGGTTACACAGGCTCGTTAGTAAGTTATCCTTTGCTGGTTACACAGGCTCGTTAGTAAGTTATCCTTTGCTGGTTACACAGGCTCGTTAGTAAGTTATCCTTTACTCGTTACACAGGCTCGTTAGTAAGTTATCCTTTGCTGGTTACACAGGCTCGTTAGTAAGTTATCCTTTCCTGGTTACACAGGCTCGTTAGTAAGTTATCCTTTGTTGGTTACACAGGCTCGTTAGTAAGTTATCCTTTACTCGTTACACAGACTCATTAGTAAGTTATCCTTTGCTGGTTACACAGGCTCGTTAGTAAGTTATCCTTTCCTGGTTACACAGGCTCGTTAGTAAGTTATCCTTTGCTGGTTACACAGGCTCGTTAGTAAGTTATCCTTTGCTGGTTACACAGGCTCGTTAGTAGGTTATCCTTTGCTGGTTACACAGGCTCGTTAGGAAGTTATCCTTTGCTGGTTACACAGGCTCGTTAGGAAGTTATCCTTTGCTGGTTACACAGGCTCGTTAGTAAGTTATCCTTTGCTCGTTAGTAAGTTATCCTTTGCTGGTTACACATGCTTGTTAGTAAGTTATCCTTTGCTGGTTACACAGGCTCGTTAGTAAGTTATCCTTTACTGGTTACACAGGCTCGTTAGTAAGTTATCCTTTGCTGGTTACACAGGCTCGTTAGTAAGTTATCCTTTGCTGGTTACACAGGCTCGTTAGTAAGTTATCCTTTGCTGGTTACACAGGCTCGTTAGTAAGTTATCCTTTGCTGGTTACACAGGCTCGTTAGTAAGTTATCCTTTGCTGGTTACACAGGCTCGTTAGTAAGTTATCCTTTGCTGGTTACACAGGCTCGTTAGTAAGTTATCCTTTGCTCGTTAGTAAGTTATCCTTTGCTGGTTACACAGGCTTGTTAGTAAGTTATCCTTTACTGGTTACACAGGCTCATTAGTAAGTTATCCTTTACTGGTTACACAGGCTCATTAGTAAGTTATCCTTTACTGGTTACACAGGCTCATTAGTAAGTTATCCTTTACTGGTTACACAGGCTCGTTAGTAAGTTATCCTTTGCTGGTTACACATGCTCGTTAGTAAGTTATCCTTTGCTGGTTACACAGGCTCGTTAGTAAGTTATCCTTTACTGGTTACACAGGCTCATTAGTAAGTTATCCTTTGCTGGTTACACAGGCTCGTTAGTAAGTTATCCTTTGCAGGTTACACAGGCTCGTTAGTAAGTTATCCTTTACTGGTTACACAGGCTCATTAGTAAGTTATCCTTTGCAGGTTACACAGGCTCGTTAGTAAGTTATCCTTTGCTGGTTACAAAGGCTCGTTAGTAAGTTATCCTTTGCTGGTTACAAAGGCTCGTTAGTAAGTTATCCTTTACTGGTTACACAGGCTCGTTAGTAAGTTATCCTTTGCTGGTTACACAGGCTCGTTAGTAAGTTATCCTTTGCTGGTTACAAAGGCTCGTTAGTAAGTTATCCTTTGCTGGTTACAAAGGCTCGTTAGTAAGTTATCCTTTGCTGGTTACACAGGCTCGTTAGTAAGTTATCCTTTGCTGGTTACACAGGCTCGTTAGTAAGTTATCCTTTGCTCGTTAGTAAGTTATCCTTTGCTGGTTACACATGCTTGTTAGTAAGTTATCCTTTGCTGGTTACACAGGCTCATTAGTAAGTTATCCTTTGCTGGTTACACAGGCTCGTTAGCAAGTTATCCTTTGCTGGTTACACAGGCTCGTTAGTAAGTTATCCTTTGCTGGTTACACAGGCTCGTTAGTAAGTTATCCTTTGCTGGTTACACAGGCTCGTTAGTAAGTTATCCTTTACTGGTTACACAGGCTCGTTAGTAAGTTATCCTTTGCTGGTTACACAGGCTCGTTAGTAAGTTATCCTTTGCTGGTTACACAGGCTCGTTAGTAAGTTATCCTTTGCTGGTTACACAGGCTCGTTAGTAAGTTATTCTTTGCTGGTTACACAGGCTCGTTAGTAAGTTATCCTTTGCTCGTTACACAGGCTCGTTAGTAAGTTATCCTTTGCTGGTTACACAGGCTCGTTAGTAAGTTATCCTTTACTGGTTACACAGGCTCGTTAGTAGTAAGTTATCCTTTGCTGGTTACACAGGCTCGTTAGTAAGTTATCCTTTGCTGGTTACACAGGCTCGTTAGTAAGTTATCCTTTGCTGGTTACACAGGCTCGTTAGTAAGTTATCCTTTGCTGGTTACACAGGCTCGTTAGTAAGTTATCCTTTACTGGTTACACAGGCTCGTTAGTAAGTTATCCTTTACTGGTTACACAGGCTCGTTAGTAAGTTATTCTTTACTCGTTACACAGGCTCGTTAGTAAGTTATCCTTTGCTGGTTACACAGACTCGTTAGTAAGTTATCCTTTACTGGTTACACAGGCTCGTTAGTAAGTTATCCTTTACTGGTTACACAGGCTCGTTAGTAAGTTATCCTTTGCTCGTTACACAGGCTCGTTAGTAAGTTATCCTTTGCTGGTTACACAGACTCGTTAGTAAGTTATCCTTTACTGGTTACACAGGCTCGTTAGTAAGTTATCCTTTGCTGGTTACACAGAGTCGTTAGTAAGTTATCCTTTACTGGTTACACAGGCTCGTTAGTAAGTTATCCTTTGCTCGTTACACAGGCTCGTTAGTAAGTTATCCTTTGCTGGTTACACAGGCTCGTTAGTAAGTTATCCTTTGCTCGTTACACAGGGAAGCAGAGAGTGGTGGTGCTGATTGATGACCTGGAGGACAGCAGCTCAGACCAGAAGATCCGGATCCTGCAGACCCAGCCGAGCATCGCGAGACTGGCCCGAAATCTGATCCTCATTAATAATAAGAGAAATAAAGAGAGTTTAATTTCGCCCAGAGAACTGTTTGACAAGATTTAGAAGTAAATGAAAATTCCATGAAATAATTATTTGATGGTTACAGTAAATTTTGGGTTATTTAGGTTTTTCTCTCATTGCTTTATTTCATGCTGTGATTGTGTGTGTGTGTGTGTGTGTGTGTGATATCACAGTGTGTCCTCGCTGAATGTGTGTCTTACAACATTGTGAACGACATAATAAAGCCGTGTTACTCGCCGCGAGTTAAGAAGCCTCGTTACGGGCGTCTGTATATTCTAAATAATAACTTATCATGAAAATGTATAAACGTTATCGTTCCTGATTGGCGGAGCAGGACGGCACCCGATCCACACAAATAAACCTCACTGAGGGTGAACGAAAAACTATGGGTCTCACAGCAGCCAGTGACCCCACAGCTCTCCCTGTATTCTGACCAATCCCTGGCTGCTGGAACGCTGCAGTAACGTTTGCTGAGCTTTTTGTTACAAAGGGTGTGAGAGCTGCACCTTGTAGCTTGTTTACAGTAAGAGCAAAAAGGAGGGAGGTAAACGAGTGGCTTTTGTTTCTCCGTTGGGGCACAAATTTTTTGCTTTAAAGTGCTGGACATCCAGAGACACCCGCCATGAAGCGAGGAGGGGGCAAAGGTGTAAATTAAGGGGGTAAAATCAGGGATAATGTGAATTAAAGAGGGTTTGGGGTTTGGGAGGCGTAAACCCCCTGCAGGGCGAGTGGAGTTAGACTTAACCATTTCATGTGTCACGTGTTACATCTGCAGCCGTGAAAAAGGTCATGTCATTTTGGTGCCTGTGTGATCAGAGCGGCCCCGGCACAGAGACGCCGAATTGCTGACGTACGGTATAACCCAAAATGCACTGAAGTAGCCTCAAACACCGGAAATTCAGAACGGCAGCACTAGAGGCTTATGACAGGACGGCGGCAGTGCTGGAGGATTATGTCAGGACGGCGGCAGAGCTGGAGGCTTATGGCAGGACGGCGCCAGCGCTGGAGGCTTATGACAGGACGGCGGCAGTGCTGGAGGATTATGACAGGACGGTGCCAGCGCTGGAGGCTTATGGCAGGACAGCGCCAGCGCTGGAGGCTTATGACAGGACGGCGCCAGCGCTGGAGGCTTATGGCAGGACGGTGCCAGCGCTGGAGGCTTATGGCAGGACGGCGCCAGCGCTGGAGGATTATGGCAGGACGGTGCCAGCGCTGGAGGCTTATGGCAGGACGGCGCCAGCGCTGGAGGCTTATGGCAGGACAGCGCCAGCGCTGGAGGCTTATGACAGGACGGCGCCAGCGCTGGAGGCTTATGGCAGGACGGTGCCAGCGCTGGAGGCTTATGCAGGACGGCGCCAGCGCTGGAGGATTATGCAGGACGGTGCCAGCGCTGGAGGCTTATGGCAGGACGGCGCCAGCGCTGGAGGCTTAATGCAGGACGGTGCCAGCGCTGGAGGCTTATGGCAGGACGGTGCCAGTGCTGGAGGCTTATGGCAGGACGGTGCCAGTGCTGGAGGCTTATGGCAGGACGGTGCCAGTGCTGGAGGCTTATGGCAGGACGGTGCCAGTGCTGGAGGCTTATGGCAGGAGGGTGCAACCGATACGAGACTATCGGCAGGTACAGCATGAGAAAGAGAAGAACAGAACTGACCGGAACACATAGGGGCTTATTCACTAAGCTTTGAATTTACCAACGAGTTGCACTGGATGGCGAATCTCACTATCTGCGATTTCAGGACAATTCCTCGATTCACAAAGCTGTAAATTCACCAAATACAGGCGAAAAGACACAGAAATACGGAGCAAGTCGGCGCAATTCACTGTGATTTGGCCGCATCGAAAATGTCCCAAAGAGAAAATAATGATTGGTCGGTTCACCGAAGCAGAATTCCACCGAAATTGCATCAAAATGACCTGATTTTCCATGATTTTAATTTGACGGGTTTCAACCAGCGAATCGAACATGTTTCGATGTAATAAACGTAATATCTTTTCGTTTTTTTTATTAAAGACCATTTATTATTTTTATTCTTTCGTTATTTTTTAAAGACCTTTTCTTATTCTTTCGACACATTTCTATATTTATTGATTTAAACTTCCTATTGGTTATTATTTTTCCCCCCAATTCGGCGGAATTCACTGAGGCCATTTCATCTCTTTTCTGACCTTTTTGCCGACGTCTGATAACCGCGTCAGCGACTTCATTTTTGGCACAATACGGTGAACACTCGGTGAATAATGAACGCAGCGTATTTTGGGTGAGGTGGAATCGCCGTAGTGAGCCGGGATTGAACGTGTTAATATGTGTATAGCCCTCATAGAGACACAGAGAGCGGGCGGTGGGAGGCGAGAGGTAAATGTGAAAGAGAAAGTAATGCAGAGGAACACGGACACTGCGCTCAAAAATAAGTCACAGAGCAGCAAGACGCAGGACGGAAAACACAGAGCCGAGCCTGAGAAGCAGCGCCTTCCAGTAAGTGACGCACAGGACACGGGGATGAAGTTAGATTCGAGGGACCCTCTGCTCATCCCGACCACTCAAGCTTTTTAAAGTGGTGAGGAATGCCTCCCCCCTGATCTGGTGAAATCGCGGGGTGAAGCAGAAGAGTTTCCTCCTCCCCACCCTGTGTCACCAGGAGCTGGGATCTTGAATTTCCCGGCTGCCGGTCACCAGATCTGTCTCTAGTGATGTCACACACAGAGCGGGCGACGTCACCCTCTGAGACCAATCGCTGTAGCGAGTGTTGTCAGAGAGTCAGTGATGGATCAAATCCGTGCATGCGCGTGCAGCTCCGATCCATCGCTCTGCGCAGGCGCTATGGAACCTGTGTACGTAAAGTGTGTGAGTCCCGTAGCGCTGCGCAATGTACGGTTCCTGCACTACACAAGTTGTATAGGAGCAGAAACTGCGCAGAAAAACGTCAGGGACGTCCGGGTTCAGGAATCCCTGAGTCGAAGAGGCGGAGCCAGGTGCGGCGAAGGACAAAAGGAGAGGTAAATCAAGAAAAAATACAAAAATATTTAAAAATAATTATATCAAGTGGTTTTAAGGTTGGATCCCACATAATTACAGACTTAGGTGATTAATGAGGACGGGTTAGCCCCCCCCCCCCGCTGTAGTCTTTAATATGTGATATAATCTTAGTAATTATGTGGGATCCAACGTTAAAACCACTTGATCAAACCTGATCTAACGCGAAGCTTCCAAAATAACCAAGTGTTTGGTCAATTATTATTTTGATGGGGGGGCTGATGTCAGGTTAGCCCCCCAATAACTAATTATTAATATTTCTTCTATGTGATTTAACGCAAATGATAATTGATCTAACAAAGATCTAACCAACTGCATGAATATTGTTCAGAGATTTTGATATGGGGGGCTTAACCCGGCTGAGGTCAGTGGGCACCATGTACCCTGTATAGATTGACTTGGTGATCGCTCTTTGCATTAGACACAACATGATGTTGATCAACGACAAATTCAATAACCTCCACGAGGGCCACGACGTGTCTTGTGACATTTTTTAAAGTTCCTTTCGATACTCCATGACGACTATAGGAGAATCATAACAAACGTCTCGTTCACACAATCTCCATGATGCTAAAACATACAGGGTTATTCAGAGAGAGGTGAAACTCTGGAGAACTGGCAGGAGAAGAGCACAATCTAGACCAAATGGCCGATTTGGAAATGGAGAAAAATGGGAGAATTTTCTGGTTTGGCTATCTTTACCTGGAGTTTTCACTTCTCCTGGTTTTCACCTCTCTCTGAATAACCCTGATAGTATTCATTGCTGAACGCAGCAGGACTGAAAGAAAATAACACAGCTGCGTTCAGCAAAGAAAAAAAGCCTTGTTGCTTTAAAATAAATAAGGAAACATAAAATTTAACCAAAAAAGGCCTAAAAAATAGACTTTTTGCTGCAAGTGAAAAAAATAAACCGTTGAATAAATATTTAATAAAAACGGGGAATATTTTTTACATTGAAACTTATGGGAATACAGAATAACACTAAAAACAGAGAAACGAATGGACCCGATAAATGAAAATCGGTCGTCCCAATTTTTGGATCAGTCCAAAAATATGAATCGCAGTAAGATATCGAACGACCCGAAACGGGAAAAAAAAACACGGAACAAAAAGATACGAAAGAAAATGGCCATGTACAAGTCTAGTATGCTCATACACACAGCACATTACTGTGAGTTTTATTGCAGTGGAGCTCTGTGATATGCTCATACACACTGCACGATACAGTGAATTTTTTTTGCTGTAGGGCTCTGTGATACGTTCATTCACACAGCACATTACTGTGAGTTTTATTGCTGTGGAGCTCTGTGATACGTTCATACACACAGCACATTACTGTGAGTTTTATTGCTGTGGAGCTCTTACACACTGCACATTACTGTATCACAGAGCTCCACAGCAATAAAACTCACAATAATGTGCAGTGTGTATGAGTGTGAGTTTTATTGCTGTGGAGCTCTGTGATACGCTCATACACACTGCACATTACTGTATCACAGAGCTCCACAGGAATAAAATTTACAGTAATGTGCGGTGTGTATGAACATATCACAGAGCTCTACAGCAATAAAACTCAGTAATGTGCGGCGTGTATTACTGAGTTTTATTGCTGGGGAGCTCTGTGATACAGTAATGTGCAGTTTGGAATTGTATGAGCGTAAGTTTTATTCCTGTGGAGCTCTGTGATACACTCATACACAATGCACATTACTGTGAATTTTATTGCTGTGGAGCTCTGTGATACACTCATACACATTGCACATTACCGGGAGTTTTATTGCTGTGGAGTTAGGGTGTGAGAGTGAAGAGAGGATAACATCAGATCATTGGCAGAGTGAAGTGGTCGGGATGGGATGTGCCTGCTAATAAGGGAGGAGATGAAGGCAGGGGCATGGTATGGAGAGCTTTGTACGTGAGGACCATTAATTTGAATTGGATTCTAAAGGGAACAGGAGCCAGTGTAAATATTGACAGAGGGGGGAGGTGAGGTGCGGGATGTGAGAGGTGCTGGAGATGAGGTGGATGAGTCTGGCACAGGCGTTCATTACAGGCTGCAGAGGGAGAATCTGGGATCTCTTGAGGCCAGAGAGAAGGAGGTTACAGTAGTCAAGGTGGGAGATAAATAGAGCTTGGATGAGCATTTTAGCAGAGTCTGGATTAAGAAAGAGACCGATGCGTGCAATGTTTTTTTAGGTGGAAGTAGCAAGATTTGGTTAGTGACTGAATGTGAGGAGTAAAGAGGTAGAAGTAATGGTGGCACCATTCACCTGAAGGGAAATGGGTTCTAGATGGATGGAAGACGAGAAGTTCATTTTTGGAGAGGTCCAGCTTTAGGAAACGAGAAGTCATCCAGTCGGAGAAAGCCAATAGGCCGGCAGTAACACGGTCCAACATGGGAGGTAAGAGATCGGGAGAGAAAAGGTAGATTTTGGTGTCGTCAGCATAGAGCTGATATTGGAATCCATAGGAAGAGATGAGATGGCCAAGAGACCGTATAGATTGAGAAGAGTAGGGGCCCCAGAACAGAGCCTTGAGGTACCACAACTGAAAGAGGAACTGTGGGTGAAGATGCCAGCAAAGGAGACACTGAAGGAGCAAAGAGAGTGATAGCGGTAGGGCGCTGCCTCAATTGTACCAATCAATGAGCCTCCACTGCATCACATTATACCCGCGGGATGTAAATAGGGATATTATAGAATTTATTACCATATGAGTGAAAGGAGCGAAGAGGCTGAGGAAGGGTCCGGCAGATTGTGTCGTTCTCAAGCTGGTTCTTATGTTACAGGTTGGAGCAGAATGCTGCTGTCACTGTTTAAGGTAAGAATTATGGCCACACCTTGATATCTTCCGGAAGCTCTCACGTTCCATGAATTAAAAGAAAACTCGTCCCAGAAACACAGCTGCTCTTAGAGGGTTATTCATTAAGCAGGATTCTCAATTTTTTTCCTACTTTTCATTTCAGCGCATTTTGCCACAATTCGGCGATTCCTTTTGGGTGAAAATACAGTGAATTCACTATAATGTGACTTCACTGTATTTTCTTCAATACAGTAACCCAATGGTCGACCGTATTGCACCGAAAATTAGGCTTGCGCACTGATTTTTTTTTCAGTTCGGTTCGTTCGGATTTTGTAGATTTTCGTCTTGGTTTCGGTTCGTTTTTCGTATCGACTTTTTTTTCGTGATTTCGGAAATTTTTGTGTTTGTCGGAAGGTCTGTTCTCCTCGATTCAAAGTGTCTATTCGTTTTGACGTAAACTAATGGTTTTTTGGAGACGATAATTATACGATACGATAATTCCGCCGATACGATAATTTTGCCATTGAGATTTCTCATGTTTTACAAGAAGGATACATTGAGATTTCTCTGGTTTCCCAGGAAGGATACATTGAGATTTCTCTGGTTTCCCAGGAAGGATACATTGAGATTTCTCTAGTTTTACAAGAAGGATACATTGAGATTTCTCTGGTTTCCCCGGAAGGATACATTGAGATTTCTCTGGTTTCCCCGGAAGGATACATTGAGATTTCTCTGGTTTCCCCGGAAGGATACATTTGAGATGGGAATAATACAAAATTGAATTACAGAATCAGCGATATAAATACGATGTCCGAAATTACTGAAATGGAACTGAAATCACGAATTGAACGAAAATGAATTTCGATTTTACACATTTCTACTCCATTCGAAAATTCCGAAAAGTTTTTGTTTCGGCTCGGAAATTTTTTCGAATCTGCCGTTTTCGGATCCAAAAATTTTCAGAAAATCGGCCGAATGCGAATGCACGAATCGGGAAATTACGTGAAAATTCCGAAACCCGAAACGCACATCCCTACCGAAAATGGAAGTGGCCGAAGCGGTTATCAAATATTGTCTAAAAGCACTAAATTGGCCTCGTTGAATTCACTGAACAGGAAAAAAAATAGCCAATAGGAAGTTAATTCATAAAAATGTATCTAAATAATAATAAAAGGTCATTTAATGCAACGTATTTCATTGTCAATTCCCCTGTATTTTCTATTTGACAGAAATATAGCTTTGTGAATAGACAAATTGCTCTGAAATTGCACTTAACGATGAAATTCACCGCTCCGTGCAATTCTGTGGCAAATTCGGAGCTTAGTGAATAACCCCCTACATACTGATCACATGTGGGTGACAGAGTAATGGTGCAGATTCGTTTTATCTCCCTGATCGCTGCTTTTACCCCAAGACTCCTTAACACAAAGTCCCCACGAACCCACAACGAGGGGTACCCTGCTGTCACCACATTGTTTAGTGTTGTGTTTCACTATTTGTAGCGTCGCAATGAACCCCAATGTGTATTTACTGTTACAGCCAAATTTTAATGTTGGAAAGACTTTTTATAACTTCAGATATTTCATGTCAATGTTACCAGTTGAACCAGTTCGTTCCAGTTCCATTCCACCCCATACCTATCGGACCTCACCCTTGTTGATCGCTGTTAGCAAAGCAATGAATATTTATATGTTTAATATTTCGGGGTGACGTGTCCGATATACAGAGGTGTCAGAGAGGTGGTAACTGAGCAGGAAATGGGTGGTGGCAGGATACTGCAGTATGCCTGGAATAGGAGGCACAGATGGGGCAGGCAAGGAGAAGGGCCGGTATAAACCAAAGTCTAAAAGAACTGGCCGGCATCGGTACAATAACAAATGCACCACCTCAAGCTAGGGAGAAAAGACCTAGAGCTTCTGGCTATGGAAACCACTTCAATACAGAGCGGGAGTAAATATCTGGGCGGGATTATATAAGGAAGGGATCTGAGACCTCTTCCTGCAGTTCTGAGACCTCCAGTTACATAATTTTGTGGCATAGTGCGGGACTGAAGCCTCGTGCTTCTCCGGGTTCCTCCAGGGGCATGGAGAGGCGTCGAGGCAGGCAGTGCGCAGCCACAGGCCAGGAGACAAAACCAGCCTGCACATGGAGCCGCCACAAGGCCACTGCTGGATGGCTTGGAGGTGGAGCGCACCGCAGGAGAGCAGCAGGTCAGATCCGGTGCCGATCGGCCAAGTAAGCAGGCCGGACTTGACAAGAGGTTACGACGGGTTGCATAGTAATTAATGCCATGGGACGGACATACTTGATTACGCTAATTATCTTTTATTTCCATTTTATTACCCACGTAAGTTCAGGATGAAACACACCGTGGGGATCTTCTCCAGGTCAGCAGAGGAGGATTACTCGTGGTTACAGACCCGGCTCAGATCTGACGGGTTCAGGGATCGGGTTCAGGAAGTCATACCCTGCTACGTCTCTAACTCCGGGTCCCAGCAGTTCTATCAGGACGTGTCTCAGTGCTCGTTCGGGATCCTGTATCACTCCAAGAACAGAGGAAGGGTTAATGTCACCGACGTGACGAGCTCTCTGTATGATAAGGAGCTGCGATACCTGTCTGACACACTGGGTGAGCGACTCATTCCTGTGATTTCTATATAGTATGGTGCAAGTCCTCCCGATCATGCTACACCCTGTGTTTAGAGCTCTATTTTCATGCATCTTGTAAATGATATTTAAGAAATGAGAAATAAAGGAGGAAGAAATGATTCTCTGCCTTTAACCCTTTCGCTGCTGAGCCATTTCACTCCCATGTGCTGAGCTCATTTTCACCATCGTTTTGCTCATCGCATTTTAACGCTGTTTGAGGATATGTTTTATTGTAGAACCCAGGCAAATTATATATCATTATTTTCAGCAGAATCAAAAGATATATCATGACTGTGTGTACAGGAGTCTATAGGTCAACCACAACAGAGTGTCAGGACCACGCCAGGTCAGAGCCATGGTTGGACCCGTTAGGTTTATTTTTATTACCCAAACACTGGAGGTGAAGAAGATATGCAGACTCAGGAGACGTAGATAGCAACATAATACATGTATTGTAGGTATAGTATACAGCAAGCAGTAGCACACAACGGAAGAAGTCAATTCTGGAAATCACAGGCAAGGTCTATTTGCAAGGTGGATTGTGGGCAATGTAGTCCCAGACTGCACCCAGGGTCCACTTGAGTATGAACCCGGTCCTCTGGCAATAGTATCTTGATTGAAGGTCAGCAATGGAGGAGAAAGCTGTATAAGCCACAAGGGAAGTTTTCAAGCTCAGAGGATGGTGGGCTATGCAGTTGAGAGATTTTGCTTGCACAGGAATCAGGAGGTCTTGAACAGGTGACTTGGATACAGCGTAGATGGAGTTCGCTGGATTCCCCAGGTAATGTCTCCAAGGAGGATTGTGGGCTATGCAGTAGTTAGAATCTACTTGTGCAGGAACTCTGGCAGCCACAGGCAAGATGACAAAGCACAGCACGCTATACCAACAGAAATAAACAGAAACTGATAACAGAGAATAAAGAACAAAAAACAGATCTAAAGGAAAACAAAAGAAGGTGCAAGACACAACTAAGTAAAATACTAGAATAGACTGAGAGGAATAAGCACAGCAATAAGGAGAGGAAGCTCACAGGACCTCAGAGAAGGTAGGGAGACAAACCAACACAATGAGAGAGCAAGGAGGAAAGGGAGAGACCAGAGGATAAAGCCGGCTGCACAGGTGAGTATTCAGGACAAAGCCGGCTGCACAGGTGAGTAATGAGGATAAAGCCGGCTGCACAGGTGAGTAATCAGGACAAAGCCGGCTGCACAGGTGCGTAATCAGGATATAGCCGGCTGCACAGGTGAGTAATGAGGATAAAGCCGGCTGCACAGGTGAGTAATGAGGATAAAGCCGGCTGCACAGGTGAGTAATCAGGATACAGCCGGCTGCACAGGTAAGTAATGAGGATAAAGCCGGCTGCACAGGTGCGTAATCAGGATACAGCCGGCTGCACAGGTGAGTAATCAGGATACAGCTGGCTGCACAGGTGAGTAATCAGGATACAGCCGGCTGCACAGGTGAGTAATCAGGATACAGCCGGCTGCACAGGTGAGTAATCAGGATACAGCCGGCTGCACAGGTGAGTAATCAGGATACAGCCGGCTGCACAGGTGAGTAATGAGGATAAAGCCGGCTGCACAGGTGAGTAATCAGGATACAGCCGGCTGCACAGGTGAGTAATCAGGATAAAGCCGGCTGCACAGGTGCATAATCAGGATACAGCCGGCTGCACAGGTGAGTAATCAGGATACAGCCGGCTGCACAGGTGAGTAATCAGGATATAGCCGGCTGCACAGGTGAGTAATCAGGATAAAGCCGGCTGCACAGGTGAGTAATGAGGATACAGCCGGCTGCACAGGTGAGTAATCAGGATATAGCCGGCTGCACAGGTGAGTAATCAGGATAAAGCCGGCTGCACAGGTGAGTAACCAGGATAAAGCCGGCCAAGGGAAACACAGGGATGGAGGGAGACTAGGAGATGGAGTATGAAGAGGGAAAAGGTGGAATGGAGTAAAATTAAGGTGGAACAGACCGGACAAACAGGTTAAACAGAAGGAAAGGGGTGTAAGTCTCTCACACAATAGGAAAACAGACAATGTCTGTGAATCATCATCCGCAGCGAAAGGGTTAAACCCCAACAATTTACAATATTCGTCAGAGCTTTGTCAAAGCCAAGAAGAGGCTCAACCAATCAGGAGTCTTTACTACCTGTATTCTAACCCGAATGGATCTGGATTCCACCCTGAACATCACGGAGTCCCTCAAACTATGATGGATTATGAAATGATGGCCTCATTAGTAAGTTATCCTTTGCTGGTTACACAGACTCGTTATTAAGTTATCCTTTACTCGTTACACAGGCTCGTTAGTAAGTTATCCTTTGCTGGTTACACAGGCTCGTTAGTAAGTTATCCTTTGCTGGTTACACAGGCTCGTTAGTAAGTTATACTTTGCTGGTTACACAGGCTCATTAGTAAGTTATCCTTTGCTGGTTACACAGGCTCGTTAGTAAGTTATCCTTTGCTGGTTACACAGGCTCGTTAGTAAGTTTTCCTTTGCTGGTTACACAGGCTCGTTAGTAAGTTATCCTTTGCTGGTTACACAGGCTCGTTAGTAAGTTATCCTTTGCTGGTTACACAGGCTCGTTAGTAAGTTATCCTTTGCTGGTTACACAGGCTCGTTAGTAAGTTATCCTTTGCTGGTTACACAGGCTCGTTAGTAAGTTATCCTTTGCTGGTTACACAGGCTCGTTAGTAAGTTATCCTTTGCTGGTTACACAGGCTCGTTAGTAAGTTATCCTTTGCTGGTTACACAGGCTCGTTAGTAAGTTATCCTTTGCTGGTTACACAGGCTCGTTAGTAAGTTATCCTTTGCTGGTTACACAGGCTCGTTAGTAAGTTACGCTTTGCTGGTTACACAGGCTCGTTAGTAAGTTATCCTTTGCTGGTTACACAGGCTCGTTAGTAAGTTATGCTTTGTTGGTTACACAGGCTCGTTAGTAAGTTATCCTTTGCTGGTTACACAGGCTCGTTAGTAAGTTATCCTTTGCTGGTTACACAGGCTCGTTAGTAAGTTATCCTTTTCTGGTTACACAGACTCGTTAGTAAGTTATCCTTTGCTGGTTACACAGGCTCGTTAGTAAGTTATCCTTTGCTGGTTACACAGGCTCGTTAGTAAGTTATCCTTTGCTCGTTACACAGACTCGTTAGTAAGTTATCCTTTGCTGGTTACACAGGCTCGTTAGTAAGTTATCCTTTGCTGGTTACACAGGCTCGTTAGTAAGTTATCCTTTGCTGGTTACACAGGCTCGTTAGTAAGTTATCCTTTGCTGGTTACACAGGCTCGTTAGTAAGTTATCCTTTGCTGGTTACACAGGCTCGTTAGTAAGTTATCCTTTGCTGGTTACACAGGCTCGTTAGTAAGTTATCCTTTGCTGGTTACACAGGCTCGTTAGTAAGTTATCCTTTGCTGGTTACACAGGCTCGTTAGTAAGTTATCCTTTACTGGTTACACAGGCTCGTTAGTAAGTTATCCTTTACTGGTTACACAGGCTCGTTAGTAAGTTATCCTTTGCTGGTTACACAGGCTCGTTAGTAAGTTATCCTTTGCTGGTTACACAGGCTCGTTAGTAAGTTATCCTTTGCTGGTTACACAGGCTCGTTAGTAAGTTATCCTTTGCTCGTTACACAGGGAAGCAGAGAGTGGTGGTGCTGATTGATGACCTGGAGGACAGCAGCTCAGTCCAGAAGACCCAGATCCTGGATTCCCAGCCAAGCATCAGGAGACTGGCCCGAAACCTGATCCTAATTAATAAGAGCTATATTAGGAGAGTTTAATGTCGTCCAGAGAACTGTTTGATGAGAAGATTTAGGAGGAGGAAAGTCCACTATCAAATAATAACGATGTCCACGAATAAACAATTCACCGTCAGATCATACAGAGGCGGCTCCGAAGCAAATCTCAGACATGATCCCACCTTGTTATGCAAAACACATATAAATAACCCAATGAAGGAAGCCGAGCTCACGCAGACTCTTTTCTTGGTAGAGAGAACCGTATTAACTCCCGAGTGTATTTGTGTGAAGCGTCCGTACGTGCAGGAATAGAGAGATGTACTTGTATGGAGTAACTCCAAAAAAATGTGTGGAAAAACGGATTTAAAAGATAATGGATATTTTCTCATTTGTGTTTTTGAGGACCCGTCCTGTGAAGCATTTTCTGCGGCCCCTCCCATAAAGCATTTTCTGTGGCCCCTCCCATAAAGTATTTTCTGTGACCCCTCCCAAGAAGTATTTTCTGTGGCCCCTCCCACGAAGTATTTTTTTCTGTGTGCTCGGGTTTGTATCCAGGGAGGCCGAGCTCTGTAAGCAGAGAAATAAATACCCTGTGTTCTGATACGCGTGTTGAGTGATTAGAAACAGAATTTAAATCCAGTATTCAGGAATTCCTCCTTATCGCGTGACTTTACACAGCTTCTGTCCTCAGTTGGTTCATCATCTCCATAACCCTCTAGGGTGAGGATAAAACTACTTTACATCTTAGTCCAGTTTAAATTGATGTAACCAGGGTCAGTACCCAGGGTGGGTCTCCCCGTGCAAAAAAGCTCCCTCTTGCCTCAGCATCTGTCACGTTTCCTCTGGTTCTAGCCATACCCCCTGGTGGTGAGCAAGATCTAGGCCAGCTCCTCCTTAAACCAAGCCAGTCCGCCTTCTACCGCTTCTTGATCCCCCTGCTGCTGGTCTGGCCTGGGGTCACATGGTCAGTCCTGGATCATATATATATACAGTATATATACAGCACAGAGGCTCATTGCTCTTGCATGGGTTCATGTTCCCGGGGGTCTGGTTCCTGATGAGTCTGGTTCCTGAGTCATTACTTCCTGTAATTGTGTCTTGTTATTTCTGTGTATGATCTTGGCCTGGTATTGACCCTGAGATCTGTATATTGATAGTCCGGTTCCTGATTCCTGGCTATTCCGGACTTTCCTCTCTGGTATCTGATCTTGGCTTGTCTGACATTCTCTCCTGGCTCTTCTTGATCCTTTGGTTTTGGTTTTGTCAATTCTATTGTATGTTCCTTGTTTCCTGTTGTGTGCATCATCATTATATATATATATCCATAGTATAGAGGCCCGGACCCAGCATCATTATATATTCATAGTATAGAGCCCAGTGCAAGGACCTCACCCCAGTTCAGGGTTACCCTGTGTTGCTGCTGGGTGTGTATATTGTCTTGATATATCCTGTTTAACCCTCGCCCTTCCTGTTCTCCTGTCTCTGTATTTCTTGTGAGGTTTCCTTTCCCTAGACAGAAGGTCATACAAGGACCTTATTATAGAGTTAGGGGTCCCTTTAGTGCCTTGTTGTTTTCTCTTTGTTCTCTTGGCTTTCCTGTTCCAGTTGTTCTGCTGTTTTTCCTGTATGGTATCTGTGTGCTGTGGTCTGTGTCCATGCAGCCAGCAGCTAACCTGCCTCAAGGGCTGAATATACAGTACAAAGGGCCCACCTTGGCTCACGCCAGGTGCCCCCGTGACAGTATCCTAAAGGAATACCAATTCTGGAATAAAACCCACCCAGTCAATAGCTGGAGATACTTGTAGGGTGAACACAGAACTTAGACTGTCTTTATATAGAGTTTTCAATGGGACAACACACACAGGGAATGGGCAGATAAACAAAAGTAAAACACGCCCTGGCATTACCATACTGTATAGCCACACCCCTTCAACACACAAGCTCTGGCGTAACACACAAAGGATGACCCTCCCCTCCTTAGTACAGCAGGGAGGAGAAAGGAGCAGTTACAGAATTAGCTCCCAGCAGTTCCTGTGGGAGGTGGCAGAGATCTGGTTTAACTATCAGGGACTAGATGGGAGCATGGAGAAGCGATAAGAACAAGAAAGGAACCATGACGTACACATTACAAGTAAGGGACCAGCACAGCATATACATCAGGGAATAATACAACAATAATAAAGTCACATGACCGCCCGGCTTGTTTGGAGCCAATCAGAAAACAGCTACAACGCCTTTCATAGTCAGCGACCAAACAACAAACAGGCGGGAATTAATGTACGCTGGCTTCACGTCCAGCACGAAACACAGGTGTCACAGAGGAATGAGAGGAAAACCAGGAATCTGCACCAACTGCCGCTGCTGCTGTGCCCTGCTATGCGACTCGCAAAGGAATGAGCTGGGGTGAAGTTCATGGTCTCTTCTTTTAATGAAGAACAAATCACCAGGCAGGAATGAAAGGCAGGAAATAAATAAACAATGGGTGGAAATGAGGAAAAATACTCGATTTAACCCGAGAGGTGGATTTACGGAAAGCGTCAAACAAAAAAACCCCACCAGACTCTGCCTGTAAGAGGTTTGTGTTCAGCAGCAGGAAAGCAAGTGAGTAAAAACATGCAGCAGTGAACCCGCAGGGTATAACGCGATTATTATGAGATGCGGCGAGTAAAACCTGTTCTGTGTCCAGCAATCCCCCAGACCCAGAAGGAGGGGGTGCATGACTGCTGGCCTGTGCCGGACAGTAAGTATGTGTGGATTGGTCTGTGGGGTGCAACAATGTTTCGCTTACCTATATATACAGTTGCTGGAGGAGGGGTAGAGCCTCTTTGATTCTTGCCAGCGTGTCAACAAGTCTTGACTGAGATTGACGAGGACCCCTGCGAAGAGAAGAGAATCCATTAATTGAAAATTCGATATTTCCAGGTGTTGATATTAAATGGCATCACCTTCTGTGCATGCTTTGCTGGAGCAGCTGCGGGCTCATGCCGAGGCCCAGGGGTCCACGGTGCTGGAATTGCTGGACGGGGCCCTGGCTCGGCCTTCTTCGCCAGATGAGGATCCGGGGGGAGCGCAGAGCATGGAGAAGCGAGCGACAGTCCAGGCCGCCTGCAAGGCTGAGTCCCAATCCGTTGAGAGCCCGGAGGAGAAGACCGTCGGACCGGGAGGGTGATGATGCCGGAACGTCTGCTTCACCGATGGATGCTCCGCCGGAGGTGCACTCTGACGTGGCAAGACCAGGGGCAGCGGCGTGGGTGAGTTCAGACATTCAACATGGCGTACCTTCTTCCAACCAAGATGGCCGTCGGGGGCTTAGATCCAGGAGCCCGCGCTGTCCACCTTCACTTCCGGTGGAGGGGGAATTTCGGCGCCAAACTCCAGGCCCGCGGCTGGCTCTGCCCCTGGCGTCGTCAGCTGCGACGCGTGGCATCTGGGTCAAATGCTAGGTGCCGACCACCTGCTCTGAAGTCACATGGGCGACAGGTCCGCCCACAACATGGCGGCGCCCATATCCAAGATGGCGGTGATTCCAGGATGGAACGCACTGTGCGCTGTCCGGGGGTTGCCGCATCACGCCAACAATTTGCCTTGCCACCTGATCACCTGCTGTCTCAGGAAGACGCAGGACCGAGCGTGGAAGACACGGCTCGCCGGATTAGGGTGCCTGCTGCTCAGCTGACCCGAGACTCTTCGCCAGAACATGCAGGCAGACACATGGAAGTTTTGGAAGATCCTTTGCTGCACTCTACTTTTTCGAGGACTGCAAGACGAGTGGCCTCGCTTAAGCTGACTCAGGATCCTGATGGGCTGCGGCGCAACCTGACGATTGCTGGAGTGGTTGCTGACGACACGTCGGATCGGGAGCGTTCGCCAGAATGGAGAAGCTTATCGGGAGGATCGATAACTGTACTCACGTGCTGCGGGGACCGGTGGAGGATCCCCCGTGAGTTTGATTTGGCCTCTGCACAACTGCGCGTACCCGTGGGTGGCGGCAGGGATGAAGGGTTTAGATCGACGGGGTTGATTGATACCCTGGTTGAGGCACTCAGGCGCTGGCTGGATCGGTCGACGGCCGCCACTGGAGAACGTGCGTCTAACCTGGCTTCTGCCCAGGTGCCGCAGGGTGTGGGTAATCAGCATGTGATTGGTGATTCCGGGGAGCGCACATCTACCGCGGCGCAGCATGGGATTAGTGTCGCCAGGGAGCGTGCGCCTAACGTGGCTTTTGTGCAGACGTCTCAGGTTGCTGCTGCGCCGGCGGCGCATGCTGCAGTTAGTAGTCAGGGGTCCAGTGGGACGGTGGCACTGACGGGAACATCCATTCCAGGTACATCCATTCCTGGGTCCGCTGTTCCTGTGCCAGTTGCCGCACCGGCAGTGCCTTTACTGGGGGCCGGTGTAATTCAGGCCACTATAGGTGTGTGCGATTTATCCCCCTTAGGTTTGCAAGTCACGTCGGAAGTTAAGGAAAAATCTGGAAAGGGGAATATGTAGATATCCTAACGTTGATTTCTCCTGACAAGGAGACAATTGACAGGCCCCGTAAACAGGATGCCTTGGTGGTGGAAATGGAGAAGGACAAGGAGAAGGCACTTCCCCGCAATTTTGGGAATTGGTTGCAGGGTTTCTTAGCGTTTAGTTCAGTGTTGTGTGAAAAATTTCCCGAACGTGGGGTGGCGTTGTTTACGTCTGATTTAATCTGGGGTGCCTATAAGATTTATGGCTGCCACTGCTGGTTTCTTTATGACCAGCAATTTAGGCAAAAAATGGCGGTGCGTCCGGGAATGCGCTTTGATATTCAAGATACTAATTTATGGTTGCTACTAATGACTCCAAACCGCCCAGCCGTGCAGCCCTTTCCAGGTTCCGCCACACCCAGGCCCCCCGGGGTGTTGGCTGGGGCTCGGAAGGGGTGCTGCTGGCTCTATAATGAGTCCCATTGTCGATGGGCTGCAGCATGCCGTTTTAAGCACGAATGTTCAGGCTGCGGGGGTTCCCACCCCACTGTTTCAAAAAAGGCAGAGGTGGGGAGTCTAAAGTGGCCGGTCGGGAGGGGTTTGGCGGCAGGAGTAACGCCGGTGAACGTGCGAGAGATGTTCCCTTGGCTCGTTAGGTACCCTAAAATACAAGTTGCACAGCTGTTGTTGGACGGTTTCTTTTTTGGTTTTGAGATTCTCCACGCCCCATCTGAATTTCCACAGTTTGCGAATAATCTCCTTTCTGCGCGACGGCGAGAGGACGTAGTAGTCCAGAAGTTAGAGAAAGAGGTATTGCTAGGGAGGATGATGGGTCCTTTCCTGGACTTGCCCTTTGCTAATCTCCTTGTGTCGCCCTTGGGCTTGGTCCCAAAAAAGGAAGAGGGTAGGTTCAGGTTGATCCATCATCTTTCCTACCCGGCGGGATCGTCAGTGAATGATGGCATCTGTAAAGAGGTTTGTCGGGTCCATTATTCTTCTTTTGACGCAGCCTTACATTTACTTCAGTCTGCAGGCCCTGGATGTTTGCTCGCAAAAGCGGATATCGAGGCAGCGTTTCGGTTGCTTCCTATTCGCCCTGCGTGCTATCATCTTTTGGGCTGTACCTTCCGGGGTAGTTATTACTACGATCGCTGTTTGTCGATGGGGTGCTCTATATCCTGTCGATATTTTGAGCAATTTGCTTCCTTTTTGGACTGGGTGGTCCGCTGTCGGGCAGGTACTACAGCTGTTGTTCACTACTTGGATGACTTTTTGTTTGTGGGTCCAGCTGATTCCCCGGTATGTGGCGACACCCTTCAAGTTTTTCGGATGGTTGCGGCAGAGTTTGGGGTGCCTTTGGCGGACGACAAGACACAAGGTCCGTGTCAATGCTTGGCGTTCCTCGGTATTGAAATAGATACTATTCGAGGTGTGTTTCGCTTGCCGCAGGACAAGATAGATGTGTTGCTCACTTTAGTGGTGAGGGCTCGCGGTGTATCCAAGCTTCGTTTATCGGACCTCCAGTCCTTGTTAGGACATTTGGCATTTGCTTGCAGAGTAATGCCAATGGGTCGTGCCTTTTGTCGTCACCTCGCGATGGCAACCGGAGCCGCGAGGTCACTCACCGCATCATTTTGTTCGGATCGGCAAGTCTTTGAAGTTGGACTTGGCTGTTTGGCACTCATTTTTAGTGTCCTATAATGGCCGCACTTACTGGCAGTGGGCGGAAGCCGATAATCAGTCCCTTGAACTGTTTACGGATTCGGCTGGTTCTCACGGTTTTGGGGCTTATTTTCAAGGTGAGTGGTGTGCTCAGGCATGGCCTCCGTCTTGGGGTGCTTTGGGACTTCTGCGCAATCTCACCTTTTTGGAGCTATTTCCAATGGTGGTGGCCCTGGAGCTGTGGGAAGAGCATTTGGCTAACCGCCGGGTGGTTTTCTGGACTGACAATATGAGCGTAGTTCATATGGTTAACCACTCTTCGTCCAGTTCACCCCCGGTGTTGACTTTGTTGCGCCGCAAGGTACTGCGTTGCCTCAACTATAATATCTGGTTTCGGGCGAGGCATGTGCCGGGTGTAGATAATGTCATTGCTGACGCTCTCTCCCGGTTCCAGTGGGACCAAATTTGGCAGGTGGCTCCGGAGGCTTCGAGGACTGCGACCCCTTTCACCCCTGGCCTGTGGACCCTCGCTTCGCTGGATTGATGCTGTTGGTGGATCGTTCACTGTCTCCAGCCACGTGGCGAGCATATGTTCAGGTCTGGCAGGCTTGGGTGAGGGTGGCGGTGGGCTCCCGAGGTTGGAACACTGAGGAAGACCGTCGGTGGTCCACATGGGAATATTTCACTGCGCTGCTGAGTAAGGGTAGGTCGGGGTCGGCTGCGGCCAAGACTATGTCAGCACTGTCCTTTCTTTGTCAGGTGATGGGCTAGAAGGATCTGGGACGGGATTTCTTTCTGCGCCGGGTTGTTGCAGGATGGAAGAAAGGCGTTTTACCGGATGCTCTTCGACCAGTAACGGAAGATTTGTTTTTAGGGTTGCTCGGGGTCCTAGGGCAGGTTTTTTTTTGGGGTTTTCGAGACTCTTTTATTCCAGGTAGCGTTTGCCTTTTGTTTTTATGGGGCTCTGCCAGTGGGCGAGTTAGTGGCAGCTTCTTCTGGCGTCCACTCCAGTTTGCGTTTTGACCACGTTTCGGTGTTCGAGGGGGGTGTTCAGTTGTATCTTGCTTCGTCTAAGACGGACCGAGTGGGCCAGGGATGTCATGTCACGTTAGGAGTTGTGTCAGGGTCTGGTTGTCCTGTTGCGTTGACATCTCGGTATCTAGCCGTCCGACCGCCTCTGCGGGAGTCCTTTTTAATTCACGGTTCGGGGGCCCCACTCACTAGATATCAATTTGCGGCGGTTTTTAAGGGTAGCCTTCGCGTGCTGGGACGTGATCCGACTCAGTTTGCGACGCATTCGTTTCGCATAGGAGCCGCAACGACGGCTGCGACTGCGGGCTCACCGGATGAGATGCTGCGTTGCCTTGGGAGATGGCGGTCGGAGCGCTTCCGTTCCTACGTTCGTCCTAATCTTTGTAATACTTGCAGGTCACTCTCCCCGATTGTTGTGGATCCTGGGCCATTCTTTTATTCATTGGGCAGCAAGGCGGGCGGAGGCTCGGTCCTTTGGAAGGAACCTGGGATTTCCAACGGATGTGGTAAACATACGGGGGTTGGGTATTCGGGGCTTGCGATGGCCTCAGGTTTATAGGGAATGTTTATTGTTGTCTCGTAAGGTCCCTCGAGGGATTATTTTGATTATACATGCGGGGGGCAACGAGATGGGTGCGATGCGTTCGGTGGATTTAATCAGGGCCATTAAGATGGATTTGGCGCGCTGTTTGGCGCTCTTTGAGGGCGTGTCGTTAGTTTGGTCCGAGATTGTCTCTCGTCCATGTTGGGACGATTTTGCCGCTCCCAGGGCTTTAGCAAAGGCGCGCAGGAGGGTTAACAGAGAAGTGTCACAATTTGTTGAGCGGCTGGGGGGCGTTTCAGTACGTCATCGGGAGCTCGAGGGCGACAATCGGAACCTCATTAGAGCGGACGGGGTTCATCTCACCGTCATAGGGCTGGATATTTTCTTGACGGGTTTGGAGAGCGGCATTGAGCGTGCGCTGGCTGAGATGGGGCGCATGGGCAGCCATTGAAGGGGCAGCCCCTGGCGTGGCGGGGTGTTTCCTTGCCAGCTGCAATTCAGGTATTGTATTGTAAGCCGCCTACGGGTGGGCCTTGGGGAGACGAGCTCCGCTTGATTGGAGGCAAGCGGGGTGACGAGGAAATGCGGGAAATGCGGTAGGGTCAGAAATTAAGCAAGGAGCACCGCAGGTATACTGGTATGAATTTCCTTAATAAAGCTGTGGCCTTTGCCCTTTTTCCAGATATTTGTGTCATGTGTCTTATTTGGGAAGGGGCAGGGGAATGGTTGGGAGGTCACAGGTTTAAGCAGTCATGCAAAAGTGCCATTCTATCCGATTAACCCATTCACTGCCAGGTAGGAACGTAATATATGCCAATACACAGTTTCTGTTCCAGCGCTGTAAAGTGCGTCCTGTGACGCGCTCCGGCACACACAGGTGTTTAGCGAGTATTACCCGAGGCCTGGTGAAGACAGAGTACCCAGCGTTGGATGTCGTTGGTCTCATTGCTATAATTTTGTGTCGCCGGACTCTGGGCCAGAGTGATCAGGGCAGCCCAGGCTCAGAGAGCTGCTGCAGCGCTCACGTATGGACCGAAATGCTCATAAAGAGCCTTATACACCAACACACACTAACACACACACACTAACACGCGCCGCATACACACACTAACATGCACACACACACTAACACACACACTAACACGCACACACTAACACACACAAACTAACACTAACACGCGTCGCATACACAGCTAAAGAAACCACGATGCAGAGCAGGAATCAGGACTGTGCAGGTCAATACAAGACTGTTGGCAGGTATGATGTGAGAAAGACGCAGAACTAACAGAAACATTGATATATATAAAAGGGAGGAGAGAGAAGGGGGGGAAGAAAAGCGAAAGTGAAAGTAAGGCAGAGGAATAAGGACATTGGGCTGTTTACTAAAGAACTCACAGAGAGATGGAGGACGGAAAACACAATAAACCCGACCCTGACAAGCAGGACACTGACATGCAGAGCCTTCCTGGTAAGTGGGGGACAGGGTATCGGGATGAGCTTATATTAACCCTTTGTATTCCTCACCCGCTGCTCTGAATATGGGTCTCAGGGATGTCCTGCACCGCTTTATTATTATTATGTGTTTTTGCTGTTTGTTTGGAATGTCTGTTATAAGAGATAATGTTGGTGAACAGACCTGGTCTGGCCAGTGGGAGTACTGGGCATTTACCCGGTAGGCCGATGGCTTAGTAGGCAATTCGGCGGCCGGGGCCACGAAGCCTGTTCACCCGGCCTCCCCTGAAAATAGACAATACCAATGTGTATGCTGCAATAGACGCTATATATAGAAAGCAACGGAATACACACAAGAATATCTTATAAATGATGCTGCTAAATGAGAAAAAACACCGGTACACGATCCTCCAAAACTACTGAATAAACTTCAGCAAAATATATTAGATTTGAATATTCTCTCAGGGCAACAAAAACAAACAATATACCCCTCAATTAATAACGATTTCAGCAACGATATTATTCTTAGAAAAGTCCAGAGGAAAGAGATGATAGTCCAGAAAATAAAAGTCATAAAATACCAGAGTTTTTAATGTGTAGAGGCGATTTCTTTTTATATTTCTTCAAGACACCAGAAAAGGCTCTTAATTTGTTAATATCGAAACCCGCTTCTGTTCTGTCTTTTTCTGAGGATGTTTCCTTTTTCTTAAACTCAGAATATATATATATATACACAAATGCGCTGCATACACAAGGTATCAGTGGCACTCTCGCGGTCTTCATATAAATCTTTATTAGTAAATCTAAGGATACACTCACACACACTGCATACTGCTGAGTTTTATTGCTGTGGATTCTGTGATACGCTCATACACACTGCACATTACTGTGAGTTTTATTGCTGTGGAGCTCTGTGATACACTCATACACAGTGCACATTACTGTGAGTTTTATTGCTGTGGAGCTCTGTGATACCCTCATACACACCGCAAATTACTGTGAGTTTTATTGCTGTGGAGCTCTGTGATACGCTTATACACACTGCACATTACTGTGAGTTTTATTGCTGTGGAGCTCTGTGATACACTCATACACACTGCACATTACTGTGCGTTTTATTGCTGTGGAGCTCTGTGATACGCTCATACACACTGCACATTACTGTGAGTTTTATTGCTGTGGAGCTCTGTGATACGCTCATACACACCACACATTACTGTGAGTTTTAGTGCGATGGGAGCTCTGTTTTACGCTCATACACACCACACATTACTGTGAGTTTTATTGCTGTGGAGCTCTATGATATGCTCATACACACCACACATTACTGTGAGGTTTAGTGCTGTGAGAGCTCTGTGATACGCTCATACACACTGCACATTACTGTGAGTTTTATTGTGGTTAAGCTCTGTGATATGCTTATACACACCACACATTACTGTGAGTTTTAGTGTTGTGGGAGCTCTGTGATACGCTCATACACACCACACATTACTGTGAGTTTTATTGCTATGGGAGCTCTGTGATACGCTCATACACACCACACATTACTGTGAGTTTTATTGCTGTGGAGCTCTGTGATACGCTCATACACACCACGCATTACTGTGAGTTTTATTGCTATGGGAGCTCTGTGATACGCTCATACACACCGCACATTACGGTGAGTTTTATTGCTGTGGATTCTGTGATACGTTCATACACACTGCACATTACTGTGAGTTTTATTGCTGTGGAGCTGTTTGATAATAAGAATTATACCCCTATTCTCTTCTTACATCTTCTCCCATGTAAGTTACCTTCTTAAACCTACAAACCCCCCAAGGCCCTCCCACCCCTCCTCCCCCCCCTTCCTGTAAATAAAAACACAACAAAGTATTGGCATTTAGAAAAGGTCACGTCTTTTATTACTTAAGGCCAAATTCTTTGCCTCTAAGGCAGAATTATTATTATCGATCCTCGTATGCCATAATTCCTACACCAGATAACACTGGCAGCCAGATAACACTGGCAACTGCAATGCACCACAAGCATTGCCCAGAAATAGTGCCCCACGTGGCTAAGCAGGATGACCACACGTCTGCTCAGTGTATTTTTATGGCAGATAGCAGGCGAGAGGCAGAGAGCAAATGCAGAACAAGAAAGCTTGAGCTTGCCGTACGAACCACACTCACCCCGTACCCTGCGGACCATCCCCCCACTATCGCCCTCCACGTGCCAGGCCGCCTATTAAAACGAGGACCCTCTTTTTACTGCCACCAAATAAAAAACCCGTGACCTTTCCTTACCCCACAAAAGGGTCCTTATCGCGCCTTCAATGAAGAGTGTGTTCCCAGCCTTATCACTCCTTTCAATGAACTCCTCACTTCTTGCTCCTATTTCGGGGTGCTCCAAAACCATTGCCAGATAACATCAGCAAATGCAATGCACCACACATATTGCCCAGAAATAGCGGCCCCACGTGGCTAAGCAGGATGACCACACATCTGCTCAGGGGTCTCTTTATATCGCAAATAGCAGGCCGAGAGGATCTGCAAACCAGGAAGGCACCTGAGCTTGGCCGTACAAAACCACACTCACCCCGTACCCTGCAGACCCTCCCCCTACCATTGCATCCCCACGTGCCAGGCCGCTATTTCACCACTCACAATACCTATCTCTTCTCTAGCTGTCCCCTAAATGTAGTGTAGCGCTCACTCCCGGAGGAGCAGCTGAAAATGAACCACGGGTCAGTCTCCCCGCACTAGGGAATAAATATACTCCAACACAGTTGTGAGTTTTTATCATTTAAATAATTTACTAAAATAATAAGCAGATGTTGAGACACGGTATTCACAGATATATTACAGTACTTTCGTATCACGGTAAAACGCGTAGCGGAAAAGAAACGAAACACGAGGCTTCGTATTTCGGAAAATAAAATATTCGTAACCGAACATAAAAAAAAAAGAAGGAAATGCAATTTCACGAATATACGGAAAAGGGACACGTAGCGGAACCCAAGAATACAATCTCTTCGTATTACGATAAACGCGCAGCGGAAAAGAGAAAAATATATTCGGAACGTATCTTTAACCCCTGTTCCGATTCGTAATAAAACTGAGTCCTGCACAGGTTAAGTCCCGGAATGTAAAAGGTGTGTGTGTGTGTATGGTACCCGGGTACTGTTCAACTGGCCAGTGAATTTACTTTAGGAATGTCTTCGACTAGTCAAGTTGGGGCCCTGTGGACTTTAAAGAGAAAACAGCAGAGTGTTCTTTAATTACAAACAGCCTTGGAGGCCTCTCACCCATCCGACGATTACTTTAGGCTCCGCTGACCCAGGACGTCTCTCCGCTCGATATTGACTGGGGATACTAGCGGCCGGATCCGTTGTCTGACTCTCCGCAACTTGTCCACGACTTGTCCAGCTCACCGCCTGCTCTCCGCATCCGATCAACTCGCGGTGACTCCTTACTCAAGGTCTTCGGTGTCTGTGTTCTGCAGCAATCTTTGGAACCTGAAAGTCTTCTCCTCTTTAGGCTGAATGTCCCGATGAAAGATACTGACAGGTATACTCAGGCTCTGGCCTAGGCCCTCTCGCGATCTCTGTCACTGCGTCTGCTCTCTTCTCTTCCCTGGCGCGCTCTGGCGCGTTCTCCACGAGGTGGAGGATGTAAGCGTCCAGTCTCCACCCACTTCCTGTCCCCTTGCAGAGCATGCCGGGAAATGTAGTCCCAATGTCCAGTGTCTCTAATCGCGACTGTCTCCATCTTGTGGCCAAAAATAGGTACTGCCACAGCAAGATTTTAACACAGCGCTACACTCTCCCCCTCCTAGAACTCTTGGGTCTCTCCAAGGAGGTACAACAATTACATTACATTTCCACAATATCAAATACAGTTTACATGACCTGTACAGGTTCAGCAGCATACATACAGTGAGTTAGAAACACTTCCTCAAGTTGACTCATGTTTTGGGCTACCTCAGCTAGCATAGCAGACACTTCGGGCAACCTCTGCACTGTGGTGATGGCCTCTTCAGTGCTATGTCCTGGTGAGTCGTAGGTGAGTCGTTGGGGCGGTCGAACAGAGCGTTTTGGTTCTGGCTCAAACAGTTCCTCTTCAGGTGGAAGTACTATAGGTGTTGGCTCAATCCTTCTCTCTGTTACTGGAGCAGACGTTTCTTCAGAGTATGATCCCTCCAGCGAAGGCATAGAACTATAATCACCTGAATAAGCTTCCGGAGCTACCGGGATTCCCACAGCCTCAGGGACTTCCAACTGAAATTCAAGAGGTTCATGGATTTCAACAGTCTCAGGGACTTGCAACAGAAATTCAGGAGCTTCAGGCCTCAAATTACTCTCCCATCGTTCAGGAACTGAGGTAATCTCTTCAGGCTCCGGTGAACACATCCAATCCAAACAGAAACTCTCTCCTCACTGTCCCTTTCGCTCTCTCTTGACAACCCGGGTCTGTTGAGACCGAGTAACAGGAGGCAAACGTGGAACAGGCGGGTTTGGCAGAGGCACTTCATTCCCCACTGGCATCCTCACAGCCTCTCTCAAAGGTAACAAATGATTCCGGTGCCAGTTCTTAAGAGGCCCAGCCTTTCCATCCGGGCGAATCTGATACACTGGTAAACCGGCAGTTGTTTGCAGACAATGTAAACCTGGGAACTCCACCTATCCGCCAACTTGTGTCTCGCAGGCAGCACCCAAGTTCTTCAATAAAACCCTATCACCGGGTTGTAGATCTTGTATTCGGACTTTCAAATCATAGTTCCTGTTTCTTTGCTCCCTGTTTCCTGAGGTCAAACGGGCCTGTTCAAACGCAGAAGCCAGATTCTTTCGAAGTCTATCCACGTAGTTTCTATGAGAAGCTACTGACGTCTGGTCTAGAGATAACCCAAATGCCAAATCAACCGGCAGTCGAGCCTCCCTTCCGAACATAAGACGGTACGGTGAGTATCCAGTTGCATCGCTCTCCGTACTGTTATATGCATGCACCAGAGTAGCTATGTGACGACTCCAACTCTGCTTCTCCACATTCGACAAGGTCCCTAGCATGTTTAGCAGTGTGCGATTAAACCTTTCAGGCTGAGCATCACCTTGAGGGTGATATGGTGTAGTTCGGGTCTTTTGGATTCCCAACAGCTCTAACAACTGCCCCACCAATCTGCTTTCAAAGTCTCTACCCTGATCAGAGTGTATCCTTCTTGGCAGTCCGTAGTGAACAAAGAACTTTTCCATCAACACCTTGGCTACTGTCGGAGCGCGGATCGTTGATCTTTTGTGGAGAAAGCTTGGGCGTAACGGGTGAAATGATCAGTCACTATTAGAATGTTCCCTTGCCCACTAGCATCCGGCTCTAAGCACAAGAAGTCAATGCACACCAAATCCATGGGTCCCTGGCTCTGCAGATGGCTCATTGGAGCAGTTCGGGTCGGTAGAGTCTTCCTCTGAATACACCTTAGACAGGAGTGACAATAACTTTCCACTTCAGCTCTCATGCAAGGCCAATAGAACCTATCTCGCACCAGCTTAAAAGTTCTTTCAGCACCCAAATGTCCATGTTCGTCATGTAGTGATCGCAGCACACTCTCCCTATGTTTAGTGGGGAGGAATAACTGTTGAATCTCTTCAGCGTTAGTTGAGGGGCCCCTTCGGTAGACCACCCCATCCAACATCTTTAACCGCTCCCACTCTTTGTAGACCAGTCTGGCTCCACTCGGGGAGTTGGTTAACAAAATCTCTCGCTGATTTGCAGTCAGGGCCTTGATGGTCAAGGCAATTAAAGGGTCTCTGGCCTGATCCGCTTTCAGGTCCTGTCTTGAAAAGGTAGGTAAACTTTCATCCCTTAACTGCGTAGGGTTACAGTAGAACTCAGGAACAGCCGCAGCCATGACTCCTATGGCCTCCGCTTCAATCCCTCCTTTTACCCGGCGCTCTGTTCCTTGACACAAAGCTTGCACCCCGTCTGGAGTCAACTGAGTCCATTCTGTAGTGTAGGGTCTTCTCGACAACACATCAGCATCTCGATTGTTCACCCCAGGGCGATACTTCAGGCTGAACCGAAACCCTGACAGAGCGGCCAACCACCGATGTCCCGTTGCGTCCAGTTTTGCGGTAGTAAGGATGTAGGTAAGAGGATTGTTATCCGTCTTGATCACGAACTCGGCTCCATACAGATAGTCTTTTAACTTGTCTACCACTGCCCACTTCAAGGCCAGGAACTCCAACTTGTGAGTAGGATAGTTCTTCTCTGAAGGCGCAAGGCTCCGGCTCACGTACGCCACAGGCCTCAGCAATCCACCATACTCCTGATACAGAACTCCTCCCAGACCTTCTCGGCTGGCATCCACATGTAGTTCATACGGCTTGTGAGGGTCCGCATAGGCCAAAACAGGAGCTTGGGTTAGGCTCTCTTTCAACTTCACGAAAGCTCCTTCACATTGACTGGTCCATTCACCTTGTATAGACTCTCGAGCTTTCCTTGGCCCCGGAGCTGACGGGTTTTTGTCAGAGACCTTGCAGCCTTCTTCTGTGGTTTCCTTCTGCAGGAGTTTGTTCAGTGGTTGAGCTATTTTCGCGAATCCTCCCACAAATCTTCGATAATATGAACAGAATCCCAGGAAAGATCTAAGTTCAGTGACGTTTCGGGGTCTAGGCCAAGAAGCTACGGCCTCCAACTTCCGAGGATCTGTCGAAACACCTTCTGCTGAAACCACATGTCCTAGATACGTAACAGACGGTAGACAGAATTGACATTTCTCCAGAGACAGTTTCAGCCTCTCTTCATGGAGCCTCTTCAAGACCTTCTCCAAACGTTGCTCATGTTCTTCCAGAGTCTTCCCAAACACAATTATGTCATCCAGGTACACTAATACTTCAATTAGATTCATATCCCCAACTGTCTTCTCCATCAACCGTTGGAACGTGGCTGGAGCCCCCGTAAGGCCTTGAGGCATTCTGTTGAATTCAAAGAACCCCAGTGGACAGATGAACGCAGTTTTCTCCTTGTCTTCAGGATGCATGGGTATCTGGTGATATCCGCTTCGCAGGTCTAGTACACTAAACCACTTTGCTCCAGACAAACACTGTAAGGCATCTTCTATCCGAGGAGTGGCATATTGATCGGGGATGGTTCTCCGGTTCAGTGTGCGGTAGTCTATACATAAGCGGACAGAACCATTTTTCTTCCGGACCAACACTATGGGAGATGCGTATGGACTCCTGGACTCTTGAATCACCTTAGTTCTTTGCAATTCATTCAGTTGCTCTCGCAGATCATCCAAGTCTCCCAGCGGAACTCGCCTTGATCTTTCACGAAACGGCTTGTCTTCTTGTAACCGAATGCGGTGCTCAGTACTCTTAGCTAGGCCCACATCGAACTCATCTTTCGAGAACAATTCCTTCCACTTTAGGACTTGAGATTGAAGACGTTTCTTCCACTCAGGTGAGATGGGAGCGTCCTTGGGGTAGAATCTTTCATCTGGAATCTCTTTATCCACTCCCCCTCCTAAATCGGTAGAGAGGGGTGTAGCAGACTCTACTTGCCCGATAGGCATTCGTGCTTTAAGGACTACTGGAGAATCCGACACATTGCACACACTGACCGAGACTCTTCCTCATGTTCTCTTCAGGGCTTTGGTGGAGATTATTTCAGGAATCACTTCGACCCCGGTTTCACTCCCATGATTAAAATCGGTTCCCAGCACCACATAGGGACCTGGTTGCGATCCGTTCAACTTGACTGAAGCCCGGAAGCTCGCTACTTCTCCTGCTTGCAGAACCTTCTCTGTTCCACCCAGTCTCCACAGCCTTCCCACCTCGGCAGGTGCCTTTCGTTCTTCGACCATCCTCTGATAGACCGGACGTAACATTGGGTGTACTCCTTGAGTCGAACCTTCTTCCAATACAATAGGGGTCAGGAGACGCCGCACTAGGTCAGTATTCGTCCCCACTATCAGGGAGCTTCTGTTCGCACCCGAAGGTCGAGGACACACAATGGCCAATGAATCACAACCCCCAGACTGCCCGATAACTTCAGATCCGATCTCCATCTTCACTTGCAGGTACCCGTCATAAGGGAGTTTCTCAGTGCCGATACCCCATATTTCCAAATCCTTCAATTCTTGCAGAGGAATGTGCTTTAAGTGTTTCTCATAGAAGTCTCTGTAGATCAATGTCACTTGAGCCCCTGAATCTAACAGGGCTTTAGTGTAGACTCCTTCCACTTGGATTGGCACAATAGGAGAAGGACCTATCAGTTGGTCAGGAAACTTGGTGGCGGTATCCGGACGCTTAGACCCAGTTTGCTGTACCCTGGCCCTTTTCTTGGCCCGTGTAGGTTTTGGGTGTGCATTGCTTCCCCATGACGTAGATCCGGATGCTAAGGGAGTGACTCTTTCAGTCCTGGCAGGCTCAGCAGTTGGCTCGGCTTTGGGCCCTCTCGCCCTCTTAGTCTTGGCTTGGTTTTTGGAGCGGGGTTCAACCTTCGGGCACTTAAGTTGCTCCTTTACTGGTGCCCTCTGGCGTTTCCCGCCGGTGGGGTAGATAACAGTCCTTCTAAGGCTTTCAACAGTCCCTCGACTCTATCCTTCTCAGGCTTTCGGCCTTTGCACTGTGCACGGAAATGGCCCATTTCTCCACAACCGAAACATCTCTTCTTAGAGGGCGGAGACGTAGTTGCTTGTTGGGATTTGGTTAAAGGACTTGGATCGGACGCTATAGCAACTCCCGTCGTCTGCATACCTGTGAGGAATTTCTGCATTTCTGCCTGCATTTCGGGTCACCTTCATCAACACTCGGCACAGTTCCGCGTGCGCTTGTTGCAATTCAGCTTGAGCTTCCTGTACTTTCTTGACGGTTTTGAACAATTCACCACGTTCAGAGAGGTTCGCTTCTTTGACAGCCCTTTCTGTAGATTTAAAAACGACTAGGTGCTCTTGTTCGTCCTCGTCAGATCCATAAGTATCTAAAGAGTCGCTTTCAGGCTGCAGACCGTCGTTATGTCTCACAGGTTGTGCATAAGCCCTTTCCCCCCGCCTGAAGGATTTTTCTTCCAGTAAAGCCTCTTCTTCCTGTACAACTCGGATCAGTTCCAGGTACTTCAACTCTTGGTTACCTGCTCTGCTTCTCAGCTGCATCATTACTGGATCTAGAGGTTGAGAGCCCCTCAGGATCTGTTTTATTCGGATCTTATCTACTTCGGCCGGTTCGGCCCCTTTCTTGAGGAGTATCTGGTGTAGAATCTTATCTAGGCGCCTCATGTACTCGGTCATCCTTTCACCTCTTCTCTGATAGGTGTGTTCGTACTGATATACCAGTTCGGCCGCCTTTTCGGTTCGCCCAAAAACTTCTACAAGAACGTTTAAGTAATCTAAAGCAGTACAATCTTTTCTACTCAGTTTCAGGTTTCTCACCGCTTCTGACGCAGGTCCCTTTAAGCTCTCGGTGATCCTTTGCTTTTTCTGGGCCTCAGGGACATCCCACTCATCCAGAGCCTGCATCGCCTGTTCCACCCATTCTTCAAAGGTTTCTTCTCCCGCCGGAGTTGGTACGTTTCCTGTAAAATTTCTTAAACCGTCGATAACCGAAGTTAGTGTGAGGAGGGCTTGTTTTCTGACATTTAGCCAATAGATCTCCAATAGCCACGATAAATTCAGGCCCGATCATGGCCAATGGACTAGGCGCGGGAACACTTGCGGATTCGCCACGTGGCACACTTGGCTGAATTAGTTGGACTTCCACCTCATCGGTCAGCTTCACGCTCGCGCCCTTAAAACATGGTGGAACACCCTTTCTCCATTCAAGAAGAACATACGTGTGAGAGGTATCTGTGTTCTTTACAATGTCAGAATTAACCCCCGATGGTCTGGTGCTAGCGTGGCCACGGCCTGGCGAATCTGATCTTCGACCCAAGTGTCTGCGGGAATATCCATGACTATACAACATTCTAACTGGCTACTGTGCTCCTCACACCACTCGGCAACAGTGTCTGGATCCATATTTAACCCTTTAGATGCGGTTCTTCCAGAGACTGGATCCCAGAAACGAGCCCCCACGTGTAGCGCTCACTCCCGGAGGAGCCGCTGAAAATGAACCACGGGTCAGTCTCCCCGCACTAGGGAATAAATATACTCCAACACAGTTGTGAGTTTTTATCATTTAAATAATTTACTAAAATAATAAGCAGATGTTGAGACACGGTATTCACAGATATATTACAGTACTTTCGTATCACGGTAAAACGCGTAGCGGAAAAGAAACGAAACACGAGGCTTCGTATTTCGGAAAATAAAATATTCGTAACCGAACATAAAAAAAAAAGAAGGAAATGCAATTTCACGAATATACGGAAAAGGGACACGTAGCGGAACCCAAGAATACAATCTCTTCGTATTACGATAAACGCGCAGCGGAAAAGAGAAAAATATATTCGGAACGTATCTTTAACCCCTGTTCCGATTCGTAATAAAACTGAGTCCTGCACAGGTTAAGTCCCGGAATGTAAAAAGGTGTGTAGGTATGTGTGTAAGGTACCCGGGTACTGTTCAACTGGCCAGTGAATTTACTTTAGGAATGTCTTCGACTAGTCAAGATGGGGCCCTGTGGACTTTAAAGAGAAAACAGCAGAGTGTTCTTTAATTACAAACAGCCTTGGAGGCCTCTCACCCATCCGACGATTACTTTAGGCTCCGCTGACCCAGGACGTCTCTCCGCTCGATATTGACTGGGGATACTAGCGGCCGGATCCGTTGTCTGACTCTCCGCAACTTGTCCACGACTTGTCCAGCTCACCGCCTGCTCTCCGCATCCGATCAACTCGCGGTGACTCCTTACTCGAGGTCTTCGGTGTCTGTGTTCTGCAGCAATCTTTGGAACCTGAAAGTCTTCTCCTCTTTAGGCTGAATGTCCCGATGAAAGATACTGACAGGTATACTCAGGCTCTGGCCTAGGCCCTCTCGCGATCTCTGTCACTGCGTCTGCTCTCTTCTCTTCTCTGGCGCGCTCTGGCGCGTTCTCCACGAGGTGGAGGATGTAAGCGTCCAGTCTCCACCCACTTCCTGTCCCCTTGCAGAGCATGCCGGGAAATGTAGTCCCAATCTCCAGTGTCTCTAATCGCGACTGTCTCCATCTTGTGGCCAAAAATAGGTACTGCCACAGCAAGATTTTAACACAGCGCTACAGTAGTATCATAATATTTGGCTTACCCCACTTTATCCTGGATGTCTTTACTATTCCCAATAACTGCCCCACCCCCTACCTTGCTTCCCTATCCATCTAATCCCTACTTCAATTACGCTGCACCCCGGGGTTGCTCCTCTCTTGGTGCCAGCAGCACGACTCTCCATCCAGTGCACATAGGAGTGTCCCAGGATCCGCACTCTCATTGCACGTCCTGCAAATAACCAAAATGTAAACTATTAACTGTAATGCACACACACACACAGTGTACCCGAACTGAAAAGAAACCAAAAGAAACAAGGAAACAAATTATTATTATTAAAACAAAACAATTGTTCCCCATAAGTTTTCCCTTCATTTCTTTAATGACCTCACATATCCCCTATACGCTTCCCATTTCCATCTCCCCATCTTTTTAATTCGGTCCTTTGGGTAACCCAAATCTGCCTCAGTACCAGCAGCTCCTATCCTGAAAGAATGGGTGCAAACATAAGGGTGCAAACATTACTCCTCTTTCCACCAAGCCCCTCCGTGGCCTGCTGCGGAACCATTTTTAATTGATACCCGGACAAGTTAGTACCACCCTTGTGCCCCCAGAACATGCGACCGTTTGAAGGAGTCGCCTCCAAGTATCCCCTGATACATACCACTGGGCATACTTCCCCACCATGGGCACCTAGAGCAATTGTTTTCTCAATCCTTAGGCAGCTGTAAAACTAAAACAAATGCTGCCCTACAAAGATTGTTATCAGCTCCATCTCATCTCCTACTTGTACTCTGCTGTCAAGATCTTCCACACCACGAATTGTTTAGCCCAGTCCTCTTCCTTTAACCAAACAAAGTATGAAATACCACTAAATAGTTCCAAGCTGTCCTTTATTGACTTACCGCCGAACTTCAGTAGCTATTTGAACACAACATTCTGCCCTACCTCCTCTGTCCCTTTAAAACTCGATCCAACCCTTTCACTGCTTGCTCTATGATGCCCATGTCTTCTGCAACAACAATCTCCTCTCCTAATCATTGATGCCCTCTAACTGCTCCCCATCTGGCAAAGAAATGGAGGGCAGTCTTCACCCATATTTTTTATTTTTTATTCTTTCCTCCTCCGGTGCCAACTGTCGGGACACATCCCACCTGTAATGGACAATGTATCCACCACCACCTTCCTTACCCCCGGTATGTGATTTGCCGTGAAATTAATATTGCTTTTCAAACAAATCAACACCAAATACCTGACATATGCTACAACCTGCGGTGATGATGCAGACATGTTATTCAGCACTTGCACCACACCTTGAATATCAGACGCAAAAATAAAAAAGGGGGGAGGGATTTTTTTTTTTATATTTATTTTTATTTATTTAATTTATTTATTTTTAATTCTATCCCCCACAGTGGTATTGCCCCGATGATTGGAAAATAAAAAATTCCAGAAACGCCATGCTTTGCCCCCATCCATTGAATCCACTCCTGGGCCATTTGCCTGCTCACCATTTGAAATTACACTAGACCATTTGATCTTAATGTCTGGCCATTCCCCCCAAACCACCTACAATTCTCCCTGATCAACTAAATTTATTTGTCGTCCCCCCCCGATCCTACCTCATTCTCCAGTCCTTTTGGAACCCGTTACCATGAAATCGTTCAAGTAATGTACTATACGTCTCCTCCCCGCTCTCTTCTCCACTAAGCAGTGCAAAAAAGTAGGAAGCCTTTAAAAAAGGGGAGCACGGGATATTGCCCACCCCAATGGGTAAACAGATATCGATGTAGAATTACCCATCGAATTTACACCCCATTAAAAGAAAACCCCCTGGACACAGCGGTACGGGCTGAAGGCTGCATCTAGATCAAGCATAGGTAACTCTGTCCCCTCGCCAGCTACCCTTCCCAAAATCACCACCTGATTGAATGGTAGCTAACAGAGACATCTTCCCTACTTATTGCCTCTGCAAAGAAACGGCCGTTCCAATGTTTATTTGTATGTATTTTCCTTACATTCCCTTGCTCTGCGTATCATGTAGAGTATTGTCTTCCCTCTGCATAGCGTAACCTCTGTATTACGATCCAGTCTTTGTATAGTGTACACCCCCTTGTAAGTAATGAATTCCTTTTGTTTTCACATGCTTCCATCAGCCCCTCCCCTCCCCCCAGCAACTAAGATCACCAGCTCACTGTTATCTGAGCCATTGTTCTTTCCCCTTGCGAAATGTAAATAACGCTGTCTCCATTTTGAGTTGAGAAAGAGCAAAGATGTTCTGTACATAAGTGGCTGCATTGTCCTCCATCTTATGAGTCCTCAGGGCTGGCTGGAATTCCTTATCAATAGAACCAAGCTGCACATGTGAAAGTTTTTTTACCTCCATCCACAATGAGACTGATTCTTGCTTAGTATATTAATCTATAGACCCGAAGTTAAACCAACCGAACTAACCTAATGACACAGCCCATGCTAACATACAGAATCCTGTTTAGTTGATAAGCCTCTTCAGAAATTATAACAGACACATTTAGATGTGCATTTGGTTATTAATTGTTATATATTCATAAATCTGGCAGAAACGATCTGGATTAATTTAGTTGCGCAAATGTAAGCTTAAACAGATTGTACAGTTACTGCTGCAGCACTTCCTCCTTGTAGAAGCACATGTGACTTTTTGAGGTTTAAGATGGCTGCCAGCCATGCGGTCACTGACTACCTATGTTTATAAGATCATACAGACTATACAAATAATAAGGTTTGATCAAGTATTACAAAGTGAAGCAAATATCAACGAGCATATTCTAGCTAACAATGCAAATCACTAGAACGGATAAATTAGCGCATATTTAACCCAATAGATACACACACACACATATAGTATATTATCAACATAGCTTAAAATTCCCCGAATAAATACACTTAATACTTATCCACCCGCAGGCTTTATTATGATGATGGTACAAGTGTGAAATATGAGTGAGTTACTGCTCATGTTTCCTCTATTCCTGAAATAAGTCTCTCCTCTCCCTCAATAAAGACAAAGTTACCGTTCTAAATAATTATTTACTCAACTGTAGCAAGTGCTCAAAACAAAAGATTGTACATTGCTGCTGTGGCACGTTAAAATTGCAACAAGTAAAATAGTGAACTTAAATACAGTATACAAATTAATTTGTTCATCAACTTATTGCTTAGCCCTTGGGGTTACTCCAACATTATTTAAAACACAGCTCTTTGAATAACCCTGTAAATCATAACCCACATAAAAGGCCAGCATGTGAAGCTGCTTGAGAATCCACTAAAGGTGTTACTCAGCAATGCCGTATGGTGCTTTTCTCAGTCGGCACACTATAGAGTTATAGTGATTAATGTCCAGTGATTCAGTGTGTTATATCAAGTTCCTATGTGTGATTACATTCCCTTTGTGTTGTCTCCGTGTGCTATGGCTAGGTTTCAGTGTGTTTCTATTATGTGATTACGGCGTGTTATAGCAAGTATTTATTTTACTTTTATGTTTATTATATACACATACATATATATATATATATACATACATATACATATACATATACACATACATATATATATATATATATATACATACACATACATACATACCCATATACACACCCACACACATACATTTTTTTTTTTTTTAATTTTCCTTAGTGTTATACTACATTAGTGATTTCAGTGTGTTATAGAGAGGAATTTCGTGATTTCAGGGTGTATGATAGCTACATCATTAGCGTGACTTTGTGTGTTATACCGAGGTCCTATGTGTCATTTCACTATGTATAATAAGTTCCTACTGTGTGCATGTTGAGTGGCACATGCGTGTATAGTGATGCCCTGTGCTTTGTTTACGGTGTCTATATGGGTGCTTATTATGATTTTGGCTGCATACATGGATGATTTTAAAGATACTAAAATTGGACAGTCAGTCATGCGCTATACTGAGCACATAAACTAATAAGGCACAGTAGTCCACAAACAGCCAAAGGAAAATCACTGGAAATCCTAATGCCCCTAATAACATCACACAAAACAAATCACTGAATGCTGGCAGAGTTATCGCAGATTACTAACCATTAGAAATTACTATCACGTAGCTGGACACCAAATGAACAAGGAATACAGTATTGCAAATTGAAACAAATATAAATAAGCATCCACCAAATAAAACTACAAATCCATACAATGGGAAACCCACACCTATCCTTACAATAAATAATGGAACTAGGAATATATATATATATATATATAGCAGACTTATGATAATAGAGTATGCATAACAGATTGATACAGCAAGTAATACTTATCCAGTCATTGGTTTTCATACGATGATGGTGATGGTAAAAATGGAGCTCGCCGCCGCCCTGTCTCTAGAGTTCTTAGTAAAAGAAAATTAGTTGCAATACCAAACTTGTCTCACGCACAGTCTTTTATAACCTCCCTTCCCCCTCCTTTCCATTGTTTATCTCCCCATTGTACCCAATCACAAAGAGCCATGTTTCCGCCCATAAAAACAAGGACACCCCCGCCTGATCCCATAGAACAAAGGAACTCACTCCCCTTTCCTCTTGTGTAATATACGGTGATAATTCTTAAACCTCCTTCGTTCCTAATTCGTTTCTCATTCGAACTATACCCTCTTTTTTTCCAGGGCTGCTTTTTAGTCCCTCTGAGATGTCAGTGTTTATACAGAGATAACACATTTTTCTGACATATTGTATATTTCACAGATGCTGCAAAAGGATTTGAATCAGATGATGGAAGCCTTGTGATAATTACTGACGAAGACGGTGAGTTATTGTTGCACCACACGGAGCGTTCCATTATACAGGGTGACCTCGGTGGAGCAGAGGAGCGTCTCTTTGTGATTCCAAAACATATAAAAAGTAGAAATATACAATAATAACCCACGCAAGCCTCACAAATAAAACAGGATTTAATTTATAAGCACAGTAACGCCTGTCCTGCGTTTTCATAATCAGCAGATTCAGCTCACACACACTAAAATGTGACCCCTCCAAGATTGGGTTTATTGTTTATTCCCAAAGAGTAAATTAATATAATGTATAAATCACAAAACAAAATGAAAAGAGGCGCTGAGGTGGCAGTGATTACCCAGTGAGGGAAAAGTCGAGTTGGGAAGGCAAGGCCGCTATATCCCAAGAATGTCTTCCCACAACCACTCTTATTTTTTTTTTAATATACAGTATATATTTGATGAAACGTAAGAATTTGCAGCCCTCGATACTGGCCTAGTCTGTCGTCATCCTGTACCTGATTATATTCACTCTCATGCAGGGGTGAAGAAGAAGTGAGGGAACTCACCACAATTTCTGTCCCCAATCAGCACTCACCATCTCGCACTTAACACAAACACACACTCACATCTGATATATTTATGTATATATGTGGATTATAGCAAAAAATATCTGATAAATCCTTTATTTGTTGCGATTTAAAAGGGAAACATATGACTGATCACCTGAATATAAGCTTTATAGTGTGAGGGACCAATGGGAACTCGGCTCCTTCTGCAAAAGAGTGCAGGAACTGTGTTCCCTCTCGTTCCCCCTCGCCTTGACCCCTGTTCTCATGTTACAGTCCTTTTAGCTGATAAACTCAAGGAGGAGGAGGAAGCAGTACTGCGAGATAACAAAGTCAGGAATGCAGTGGTTGTCGCAGAACCAGGAGGTACGTTATTACTGGCTGTTTGCGCGATGTTTGTTGAAACATTATTACAGTGTTATCACATGATTCAAACCAAACAACTTCCTGCCTGAAACGTGAGCGAAAGAGCGAGAAACGTGTGAAATTAAACACGACTCAAAACAACGATAGCTCTAATCACAGGCGCAGAAACAGGAACGAAAAATCACAAAAATCTGAATATACTGTACCAAGGGCACGATCACTCGCCCCTCACTAAAACCAGGACCGGGAGCGTTTGCTAATATTTCCCCTTTGCGCCCCCGGTTTCACCAGTGGATTATGGGGCAGACGCTGAGTCCAGCAGCCGGCACCGTAGGAGCCACTAGATTCACAGATGCTCGGGACAGAGCTAAAGCGCCATCCCGAGCATTCCCTCCTATGGACTCCATGGAGGATCATGCGGCCATGTCACATGACCGGCAGGATCTCGCCTCTCGTGAGATCCTGATGGTCGGCGAAGTGACCTCAGAGGGAGACTGGGGATTTTTTTCTGCCAGTCTCACTCTGCACCCGGCAGCCAGAAGTGGCGGATCAGGCCGTTGTTCTCACCGCGGGATGAAAAGGTGAGTATGGGATTTTTGAGGCGTTTACAACTGCTGCTAACTGATTCCGCAGCAGCTCAGAGCTGGTGTTACTGTTTTCAGTCAGCGCCAAATCTTTATAAATAGTGTTAGGACCTTGTAACGCCAATTACTCTCTGCCAGTGCTTACTCTTTGCGCCCCCCTCCCATGTTAAGCATAGAGAGAGCAAAATATAGTAAGCAAGCACTAATACCGATTCGCTAACGGGTTTTTAGCGATTCAGAAGTGATTCAGGCGCAGCGCTATCACCTCATTTATGTTAGCTTTAAGGAGGTGATCGAGCCCAATGAGTATAAACACGGTTCTGCAATGAAAGGCTGGCGTGGTTTGTCTCTAGCACACCATACCTGCATATTGTGGAACAGCAGATCGAAACCACGCAAGCCGTATAATCATTACAATGAAGTAATTCCAGTGAAGGGTTTTCCACTTCCCTTCCTCCTTACTAGCCATGGCTACCAAATTCACAAGCGGCGCTATATCGCAGGTATCTCACTGTGAGAAAATGGGAAAATTCACCAAATTTTAAGAGGAAGACACTTTACTCATCCTGACCACTTTATTGTTTAAAACTGGTCAGGATGTGAGGAGTGCCCCCCCCCGCCCAGCTTCCCTGATCTGGAGAAATCGCTGGGTGAAGCAGAGTCAGGGACATGCAGTCAGAGGCAGCAGGTGAGGCAGGGCCTCACCTTCCATTCCAGTAAAAATTTATGTGCTGTTTTGTTTGTATTTAATCTGTAAAAAAAAAATTAGATTGAAAAAGTTCTCATATTCACCTGCTCCTCCACGCTCCCTCGCCGTCCTTCTCTGTCCTCTGCTTTTTTTTTCTTTCAGCTCGGTGCCTGCTGTGTGTGTAAATCATCACACAGACAGCGGTGGCAGCACTGAGCCAGCCTAGCCTACGCAATCTGAGTAGCTGAACGCTCTGCTAATTGCGTAGCTCAAGCTGGCTGAGTGATTCAGACTTCCTGAATCAACGCTCTTCAGAGCCTCTGAGAGGCACGGAGAGCAATTGAATTGCTTGAGCCAATGGGAAAGCACCATTGCTCTCAAGCCATTCAATTTTTAAAAAAAACACCTCCATGGGATTGATTGACACAGGACATGTGTCATGTGACTGTATTAAGAATACTATGCATGCACTTACAATCGTGACCTCTATTGGTCACTATTGTAAGTGCATGCATAGTACTCAATACAGTAAACAAGGATTTGTAATTTCTGTGTAATTTCAAATGGGACATCATTTTACATCTATTCATTACCCGTCCCAACTGAAAAGCTACGCTGTCTTATTCCTTATACTGTTATCCCGATTAGCATTGTGCAACTCTGTGTAATTTCACAAATTACAAATAGTTTTTTACGGTATTAAGAGTATGCACTTACAATAGTGACCAATAGAGGGAGCCAAATGTTGCCCTCTACTGGTCACTATTGTAAGTGTATGCATAGTATTCAATACAGTAAAAAAAAGATTTGTAATTTCTGTTTAGTGTTTTCTGCCGGCGCTCTGGTAATATGACGACAGCCAGTTTCTGGGGAGCACGGAACCTGAACCTACGTAACTCGTGTATCTCTGGCTCCGATACTAGTCAGTGCCTCACCCGCCGCTGACCTCACCGCACGTCACTGAGCAGAGGAGTTTCCTCCATCCCATCCAGTGTCACCAGCAGCCGTGATTTTAATTTCCCGGCTGCCGGTCACCAGACCGGTCACTAGTGATGTCACATAGAGAGCGGCCGACGTTACCAATGTCTGTAACGAGCATTCCCAGAGAGGCAGCTCCGATGGATCAGATCTCTGCAGGCGCCTGCAGCTCCGATCTGTCACAAGTCATGCAGCGTTGCGCAATTTGTGATTCCTACGCTACACAAGTTGCATCGCGCCGCACATTGAAAACTTCAGGGTCTTGCGGATTCAGGAGTCCCTGAGCTGAAGAAGAGGAGGAGCAGAGTGACGAGGGGAAAAGGTGAGTAAAATCACCTGAAATAAAAAATAATCTGGTAGAAGCTGTCAGCAGGATCTGCACAATTATTTAAAGGCAAAAAAGTGTATATAGAGCGTTATAGATAAAATAGTGCAATGAGGCGGTAATATAATCTATTATTCCCAAATACCTTACAATGATCATAAAACTATATTAACGTAAAATAAATATTCTTTAATAAAACATGTTTCTTCTTTCTTTAGGAAATCTTGCAGCTCAATCCTTTATGTGTATCCCTAATAGCTGGGTAAGGCGTGTTCATCATATTATGCACTGATACCTAGATATCACAAAAGGACCAAACAAATATACTGAAAAGGTACCAGAAATTCCCCGTACACGACATAAAAAAAATCAAGTTTATTGTACAATTAATAGTCACTATAACACAAGGACAGACATTTAAAAAACATATATTTGAAATCAGATTGGCGGTAATCGGCTTTATAAAGCAGAATGTTTGTGTGCACTTTGCATCGATCTCTATCACTTTCTAGCAGGATTCTCTCTTATCCAGCAATATAAAGGAGATCTCAAATGAAATATACAATGTTACCCTCGCTCCTTTATTTGGGTGAGATCTAACACTTGCAACCATCAGTTACTTGACCTCCAGAGTGTTCATCATGCAGATAATCCTGCTTATAGGATACTCAAATAGGGATGAGCCGAACACCCCCGAGTTCGGTCCGCATTCAAACGCAAACTTTTCAAAAGTTCGAATTCAAACTCGAGCTCAAACTCAATGCAAGTCAATGGGACTCAAACGTTTGATTTTTAGAGTGTCCTCCAAGAGGGCATAAAAGCTAGATATTTGCCATAAAAGGTGTATGGGGGTCCGGGTAGTGCCCTGGGGGACAGGAAACGAGGACAAAAAGTTTTAAAAAAAACTTTTTAACCCTTTCGCTGCTGAGGCTTTTCCCGCCCCTGTGCTGAGGTCATTTTTACCTGTTTTGCGCATCATGTTTAAACGTGTTTTTAAGGCTTATTTTAGTATATGACACCGACATATTATATATCGTTCTTTCCGTCAGACTCGGTAGATTCATAATATGTCATTATTATATGTATACGTTATGTCATGTCTGTATATTATAACAAAAAATGCAATAAAATATGTATTTTCAATAATTTACAATGTGTAAAGTGTTTTTTTTCACATTTTAACATGCGAGCAATTGCGGTTATATTTTGTATGGGGTGCGCTTGTTAAAAAAATTAGAGATGGGGTCTCGTTACATTTTTTTTGGGGAAAATTACACTATTTTTAACAAACGCACCGCATACAAAAATCGTTAGTGCAGCATCATTGTTCACATTATAATTGAAATGGGAACAATATTGCTACACTAACAAACCAAAAAAAAAAAAGTGTTTATTTTTTTTTATAATTTTTTTTTTAATTTTTTTTTATTTTTATTTTTCATTTTTTTTTTTTTACAACTTTTTTCACTTTCATGTTTGGTATCGTTGGAACGGCCATGCTCTGGCCGATCCAACCATACCAAAATTTAACCCCTAACTGCCACGGATCGGGAGATAGGGAGTTCATTGGAACTCCCTATCTCCACCGTTGGTGGCAGTTAAGGGTTAACTCTAGGACTGGCGTCATCGTGCTACACACGATGACGCCAGTCCTCAGGGGGAGTTCCCGGAGGCTTGGCCGACATCCAAGATGTCGGCCAGCTCCGGGAAAGGATCGCGAACCGGCGCTTTTCAGCGCCGATTCACGATCCAGCTCCCCAGGGGTTAATGCCAGGCATCATTTGGAAGGGCAGGCTGTGCCCTTCCAAATGATGCCTGGGTTAACCCCCGCAGAGTCGCCAATCGGGAGGGAGAGAGGTCCGAAGGACCTCCCCCCCTCCCTTTCAGGCGCCTCCTCCGCACATGCGGGGGGGGCGCCTGAATTTGGTGTCATCGCGCTGCCGCGATGACACCAAATTCCGGCGGCTGCTGTTCCGGATGCCGGGCTGACATCCAGGATGTCAGCCCGCACCTGAGGGGCCAGCGATCGGCCGGAACCCGGCCGAACGCTGACCCCAATGGGAGGATGCGCTCAGCGCGTCCTCCGCATACCAGCGGGAATGCTGAGGACGCGCTGAGCGCGTCCTCAGCATCCAAGTGGTTAAAGGGACAGTGATTTTTCCATGAAATAGGGGTTAAAAATAAAAACGAAAAATTCCTTCAAATATCGTGCCTAGGAGGTCCCCATAACCTGCCCGTGAAGTGGCGGATTTCTAGGATGTATAGAAACATTTAAAAACAATGTCCGGGTCCGGGTAGTGCCCTGGGGGACCAGAAAGAAGGACAAAAAGTTTAAAAAAAAGGAAATTTTTAACCCCTTCACTGCTGACGACATGTGGGACACGTCCTCAGTTACTCCCGCTGTATGCTGAGGAGGACGTGTCCCACACATCATCAGCTTTGTGGGACCCCCGGCGGAGATACTCACCTCTCTGTCCGGGGTCCCGCGGCGTTCTGACTTCAGCGTCCTCAGACGCTGAAGTCAAGCTCCTCCCGACGTAAATGACGTCATCTGCTAGCATTTCCTGCTGCTCTATTACATTGACTACTTACCCTTAGATCCTCTGAAATAATGACCCCTAAATCCCTTTCCTCAGATGTTGAGGTTAGGACTGTATCAAATATTCTATATTCAGCCCTTGGGTTTTTACGTCCCAGGTGCATTATCTTGCACTTATCCACATTAAAACTCAATTGCCACAACTCCCACCATTTTTTTAGTTTACCTAAATCATTTGTCATTTGGCTGATCCCTCCAGGAACGTCAACCCTGTTGCAAATCTTTGTGTCATCAGCAAAAAGACATACTTTTCCATTAATACCTTCTGCAATATCACTAATAAAAATATTAAAGAGAATGGGTCCAAGTACTGACCCCTGAGGTACCCCACTGGTAACAAGACCTTGTGCCGAATAAACTCCATTTACCACAACCCTCTGTTGTCTGTCACTCAGCCACTGCCTAATCCAGTCAACAATATTGGAATCTAAACTCAAAGATTGCAATTTATTGATAAGCCTTCTATGCGGAACAGTATCAAAAGCCTTACTGAAATCTAAATAAGCAATGTCTACTGCACCACCTGTGTCTATTATTTTTGTTACCCAATCAAAAAAATCAATAAAATTAGTTTGGCATGATCTCCCTGAGGTAAACCCATGTTGTTTCTGATCCTGTAATCTATGTGTTTTTAGATGTTCAACAATCCTTTCCTTTCACATGGTTTCCATTAATTTCCCCACTACTGACGTAAGAGTAACTGGCCTATAGTTCCCCGATTCCTCCCTACTACCCTTCTTGTAAATGGGCACAACATTTGCTAATTTCCAGTCTTCTGGGACGACTCCCGTTAACAAGGATTGGTTAAATAAATATGTTAATGGTTTTGCTATTACATCACTGAGCTCTTTTAATAATTTAGGGTGGATCCCATCAGGCCCCATTGACTTATTTGTCTTTACTTTAGACAGCTGCTGTAGAACCTCCTCCTCTGTAAACTGATATGTAAATGTCTCTTTAGTGTTCTCTCCTAACTGAGGTCCCTTTCCTTCCTTTTCTTCTGCAAAGACTGAACAAAAATATTCATTGAGGCAGTCAGCGAGACCTTTATCCTCTTCTACATACCTTCCTTCCTTTGTTTTTAATCTAACTAATCCTTGTTTTACTTTTCTTTTCTCGTTTATGTATCTAAAAAATGTTTTGTCCCCCTTTTTTACTGACTGAGCTATTTTCTCTTCTGCGTGTGCTTTGGAAGCTCTTATAAATTGCTTTGCCTCTTTCTGCCTAATCTTATAGGTTTGCCTATCTTCTTCACTCTGAGTTGTTTTATAATTATTGAATGCTGTCTTTTTGTTCTTCACTATTTTGGCCACTTCTGCAGAGTACCACAGTGGTTTCTTCCCTTTTTTGTTTTTGCTAACAAGCCGAATGCAATTTCCTGTGGCCTTCAATAATGCTTCCTTTAAATAATCCCATTTCTCCTGGACTCCCTTTAAACTCCTCCAGTCTGATAATGACTCCTTCACACAAAATCTCATTTTAGAAAAATCTGTTTTTTTAAAGTCTAAAACTTTCGTTCTTGTGTGGTGCGGCTCCATCCCTGTAGTTATATTAAACCATACTGACTGGTGATCACTAGATCCCAAATTTTCACCTACAACAACGTCTGATACCAAACCTCCATTTGTGAGTATTAAATCCAATATGGCCTCTTTACGGGTCGGCTCCTCAACTACTTGTGTTAGAGATAATCCCAGTAGGGAGTTTAGAATATTTGTACTCCTGGTGCACCCAGCTGTTTTGGTTTTCCAGTTCACATCAGGAAGATTAAAGTCCCCCATGATAATAACTTCCCCCTTCATTGCCATTTTGGCTATTTCCTCAACCAGCAGATTATCTAGTTCTTCTACTTGTCCAGGGGGTCTATAGATCACACCTACACGAGCTACTGTATGATTGCCAAATGTTAGCGTAACCCAAACTGACTCTATGTTCACCTCGCTCACTTTTATTTGGTTCGTTTTTATGTTGTTTTTCACATACAGGGCCACTCCTCCTCCTTTCCTACCTTCTCTGTCTTTTCTATATAAAGAGTACCCCGGTATTGTTATGTCCCAGTTATTTTTCTCACTGAACCATGTCTCAGTAACCGCCACTAAATCTACTTTTTCAGATGCCATCATTGCCTCTAGTTCATTTATTTTATTGACTAAACTGCTAGCATTTGTAGACACGACTCTGAGCTTGTCATTTTTTACCTCGCATGTTGCTTGCACCCTCCGATTTAGTTTTGGGGGACAATCGGGCAGAGATAGGGGGTTCATTTGAATATCTCCAGAACCGTGGCAGCTAGGGGGTCGTGGAGGGTGTCAATCGAAAGGCCTTAGCATGGCCTTTCGAATGATACCCAACATGACCAGGTATAAAGTAAAAAAAAGGAAACATGTATTTTTTTGTGTGTTAGTTTTATTAATGCAGCAATATTGTTCACATTTCAATTATATTGTGAACAATGATGCTGCACTAATGATTTTTTTCTATGGGGTGCGTTTGCTATAAATCACGTAATTCCCCCCACAAAATGTAACAAGTCCCTATTTCAAATTTTTGTACAAGCGCACCCCATAGAAAACATAACCGCAAACGCTCATGTGCTAAAATGTGAAACAAAAAACACTTTACACACTGCAGATGATTAAAAATTCAATTTTTATTGCATTTTTTGTCATAATATACAGGCAGGACATGACGTATACATATAAAAATGATATATTATGAATCTGCGGAGTCTGCCGGAAAGAACGATATCTGATATGTCTGCATCATTTATTAAAATGTGGCTTCAAATCGCGTTTAAACATGATGAGCGAAAGCGGTAAAAATGAGCTAAGGAGTTCAACAGCATATCAGAGGATGATTCAGTAGAGAAATGAACACTTCTCAGAAGCACAGGTGTTGTTTGATACATGTTCAGATCAGGAGACATCACACCCTCACCAGACAATGTATCAAATTCATTAGACCAGACTAAAAACACCTGATTACCGTTTGAGAACACAGGTCATTTAGAGGTGAGAATCTTTGCACGTACACATTAGTTTTTAATTCAATATCTAATAAACCGTAGCTTATAATATTCTGCAGTAAAGCGTCTCTTTATTTCTAGATTTTTTTAGTATTTTTTAAGCATTTTTTATACATTTTTCAATTATTATTTTTTTCTAACTCAAACCGAACACACCAAAAAGTTCGAAGTTCGCGAACTTGCGAACGGCCAAAGTTCGAATCGAACTCCGAACTGATCGAACCGATCAGCTCATCCCTATACTTAAATACTCAGAGCACACCATCTCCCTATGCGGCTATCTCTAAGATTTAATCTGTAAAAGCCACAGTAACAGAGATCTCAAATAATCGCACGTAACAGTATCCCGATGGGTGACCAATAAAAATCATATAGCCCCACTCTTTGTTTGGGTGAGATATAATATACGCAGTCTATCTTGTGTTATAGTGTGACTATTAATTGTACAATAAACTTGATTTTTTTTATGTCATACGGGGAATTTCTGGTACCTCTTCCAGATGTTTGTTCAGTTCTTTTGTGCATTTAAATCTTTGAGGGTTTAATCCCTAATTAGGTAACTTATTGGCCTATTTTCATTTCTTGGTTTGGTTCTTTTATACCTAGATAACACCTTAATAAAAACATACCCAGTAACTCTAACAGTAACCCTAATCCTAATGCTGACCCTACCTGCCATTTGGGGGTATTGAGGGGGTATGGGGGAAGTATACAGGTAGGAGGGTTGGAGATGGTAAAGAGGGTAGTAGAGGAGGTCGTGGAATAGAGGGAGTTATTGTAATGTGGAATATTATATAAAACGCGCGTCTGTAAAACCTCAGATTGATCTGAATTAGGACACTTTTTATTGTGAGAATTGCTGTGTGTGTCTGCGCCTCCATAATACCCGGAGACCGGCAGCTGATGCACCGGCTGGGTCAGAATATGCTCGGTAATGGGAGCCAGGAAGGAAAAAGGACTCGCGCTGCTTTCTATTGCTGCCCCTCCACTCTCCAGTGTTTACTATCTCTGTCTCTGCTCTCTTAATACGTCTCACGCTCTGGTGGGATTTAGTCCAGGGGGCAGCAGCCTTGTTCACTGTGAGACAGCGGAGTGAGCGTGCAGGAAGAGGGGGCTTACCAGTTACCGGCTGTCCTTCACCAACGGCAGGAGAGGGCGGCTCCAAACTCCACGTCAGCAAACAGACACAATACCCATGGTCACATTAGCTCATAACAACACCCCCCTCCTAGTGTCACCCTATGCAACTGCCTAATTGGCCTAATGGAGGCTCCGGCCCTGACGTTATTAGCTCACGAACTAAAACCGGTCAGGAGAATCTGAAGTATGGAATAACCATCAGGTTTAACAAGCCTTGTTTGCCTGAGTCTGCATGACTTTTATTCTATGTAATATATAATATGGGATGATTGTGCGTGTGTTGGTGTTTGTGTGTGTTTACCAGTAGCGTGTGGTTATGGCTCCAGTTTGCCCCATCCAGCTGTGCAGAAGGTTTGCATTGTAACGGTTTTATATTAGATTTTTGTATTTATTCTAGCATTTCCCATGGTGGACCACAAGGACAGTTGTTGGGATTTTCTCTGACTCAGTGGGTGACTGTAAGTGGCTGGCGAATCTGCTGAGATCTGACGTCTTCACAGGACATGTGAGCGAGGTTAAGGTCTACAGGAAACCTGAAGATCTGAAACAAGATGTGTCCTCACTGTCTCGCGTAATAATATACAAGTCAGGAGGACACAGCGATGATCAGAGCGACCTCTATCACCTCCTCACTGAACTGAGAAAACAACGACCTGATTATGGTGAGATCCGGATCTACCCATCCACCAGCACATGGAATGTCCCATCACAGAGGAACGGGCTGCATTAACCCTTTATCTCCCTTTATACTTTGTAGCTCTGAAGAATGTGAGGATTGTGGTGGGTGACCTGGACAACATAGAAAGTGCGAAAAGTAACACAGCGACTCGTGAGTCCTGCCAGGAGCCGATACTCTACACAAAGAGAGATATTAAACTCTTCAAGGAGTCGAAGCAATTAATCCATCGAGCAAAGGAGAAGCTGAAGCAGATAGTGACGATCATGACACCGAGTCAAGGTATTTACTGAGCTCCATCACATGAGACATGTCCCCCCCTCTTACATACGGAGCCGTGCAGAGTCCTCAAAGAATGAAATGATAACATAAGACATATTATTTAACAAACTCCATTAAGGTAGTAAATATATTGTTACTTAAAAACTCACATTTAACTTTATTTTCCCCCCATTATTATGAAATGTGTGAACCTCTATTCCTGACCAGACGTGTGTCTGTGTGTGACCTCCTCCATGTCTAGGAATGGAGATTCTGATCTGTCTTTCTATCTTTATGTTCTTTTACAGGATGGAATCCGTGGAATCTGTTAGTGGTAAGTCATGACGGTTACAGTAGTTATATAGCGCCGACGGGTACCGCAGTGCTGTACAACGGGGAAGCACATACGTGAGACATAATAAATAACAATACATAAGGAACAGACGGCCCTGCCTGTAGGATCATTGTCCTGCAATCAAAGAGGTAAATCCCCCATCCCTTAGCTTATACATTCCACAATGCAACACGGCCGCAAGACCACCAGTGAGCAATAAGATGACATCACAACCGAGTGGCTCAGACCATCAGTCACGTCCTCCTTCCTTGTCCATGCGGTTCCTCCCTTGCAATGGTTCATCATGATGTATTTATCAGATCATAATGATCACCGACTGCTTCCTCCAGGTTCCAGTGACAGACGCCGCCATGTTCATACGTTGTGGTTGTCACAGGAGGTGGTAAATCCTGCGGAGGAAAGAGAGTTCAACATCTCCCAAATACACCGCTAGTAGACCAGGTGTCAAGTCTCAAGAAATAAAGTGTGGGAACTATTCACTATTTAGCGAATGGTCACCGTATTCTGCTGAAACTGGAGTCACTGGAGCTGTTATCGGACATCAATAAAATGTGTCGAATTGCTCCAAGTACGAGTTTTAATCAATAAAAATGTGTAAAATGAGTCTAAAAGGTCCTTTTAAAAATAATAAAGGTCTGTTACAAAATAAAAAACACTATTTAAAAAAAATAAGAACCAAAATTTCTTTAAAAATGCAAAACGGTTTTCAAACAATTTAAAAATTATTAAACTTATAAACTTTTTAAAAAAAATAAATTAAAAAGATATTACGTTTTTACATTGAAACCCCCTGGGATTCACCTGTTTGAACCTGTCGAATTGAAACACTGAAAATCAGGGCATTTCACCACAATTTCAATGCAATTCGAATGTCTGTGACTAGATGAATCGATAGTTTCCAATGTGACAATTTCAATGCCACCGAATTGATGATGAGACTAATCCAATGTCGGGCAGGTGGATGAGGTGTGAATGTGATAGGACAGTTTTGGGATCTGGCAGGTGGATGAGGTGTGAATACATTTGGACAGTTTTGGGGTCGGGCAGGTGGGTGAGGTGTGAATGCGGTAGGACAGTTTTGGAGTCGGGGCAGGTGGATGAGGTGTGAATGCGGTAGGACAGTTTTGGAGTTGGGGCAGGTGGATGAGGTGTGAATGCGGTAGGACAGTTTTGGAGTCGGGGCAGGTGGATGAGGTGTGAATGCGATAGGACAGTTTTGGGATCTGGCAGGTGGATGAGGTGTGAATACAGTTGGACAGTTTTGGGGTCGGGGCAGGTGGGTGAGGTGTGAATGCGGTAGGACAGTTTTGGGGTCGGGGCAGGTGGATGAGGTGTGAATGCAGTATGACCGTTTCGGAGTCGGGCAGGTGGATGAGGTGTGAATGCGGTATGACCGTTTCGGAGTCGGGGCAGGTGGATGAGGTGTGAATGCGGTATGACCGTTTCGGAGTCGGGGCAGGTGGATGAGGTGTGAGTGAGGTAGGACAGTCCTGGGGTCAGTAACAGGGAGTAAGTCAGAGGGGAGAGAGCACTCTGTGATCCTGCACCAAGGAAGGAGCAAAAGAGTGAGCAATCACCAGCTGGAGGATGGGGTTTAAAAGGGTGTCAGTACCAGGCTTCCCTAGTATCCGCAAACACAGTTGTGGACGTGGAAGATCCATTCTCCTAGCATGCTACGCGCACGCCGACGCTCCCCCTGAATGCTGGGATGCTGCGGAGGTTCCAGATTCCCAGCTTAAGAAAGCCCAGAGCAAGGGCAAAGAGACCATGCGTGGGACGTGGCCAGAGGTCGAGGCCACCCCTACTCCCAGCCACAGAGGGGTGCCAGGATCATGGTGAGTCCTGGGAGTCAGGCAGCCGTGGCACCAGCCATGTCCCGACATTTACTTTGAGAAAAAGAAAACGTTGAGATAACATAGGTCAGGCGGTGATGGTTTTACGTGTCACCTCTGTGATTAGCGCTCCGCATGGAATAACAGGTCAGGCGGTGATGGTTTTATGTGTCACCTCTGTGATTAGCGCTCCGCATGGAATAACAGGTCAGGCTGTGATGGTTTTACGTGTCACCTCTGTGATTAGCGCTCCGCATGGAATAACAGGTCAGGCGGTGGTGGTTTTACGTGTCACCTCTGTGATTAGCGCTTCGCATGGAATAACAGGTCAGGCTGTGATGGTTTTACGTGTCACCTCTGTGATTAGCGCCGCATGGAATAACAGGTCAGGCGGTGATGGTTTTATGTGTCACCTCTGTGATTAGCTCCGCATGGAATAACAGGTCAGGCGGTGGTGGTTTTACGTGTCACCTCTGTGATTAGCGCTCCGCATGGAATAACAGGTCAGGCGGTGATGGTTTTACGTGTCACCTCTGTGATTAGCTCCGCATGGAATAACAGGTCAGGCTGTGATGGTTTTATGTGTCACCTCTGTGATTAGCGCTCCGCATGGAATAGAAGCCGATATATTGTATTGGAATATTCCTCCCAGTGTTATTAAACAGAGGGATTGAGCTTCTCGTCCGTGTGAAGCTTCTTTACTGTAACGTTACTGTTTCCGATCTCTCGTAGTCTCCAACCACACACACAGTTGGGATCTTCTCGCGGGACTCAGAGGAGAATTATCAATGGTTAATGGACTGTGAGGAGATAAAAAGGGCAGCGAGTACGGTCACAGCCTGTTTCGTCTCTAGCTCCGGGTTCCGGCAGTTCCATCAGGACGTGTCTCAGTGCTCGTTCGGGATCCTGTATCACACCAAGAACAGAGGGAGGGTTAATGTCACCGATGTGACAGACGCGCTGTATAACGACGAGCTGCGATACCTGTCTGACAAACTGGGTAAGAGATTCCTGAATAATTAATGTAACATGATAAATGATCACCCTCTGACATGAAAAGGACAATGTCACAAGCCGTGAGGTGACAACAAGGTAACGATTCACAAAATACAATCTCCAATGGAATGAGAGGAAAGACTCATCTCCAAGCACTCACAGTGCAGGGTGTGATGTAGCAGCATGTCTGACGTGTGGGTGTCCGGGGCGTTTGATCAAGACACTCGTTAATTTCTGTTTATACAATAATTTTCCCTTTTAATCACAAAACATGGCGTCCATTTAAGTTGCTGATAATTCTGTGCTCACAGTGAGTATAGCCGCCGTATGGAATGGCTCTTTATTCCTAGCGTGACGTATCCAGCGCGGTAACACGGGTCACCACCCAACATGGGATACCGAGATGAGCAGCAACAATTCCCAGAGATGATCGAGCATCCCTCAATCACCGCCACTCGGCTTGGGATGGGGCCTGTTATGTTATCATGTAACAATAAGCATCTATTTACAAACGAAGCAGAGTGAGACATTACAGAAAGATGCTCTAAGCCCCTTTGTGTGTGTTTAAAGTGAGTCCCTCATCTTCTCTATCCCAGGGAAGGAGAACGTCATCGTGGTGGTTGATGATGTTGACCAGGACACCTCGGAGTTAAAGCAGAAGATCTTGGAGAATCAGCCGAGTATTAGCGCGTTCGCCCGGGAATTATTCATGTTCAACAGAGAGGGAAAAGCAGTTTTGGAGAAAGTGCGAGTGATGGAAAGCTGGATTAAATATGGTGAGAGCACACGCGGTGGAGACCTTCTATTGGGTCGTATCATCACTAGGTGATGTCTCTGCAGTAACTGAAAAAATATGATGAGAGCAGAAGATCAAGGAGTTAGAAAATACAGCATTTACTTTTACATGTTATTCTGATGTAACTATTTTTCAATATATATATATATAATATATTATGGAACGTCGGCGCGACTTTTCAATTTGAGGAAATAAACTGTATTTCTTATACAAGTCCCTGAGGACCTCCTCTGCACAATGTGGAGAACATTATATATATATATATACAAACCATAAAGAGAGCACAACAACTCATACATTCAAAACGTTAAACAGTATCTCACTTTATTACATCAAAATAAGAATTAAGATTTTAACAGATTAAAGATTCCAATAACTCTTAACCCTTTCAAGATTTTAGCAACTTGTAATCCATTAAAGGCCCCTATTACACTCCTCGCGCAGGAAAAAAAATTTTTGCGCACGCAAAAAAACGTTAGCGCGTGCAAATTAACGCGGTAGTACAATCACAGCGCATTTATTCTTCCGTCAAGATTTTTCGTGCGCAAAAGCCGACGCGCAAAGCCGTTCGCAAATGAACGTTGCGTGCAGGAATCGGTGGGCAATCAGATTTAAGAACCACCATTTTCTAACGTTAGGTTGTTGCGCCTGTCAAAGTCAATCTGCGTACATGTGCTGCAGCAAAAAAAAATTTTGGACGATTTATAAATTTTATTGTTTGGGTATGTGTAGAATGTGTAACTGTGCTGTATTTTTTTTTTTTCGTGCTGCTGTATTTCGTTTCGCCCAGGACGATCAAATTTACAGTTACCACCTGCTTTGCAAAGACGTTACAAAAATGCGCGCAAACTTTCGTTGCCCTAAGATTGTAATACCATCCGCGTACCAGCGCACGAGCGCATTTGCGCTGTCAATGTTAAGTATAGGATGCGGGCACGGACTGGCGTTCGCGCTGGGTTCGCGGAGGGTCAATCGCGGTAGACGAATACGCGCATCGTTTGTGCGAACGTCGAAATACGACGTTCTGTGCAAATGGTTTTGTCCTCGCGCAAATGCACATTTGCGCGCACACAAATGCGCTGCGTAAAGAGTGTAACAGGGGTCAAAGATTTTTAGCTCAATTTTTTAACCCTAAGCTCTGTTAAAAAATGATTGGAAATTTATTTCACAAATATGGCCATAAATTGCTTAAACCTGTCACAACGTCCGTGTATCTATATCTGTGTATCTATATCTGTGTATCTATATCCGTGTTTCTATATCCGTGTATCTATCTGTGTATCTATATCCGTGTATCTATATCCGTGTATCTATATCCGTGTATCTATATCCGTGTATCTATATCCGTGTATCTATATCCGTGTATCTATATCTGTGTATCTATATCCGTGTATCTATATCCGTGTATCTATATCCGTGTATCTATATCCGTGTATCTATATCCGTGTATCTATATCTGTGTATCTATATCTGTGTATCTATATCCGTGTATCTATATCTGTGTATCTATATCTGTGTATCTATATCCGTGTATCTATATCCGTGTATCTATATCCGTGTATCTATATCTGTGTATCTATATCTGTGTATCTATATCCGTGTATCTATATCTGTGTATCTATATCTGTGTATCTATATCTGTGTATCTATATCCGTGTATCTATATCCGTGTATCTATATCCGTGTATCTATATCCGTGTATCTATATCTGTGTATCTATATCTGTGTATCTATATCCGTGTATCTATATCCGTGTATCTATATCCGTGTATCTATATCCGTGTATCTATATCCGTGTATCTATATCCGTGTATCTATATCCGTGTTTCTATATCCGTGTATCTATATCCGTGTATCTATATCTGTGTATCTATGTGTGTATATATATATATATCTATGTTGTTTTGTAAATTCAGTAAATGTCATTACCTTTTAATGCTATATTATATATTAATATATTTGTAGGGGAATCTCTGGAGGATAAGGTCGCAGGGAAAGCAGAGATCGCCCCCTAGAGGATCCCCGTGAGAAGGTCTCTGCGGCTGGAGAGTCTCCGTCCTGACAGAACGAGGCACAGTCAGCCCGGGCTGCTGGAGAGGACACATTACTGTATATATGTATCGTCATGGTGACTGCATGTAGATAACGATGAGAATTCTCTTTATTCTCTGGTGTCGTCTGACGGATTCGTTATATTATAAGTTTCTAGTTAAAGCTTCCTGTAAGATGTAATAATAATATATTCCTGATAATGGACTGGATTGTAAACAGCGGCCAAACCGTGTGAAGCTCAGCGCTTTATAAACAGCGGCCAAACCGTGCGAAGCTCAGCGCTTTATAAACAGCGGCCAAACCGTGCGAAGCTCAGCGCTTTATAAACAGCGGCCAAACAGTGCGAAGCTCAGCGCTTTATAAACAGCGGCCAAACCGTGCGAAGCTCAGCGCTTTATTAAACAGCGGCCAAACAGTGCGAAGCTCAGCGTTTTATAAACAGCAGCCAAACGTGCGAAGCTCAGCGTTTTATAAACAGCGGCCAAACAGTGCGAAGCTCAGCGTTTTATAAACAGCAGCCAAACCGTGCGAAGCTCAGCGCTTTATAAACAGCGGCCAAACCGTGCGAAGCTCAGCGCTTTATAAACAGCGGCCAAAGCGTGCGAAGCTCAGCGCTTTATAAACAGCGGCCAAACCGTGCGAAGCTCAGCGTTTTATAAACAGCAGCCAAACCGTGCGAAGCTCAGCGCTTTATAAACAGCGGCCAAACAGTGCGAAGCTCAGCGTTTTATAAACAGCAGCCAAACCGTGCGAAGCTCAGCGCTTTATAAACAGCGGCCAAACCGTGCGAAGCTCAGCGCTTTATAAACAGCGGCCAAACCGTGCGAAGCTCAGCGCTTTATAAAACAGCGCCCCAAACGTGCGAAGCTCAGCGCTTTATAATCAGCGGCCAAACCGTGCAAAGCTCAGCGCTTTATAATCAGCGGCCAAACCGTGCGAAGCTCAGCGCTTTATAAACAGCAGTCAAACCGTGCGAAGCTCAGCGCTTTATAAACAGCGGCCAAAGCGTGCGAAGCTCAGCGCTTTATAAACAGCAGCCAAACCGTGCGAAGCTCAGCGCTTTATAAACAGCGGCCAAAGCGTGCGAAGCTCAGCGCTTTATAAACAGCGGCCAAACCGTGCGAAGCTCAGCGCTTTATGACAATAAGGAGGCGGCTCCGGAGCTGATACAATTAATAATATTATGAATATATCCGGGTCATTATGAGAATTAATAGAATATTCTATCTGCAGAACATTTCCTTATAACTAATGTTATGTTTTATAGCATTTTATTATTGCGTTGTTAAATCCACCCCTGTAGATGTTCGTCACTCACTATTTAACCCCTTCACTGCTGAGTCATTTCACCCCTGTGTGCTGAGCTCCTGGTGACCGTTTTGTGCTCATCACATTTTAAACATGTCCGTGATGATGTCAGTGGGCGGAGGGAGGTCCCGCAGGCAGGGCTGACATCCAGAGCGACACTGAGCCGCGGGACCTCGACGACATGCTGGACGCGTCCTCCGCACCCTGGCGTGAAAGTAGAGGACTCTCTCAGAGTGTCGCCTCCAGCCAAGTGATTAATGAGCAATGGTTAAATGACGCCATCGACTTGCTGTGTTTGTGTATCCTGTGGTGTCCGGTGTGAAACGGGTGTGTAAATAATATGTATATTTAAAGGTGATATAATAATTATACAGATAAATAAAGCGTGAAATATCTGGTGATCCCGGGCTCGGCATTATATCTGCTCCTATGTGTGCGTGTCCGTGCGTGTGTGTGTCCGTGTGGAAACCCAGCTCTGCATTCATTCTATGTGCATGGACGCCCGGCGGCATAATGTGTTTATCCTCCTGGAATTCCACCTCCATATACAGAGGGAGAAGCTGGAATTCTTTCTGCTTGTTGCAGTTCCTCCTGTTGTCTGTAGAGGGCGCCGACTCTGAAAGGAAACAATACAAATGATTCAAACAATATGAAGAATAAATACAAATATAACGAACGGTATTACCAATAGAAGAAATATAGGATATAACGCGAGCAAACGCACAACAACCAGGTACGTGGAATAAAAGTGATAATAAACAAAAATCCCCCCACAGCAGGGGTCAAGTCCAAAAAACAATCGGTGTGAAAACTCACCAAGGTTTCTGTAGCAATTTTTTTGGAAAGTATTTTCCAAGGGAAGGATACATTGAGGCACTTACTGGAGAGGTGCTCTGGGCGGGATTCAAACCTGTGTCTCCACGGGTCAAATCACACTTAACACAAACACTCACATCTGATATATGTGGATTTTTGAAAATTTTGATAAATCATATTATTATTATTATTGTTTTGACCTAAGAGGAAAAGATACGACTGAACACGAGCTTTATAGTGTGTGGGACCAATGGGAACTCAGTGCCCTCTGCAAAAATAGTCAAGGAATTTGATTCCCACACCTTCCCCCAGGACTTGACCCCTGCCCGGCAGTGCAGCACCTTGTGGGATGAAACAATAACATAACACCTGATACATTAGTAAACATGTGTACTTTGTTTCGTAACAAATTGCGTTTCGTCTGAAATTCCTTTAGTTTGATGTGTTTGGACCGGTAGGACCTTCCAGTAACTCCGTGGCCACTAAGCCATTGTGTTTGGGCCGGTGGAAGCCATCTGCTTTTTTGCCCCGATGTCTGTGTTACATTATTATTCCCTTTTGTATTTATTATACAGTGTTGTGCGGCATATACTGTGCTGTTTTCCCTTTGTGTATTGTGATTGACCGTCACACTTTAGGGATCAGTTTGCATTGTCGTCTAAGGTAAGTTTGACAGACACAGGGAATCCTTAACATTATTCGTTCAAGTAAATGAGTGTTTCGTAGACAGTTCAAAATAAAATTAAACAGAAAACAAATCCTCGCTCTCACCAGACACTAACTCCATTTATATTTCAGTCTTTTTTACCTTGGAAGTTCTATCCTCTCTTGTTCACAGCCACAAAGGGAAAACCAAGGGGTGAGCATTTCCTGCTCTGAACTTTTAAACACCATTCTTTCCTCAATTAGCATTAGGTTTGGCTCCTGAGTGATCCCCCACCTGCAAAGCTGCTTGCTGGGAAATGTAGTTCAGACTGCTCCCTTTTTACCCATATAGTGGATTCAGGCTATGTAGTACCCTAGGTCCTAAATACTTCCCTTCCACAACCACAACTCTGACACAGTTACAGTATCTATATTATTATTATTATCCTTTATTTATATAGCGCCACATATTGTGCAGCGCTTTACAAGATCAGTATACAAGGGGTTGATACATTAGAATACCACACATGGATGATATGGCCTGATTTCAGTGGGTCCTTGGTCCCAAGAACTTACAATCTATGAGATGTACAAGTATTTTGTGAGGTTGACGCATCCATATCGTTAGGTGTTTTGCCCAAGGACACTCGCTGGTGGCGTCTTCTGAGTGGGATCGTGTCGTCTTTCCAAGATTGTAGAGCAGTGACCTGGTGGTTCGGTTGAACCCGCTTCTCATAAAGTCGAGACTTGCTCCTCCACGTTGTATTGGAGGGATTTGCTGAATGGTATGTGTAACTTGCTTCTCCACGTTGTATTGGAGGGATGTGCTGAATGGTATGTGTAACTTGCTTCTCCACGCTGTATTGGAGGGATGTGCTGAATGGTATGTTGTTGGGTATATTATAATGGAAAATTAAAATGGATGCCTGTAGCCATCTTGTTTTAATGTAAAGTCTTTTATTTTTCAATTTTTGTCTAGTTTTAGAAATGGACAGAGATATTTTTTAAATACTTCATGGCTAGGTGAACTTTAAGAGTTATGGGTGTTTTTATAAATGCTATAGACGATAAAATGTCTTTATTTGATATAATGCTGAGCTAAGTGCCAGACATGTCATATTTAAATTTATTGGTTTGTTTTAACAAGTCCTTGAATTAAAGATATTTTTCTTTTTGGGTATAGAAACAAATTTAAAATCTCTATGCAAGTGTATAAAAATACTCACGAAATATATTTTTATAATCAATATATTCAATATTTACAGTAGAAAATAGATGCTTCAATTATTTGTAGAGTAGAACTATATAACAGTATAATTACTGAAGAATAGACTTTCTGTTGATTTTAACTAGAAAGGAATTTAGCTGATAAAGAGTACTCAGTAAAAACCTTGAGAGGAGTGGAGATATTAATTTAATTTTGACAATCTGAGACGCACTGTCTGGAATAACCATAGTTGTTCTTTGTTCAAAATAAGATAGTAAATTGATCTTTGACCTGAGAGAAGGGAATTAAAATTAAATTGTGAAATTAATTTGAAGAGCAACACTGCCCTCTTGAGGCATAGTAAATATTATATTTAAGAATTAATATAGAGAAACTAATATTTAAATTAAGGGGTAGATTTTCAGTGGCCTCAAATTGACTATAACTGGATATACTGTTTGTTGTATTCAGGCAGATCATCCCAGGACAAGACACACAATGCATTCAAGATATTACATCTCACTTAATTAGGACCACATCTCTAACTCACATGCATTGATTATCTGACATTGATAATTTTCACATATTCCAAAACAATATACGATATTCAAAGAATATTGTTGCTGTAACTACAGACCCGATCTTGGACAGGTATTGTATGAAAGCAAATTAAGGAATTAATGTAATTATATATATCTGGAGTATTTCTTGCAATAGATAGATCCAGAGTCTTCAAAATATTTCTAAATCTGCAGATAGAGATATGAAGAAGAATCGGATATAAGGATTTATCCTAAAGAAATTGTTGCAAAGTGATATATATATATATATATATATCTATTGAATTTGGAAGTTACTGTGATTGAAATTAATAAGCAAGCAATTATATAACTACAGTATAAAAAGCAGAAGATTAGAAGCTTAATTCTCGATATTAGGGGAGGATTCACTAAATAAGTTTTTATTACTTATTCTATAAATAGAATAAGTGATAGCTCATGTTTTGTTGATCCACGTAGCATAGAGAGATACATATATCTCTATAAGATCTAGCTTGTTAAACATTGGTTTGCTGGGAAATACATGTTAATTGTTTTCGTTAAGCAGAAATGTTTATTAACCATCTGTGTATAGTTACTAATTGATAAAGTAAATGATATTAATTATATATGCAGTTACTAACAGGAGATACATATATTGGGAAACTGGTTTTCTATGTGATGGATGGATGTGGTTGTTTATAAATCTTTGTTTATGATATGAGATTTGAAACTTTTTTGTATACATAATAGACATATATATGTTTTTATCCGGTTATTGATTATTATATTCTTCAAAGCAAAACACATACGATTAAAAGAATTTAGGAGAATTTCTAGGAAATATAAATGATTGATATTTATATCTCGTATAAGTTTCTTATTTGAATATATATCTCGACAATGTGTAACTTGCTTCTCCACGTTGTATTGGAGGGGTGTGCTGAATGGTATGTGTAACTTGCTTCTCCACGTTGTATTGGAGGGATGTGCTGAATGGTATGTGTAACTTGCTTCTCCACGCTGTATTGGAGGGGTGTGCTGAATGGTATGTGTAACTTGCTTCTCCACAGTCGAAGAGCAGAGACGAGATGTTACCACTGGACTCCGCAGCCGATATTGTGTGGTAGCGAGTATGTACCGTTGGGTGTTTTGCCCAAGGACACTTACTGGAGAGGTGCTCTGGCTGGGATTCCAACCTGGGTCTCCATGGTTATAGAGCAGTGATGTTACCTCTACTCCATCCAGCTATGATGTTTCCTGATTCCTTTGTTTCTCTGTGCTTTTATCCAATCCCTCAGGATCTGGCTTAAACCACATCCCTCTGCCCCTTCCTCAGGATTTGTTACATCTGGACATGTGTGTGAGAGGGGGAGGCTACTGGGAAGCTATTTAGCATGGGAACGCTGTGACGTGTTTTAACTTTGTATTCTGCACCTCCCCCTGTCTGTGTAATTGTAAACCCAGAATAAATTCATTCCCAGTTCGGTTTTCACCATACAAGGAGCTCTGGCTATTGACTTGGTGGGATTGGGCCAGTATCAGTACTCCTTCAGCAGGGCTGGCGCGTCTGTAAGGCAAACAAGCTGTTTGCCTAGGGCGCCATAATGGGAGAGGCGCCGTCGCGCCGACAGAGCTGTAATAATGCCAAGCCGATTGCCACCATGCAGCACAGCGTCACACACACACTGCCTGGCCGGCGGCTGCCCTGTCACTGTGAGTGAGTGTGTAGCTCAGCTGCCTCACTGCCTGACTCTGTGTGGGGTCGGGCCAGGTTTGTGAGCCTGTCATGGACTCCTTCCATCCGCAGTCGCTGCAGTGAGTGCCTTCCAATGAGCACAAGCCTGGGAATGGCACTCACGCTGCATTGTCACCATCCTTCCTCGTCTACCACGTGATGCACCGCGTAGACGAGCGGCGCATGCGCAGAACGTCACAGCATTCACTGGTGGTGGCCGCAAATCAATCATAACCGAGAGAGGAGAGGCCGGCAGCCAGACCAGGAGTCGGACAGTGCCAGGGTCTAGAGTCGGAGGAGGATTACCACGGACTCGACTCCAGTCTTAAGTTAATGGTATATATGGGGGTCTGAAGATTGATCTGGGGTCTGACATATTTATGGGGGCTCTGATCTGGGGTCTGATATATTTATGGGGGCTCTGATCTGGGGTCTGATATTTATGGGCACTCTTATCTGGGGTCTGATATTTATGGGCGCTCTGATCTTCGGTCTGATATATTTATGGGGGCTCTTATCTGGGGTATGATATATTTATGGGGGCTCTGATCTGGGGTCTGATGTTTATGGGCGCTCTCTTCTGGGGTCTGATATATTTATGGGCGCTCTGATCTGGGGTATGATATATTTGTTATGATCTCTGCTTGTTCAGATATGAGGCTGGGCTGTCAGGTTCACCATTGCTTTATTGCAGGACACTTACTGTTATATACAGGCTTGGATAACTGCAGGAACACAGGATCATGCATCTGCCTTCATAACTGCATCACACTAACTAACCCTGAAGATGGCTGCTGTGCCTCTGACCTGTGTCATCCTGGGCGGAGCCACTAGTTAAAGTGATAGCACAGGTTTAGTATAGTCAGCTATAACACCTTCCTCCCCACCCCAAAAACAAAACCAGAACAACATAACAAAAACCCAGTAACAAACCAACAACCAGAACAATCGAACACAGTTCATCTGAGGAACTTGGAGAGTGTCACTGAAAAACTGATGACTAGTCTTCTGAAGAAAATTGCGGGGCCAAATCATCATCCACATCTTTCCGGGCCCCACGCGAGGACCGACGGAAGTCTCTTATTCGTTCTTGAAGAAGTAAGCGGTCAGGAGGGCGTCGGTGACGTTGGGGACGTCCACCAGCAGGCGGGGTGTTGGAGGCGGTAGGATTGGATGAAAGATCAACTGGCGGGGTCAAGGAGGGTACAGAGGGGTCAGGGGGAACCTCTGAACCAGAGTCACAAATACCCACAGGAGACGAGTCCAAAGTTTCCGAGTCAACCCAGACACCATTCCAGATGTCCTCCGACGCATTAGATGTGGACACCGGACCCCGTAGGGTTGGGGACGTTAAGGGTTCAGGCACCCGTAAACGAGACCGTAGCTGGTCTACATGTCGTCTGGTAATGGAACCATCTTCCAGGCGGACTCTGTACATCTTGGGTCCCAAAGATTCTGCAACGGTAGCAGGCAGCCACCGACTGTTGGCAGATCCATACGATCGAGTCCAGACCTCCTGGTGGGTTGCAAAAACAGGAGACTCTTTGGACTTCACCATCTTTTCTTGGGATTGTAATACATGTTCATGAACGGTCTGAGGGCGAAGCATGTCAAAAGCAGTCCATGGCTGTCTTCCCAACATAAGCTCAGCTGGTGTCGTACCAGTGGTGGCATGTGGTGTAGTTCTGTAAGTAAACAGGAAAGAGTCTAACTGCTGAGGCGATATGGACCTCTGGCTAGTCACAGCCACTGAGGCCTTGAAATAGTTCTTGAAAGTTTGTACAAACCGCTCTGCTTGCCCATTGGTGGCTGGGTGATAGGGGGCGGTTAATTTGTGCTTGATATTATGCACCGTAACAAAACTCTGGAACTCCTGACTTGTGAATTGGGCACCATTATCTGTGACAATCTCCCTGGGATACCCAAACGAAGCAAAAAGATGCAATAATATGGCAACTGTTGCCTTTGTAGTCAGCTGGGTAACTGGAATGACCTCTGGCCATTTTGAGTGGGCATCAATTATAATCAAGAAGGTTTGTCCCCTTATGGGACCCGCAAAATCCAAGTGAAGGCGAAACCAGGGAACCGTGGGCCAAGTCCAGGGTTGAATGCATCCTCGAGGAGGGTCTCTGGCAGTTTGTGCACATCCTACACAAGCATTGACATATGCCGTGATATCTGCATCTATGTTCGGCCACCACACATAGCCCCTTGCTTTCTGTTTCATCCGCGTGGTTCCAGGGTGACCAGTATGTAGCAAGTCCAAGATGTGTCTCTGGAGGGTTTTTGGAATGACCACTCGGTCTCCCCATAAGACACAATTATCCTTCACAAACAATTCCATTCGCTTCCTGTAGTAAGGTTCATGTTCCTGTGATACCGTCGCAGGCCAGCCGTCTCGTATAAAGGTAAGCACGTTTGTCAGAAGGGTATCCTTCACAGTATGGGCTGCTATCTCTCTGGAAGTAAGGAGGTGTGAGGTGGTGTACCTACAACTCTGGACTGATGGTGTCGACTCTAGAGGCAGTTCTGTGAGACGGGACATTGCATCTGCATTTGCATTGTCATCATGACTTCGATACTGTATGCGGTAGCTGTATGCTCCCAAGAACAGGGCGTAGCGCTGGAGACGGGCTGCAGTTGTCTGAGAGATTCCTTTGTCAGGGCTAAAAATTTGAAGAAGCGGTTTATGATCCGTTAAAATGGTAAACTCTCTACCATACAGGTAAAGGTGAAACTTCCGAATTGCCCATATCAATGCAAGTGCCTCTTTATCAATTTGAGAGTAATTGCTCTCTGTCTTCGTCAAGGATCTGGAGGCGAAGGCCACCGGTTTCTCAGAGCCATCCGGTAGGATGTGGGAAAGAACAGCGCCCAGACCATAAGGAGAGGCATCACAAGCCAGGGTGAGAGGCTTCTGGAGGTCGTAGTGCACAAGCATACGTGACGCTAACAGTTTCCGTTTAGAGGACTCAAAAGCATGTTGACATTTAGCTGACCAGTCCCACCTGGAGTGTTTCTCCAGGAGCTTATGCAGTGGAAACAATGTATGAGCAAGGTCTGGAAGAAATTTATTATAGTAGTTAAGCAGGCCAAGGTAGGATCGTAGTGTCCTGCAGCTTTATTGGAGTGGGACGGACAGTTGCCTGGATCTGAAGATGTTTCCACTGTTTTTGTGTGATAACTGACACTGCAGCTCCTGTATCAACGTCCATCTTTAGTCTCTTCCCTTCAATGGTTACTTGTACTGTCATTGCAGGGTGTGACGAGTGTATACGATGTATAGATAAACTATGTAATGCCTCATCGTTGTCTGAGTCAGATGAAGATGATGTCAATTTCTGTACCTTGTAAGTCTTCTTCTTAGGGTACTGCGGCTTTTGTCCTCGTACATTCCTATTACGGCAAACCCGTTGGAGATGGCCCATTTTTCCACATTGATGACAAGGTTGATCCTTAAACCGACAGATTTTGGAGTCGTGGTCTGTATTACCGCACCGGTAACAAGCTGGCGTGGGTTTGGGTCTGTATCTCCAGTTGGCTGTAGCAACTGCGGTTCTGAAAACGTCCTCTTTCACCCCTTCTTTGTGAATCTGAGGGTGCAATTCCTCCGTATCCCTGACAGCCATCTCCATGACTGATGCTTTCTCAACTGCGCTTGTAAGGGTGAGTCCCTTTTCTGTCAGAAGTTTCCTTTGAATCGTTTCACTATGCAGTCCCAGGACAAACTTGTCTCTCAAAGCAGTCGGTAGGTACTCCCCAAATGAACAGGTGGAGGCCAATTTGCGAAGTGCCACCACATAGGCTTTAATATCTTCGCCCGGCTGCTGCTGCCGTTGATAAAAACGAAATCTTTCTGCAATTTCCAGCGGTTTTGGCTGAAAGTGATCCTCTAATAGTTTCAGAAGTTCCTGTAGAGCCTTGCTTGCTGGTTTCTCAGGGAACAGAAGGTCTCTTAGAGTGTCATATGTGTTAGCCCCCACGGCTGTGAGAAACACTGCAACCTGTCTCTCAGGGGGTATGGTGTTAGCACTGAAGTACTGCTCTAATCTCTCAGCCCAGGAGCTCCAGGAAGTTTTCTCTCCATCAAACTCAGTTAAAGGGATACTCTAGGCAACATGACCACCTAAGCTATTTTAGGTGGTCATGATGCCCGGAGTATGCCGCCCTCTGTCCCCCCTCCCTCCGCTCAGCCGATCTGCAGAAAAGGCTGAAAACAGCTGAGAGAGGCGGAGGAGTTTACTCCGCCCTCCCAGCTGTCAGTCAGCAGAGCGGGAATCATATTTCCCGCTTCTGCCGACTTTTGCCGAGTAGGAGACGTCATCGCGCTTTCAGCGCGATGACGTCTCCTACTCCCCGCAGAAGCTGGCGGCTCCCTCTGAGGGTTAGTGTTGCGCGCATCCTCTTGCGCGCAACACTAATCCTCAGAGGGAGCCGGGAGGAAGCCTGCCGATTGGCTGGCTTATGTGAGAGGCGCGCATGCGCGCCTCTCACGTAAACCAGAAGCCAAGACGCAGCAAGAAGAAGGACGGGAGCGGAAGAGGAGGGAGGTGAGTATAAAAAAAAAAAAACGCCGCTGGAAACAAGAGGATTTTAAGGTAAGTATTGCAGTTACAGGAAAAAAAAAAAAAAAGAAAGTTTTATTAAGGGAATAGGGATAGGTTAGGGAGAAAAAACGGGGGGTGATTTTTTTGTTGGAGTGTTCCTTTAATGTGCCTATCAGTGCCATGATCTTGCTGCTGGATGGCAGTGTGTGCTTTATCTGGCTTTCAATCCCTGTTTTTTTTTTTTCTTTTCTTCAGGCTGAGCAGGCCTTTACAAATCTCATTCTCGTCGCCACTGTTATGATCTCTGCTTGTTCAGATATGAGGCTGGGCTGTCAGGTTCACCATTGCTTTATTGCAGGACACTTACTGTTATATACAGGCTTGGATAACTACAGGAACCCAGGATCATGCATCTGCTTTCATAACTGCATCACACTAACTGACGCTGAAGATGGCTGCTGTGCCCTCTGACCTGTGTCATCCTGGGCGGAGCCACTAGTTAAAGTGATAGCACAGGTTTAGTATAGTCAGCTATAACAATATTTATGGGTGCTCTTATCTGGGGTCTGATATATTTATGGGGGCTCTGATCTGGGGTCTGATATATTTATGGGGGCTCTGATCTGGGGTCTGATATATTTATGGGGGCTCTGATCTGGGGTCTGATATATTTATGGGTGCTCTGATCTGGGGTCTGATGTTTATGGGCGCTCTTATCTGGGGTCTGATATATTTATGGGCGCACTGATCTGGGGTCTGATATATTATGGGCGCTCTTTTCTGAGGTCTGATATATTTATGGCGGCTCTGATCTGGTGTCTGATATAGTTATGGGCGGTCTGATATATTTATGGGGGCTCTTATCTGGGGTCTGATATATTTATGGGGCTCTGATCTGGGGTCTGATATATTATATATATATGGGGGCTCTGATCTGGGGTCTGATATATTTATGGGGGCTCTGATCTGGCATCTGATATATTTATGGGGGCTCTTATCTGGGGTCTGATATTTATGGGCACTCTTATCTGGGGTCTGATATATTTATGGGCGCTTTTATCTGGGGTCTGATATATTTATGGGGGCTCTGATCTGGGGTCTGATATATTTATATATATGGGGGCTCTGATCTGGGGTCTGATATATTTATGGGGGCTCTGATCTGGCATCTGATATATTTATGGGTGCTCTGATCTTCGGTCTGATATATTTATGGGGGCTCTTATCTGGGGTCTGATATATTTATGGGCGCACTGATCTGGGGTCTAATATATTTATGGCGGCTCTTATCTGGGGTCTGATATATTTATGGGGGCTCTGATCTGAGGTCTGATATATTTATATATATGGGGGCTCTGATCTGGGGTCTGATATATTTATGGGGATTCTGATCTAGGGTCTAATATATTTATGGGGCTCTGATCTGGGTCTGATATTTATGGGTGCTCTTATCTGGGGTCTGATACATTTATGGGCGCTGTGATCTGGGGTCTGATATATTTATTGGTGCTCTGATCTGGGTTCTGATATTTATGGGGGCTCTGATTTTGGGTCTGATATTTATGGGTGCTCTTATCTGGGGTCTGATATATTTATGGGGGCTCTGATCTAGGGTCTGATATATTTATGGGCGCTGTGATCTGGGGTCTGATATATTTATGGGGGCTCTGATCTGGGGTCTGATATTAATGGGGGCTCTGATCTTGGGTCTGATATATTTATGGGCGCTGTGGTCTGGGGTCTGATATATTTATGGGTGCTCTGATCTGGGTTCTGATATATATGGGGGCTCTGATCTTGGGTCTGATATTTATGGGTGCTCTTATCTGAGGTCTGATATATTTATGGGGGCTCTGATCTGGGTTCTGATATTTATGGGGGCTCTGATTTTGGGTCTGATATTTATGGGTGCTCTTATCTGTGGTCTGATATATTTATGGGGCTCTGATCTAGGGTCTGATATATTTATGGGGGCTCTGATCTGGGGTCTGATATATTTATGGGCGCTCTGATCTGGGTTCTGATATTTATGGGGGATCTGAGCTGGGGTCTGATATATTGAGGGTCTGATATATATGGGGGCTCCTCTGGTATTAAGTGATTTTGCATTTGTTAACTAAGAAAAGTATGTGTTGTCTAATAGTTCCCAGTGTTCTTCTTCTGACCCGGAAAACTCCTCATCATGAGCTCACACGGGGTCTGCTTGGGGCTACACAAGTCTTTATGTAGTCCCATGGACTCCAGGAGATTATACCAGCGATGTCTGTATCAATTTACAGTTTTATTCTATCACGAGTCTAGCAGCTTAAATGCCAGAGCTCGCTCATTATAGCGTCAGTAATAGAGAGTCACTAAGCATTCTGGGCTCATGCCAATTCCCTATTACTGGCTGAGCTAGAATAGGGATCTATGATGGCTTGGGACTAGAAAGCAGTGGACATGGAGAACGCTGGACACATTGGAACACTAGGCGGGGCTGGAGTGGACCTGAGGACTTTGGAAAAAGTGACACAGTGATAGTCTAAGATTGGGCTGAAATGGACATGTAGAAGTTGGAAAAAATTGAGACACTATTGAGGGGCTGGAGTGGACATGGAGGAGATAACTTGCACATTATGATGCACAGTGGACTAGAAAGAGTGGACATGAAGGTGGAAACTGGCAGAATTGGGGACACATGAATTATTAAAGTGATTTGTCAAACCATGTTAAAGTGGAGAAATCCCCCCCCCCTTTCTTCTTGGAATACTGACCAGCCACATCGCAGGACCCCATTCTGAGAGAAGAAAAAGAAAAAAGAAATACAACTGAGCTATACAGTTGTGTTCAAAATTATTCAACCCCTACTGAAATTGAGTGTTTTGGCCAGTTTGACATTGATTTTGATCATTCAGTCATCTTGCTTACAATTAAATCAAAGAGGCATGTGTAGGTCAGACAAATATAACATAACATTTATAATGAAATAAGCACAAATGTCTTTTCTGTGCTCACATCATTATCAGTTTTATTCAACCCCCAAGTGACACTCAATCTTAGTACTTAGTACAACATCCTTTTACAGTTATAACAGCTTTTAAACGTGAAGCATAGCTTGACACAAGTGTCTTGCAGCGATCTACGGGTATCTTCGCCCATTCGTCATGGGCAAAAGCCTCCAGTTCAGTCACATTCTTAGGCTTGCGCACTGCAACTGCTTTCTTTAAGTCTACCAGAGGTTCTCAATCGGATTTAAGTCAGGTGACTGCGATGGCCACTCCAAAATGTTCCAGCCTTTAATCTGCAACCATGCTCTAGTGGACTTGGAGGTATGCTTGGGATCATTGTCCTGTTGAAAGGTCCAACGTCTCCCAAGCCTCAGGTTTGTGACGGACTGCATTACATTGTCATCCAATATCTCCTGGTACTGAAGAGAATTCATGGTACCTTGCACAGGCTGAAGCCTCCCTGTACCTGCAGAAGCAAAACAGCCCCCCGCCATGCTTCACAGTAGGCAAGGTGTTCTTTTCTTCATAGGCCTTGTTCTTCCTCCTCCAAACATAGCGTTGATCCATGGGCCCAAACAGTTCTAATTGTGTTTCACCAGTCCACAGAACATTATCCCAAAACTTCTGTGGTTTGTCCACATGACTTTTGGCATATTGCAGTCGACTCTTCTTATTCTTTGGAGACAGCAAGGGGGTGCGCCTGGGAGTTCTGGCATGGAGGCCTTCATTACGCAGTGTGCGCCGTATTGTCTGAGCTGAAACTTCAGTACCCACATCTGACAAATCTTTTCTCAGTTCCTCAGCAGTCACACGGGGACTTTTCTCCACTCTACGCTTCAGGTAGCGCACAGCAGTCGAAGTCAGCATCTTCTTTCTGCCATGACCAGATAGCGTTTCAACAGTGCCCTTTGCCTTGAATTTGCGAATGATGCTTCCTATGGTCTCTCTTGGTATGTTTAACATCTTTGCAATCTTCTTATAGCCATTGCCCTTCCTGTGAAGAGTAATCACCTCTTCTCTTGTCTTCCTGGACCATTCTCTTGACTTCACCATGTTTGTAACCACACCAGTAAATGTCTAGAAGGAGCTGAGTATCACAGTCATTTTAAAGCTGCCTAATTGGTGCTTATTATGCTTTATTGCTGCTCCGTGACATCCACAGGTGGTTTCAATACCTGATTGAAAACACTTGAATGAACCTCTGTTCTTCAGAGTGGTAGTCTTTAAGGGGTTGAATAATTGTGTCAATGAAGAATTCACAAAAGAAACATTTACTACTGTATTACAAAACCAATTGATGTCATTTTAGTTGCATATGGTTCTTTAAAAAGTCCTTGTAGGATTTCATTCTGAATACAATTACAAATGTACAAGAAATTCCCTAAAACCCTTTACAGCATTGGGGGTTGAATAATTTTGAACACAACTGTAAGTATTCTTCAAACTATACACATTTATCATTACTATAATCATGTTTTGTCTAAATGCCAATTCACTTGATGTTTGATTATTGGCCATTTCTGGCTTAAAACAGTGGATATTTTAATAAGGTGCGCCTGGAAGTATTTTTTCTTTCCATTATATTCGTGTTTTTTCGAGGTTGTAGACACATATCTTCTAGCTCGCAGCACCGACCTATATTGAGCACGCCTTAATAAATTCATAAATACTAAGAAAAGCGCCAGATTCACGCTTTCCTTCACTTCTAGTATAAATTACTCCTCATTGTGTAATCTGAGCTGTTTCCATTTAATATGGATTTTAGGAAAAAATTCTGTAATTTTAACAGATACTTTTAATTCAAATCTTGAATTGAAAGAGGATGCTCATATTGATCGAGATAAAATGATGTATAGCTTGGAAAATGTTCTGAAGAAAGAACTAAGAATTAAATGGGAAATCATTACTTTAGAAAAATATCTTGATTTGAAAATGATCCCAAGGGGACTACGATATTATAAAATGAGTACCTTTGACCGTGATTTTACACCGTTTATGGAAAGATGGAAGAAAATGTTAGAGGGCTTCTCCTATGACTCAATAAACGCTAATAGAATTGAATGACACCATAGAGAAAACGTATGCTGAATTAAGCAATAAGTTAGAAGAAATCGAACTTGAGGAATTCAATGGAAGAATGGAGAAAGAGTTAGAAAAAGTGGAATTAGAAACCATTAGAATTAAGAAAAAAAGTTCCAAAGAGACATACAAGATTATAAATTGGGAAAAATTTGGGACGTATATCCACAGATGGACAAGGAAAGCTCCAAACCATGGATTCAAGCAAAGAAACAATATTGATTTAGAATGAGAGGAGAAATTAAGTCAGGGAACAAGAAAGGTGGTATACACCCGAAAGAAAATTGGTATCACCACGAAGAACTGTACAATGAGGGACCAAGATACCCGTGATAGGAGAAGTAAATCTCCATACAGGAACACACATCGGGAACGTAATTGGAAGCAAGAACATACGACTGTAAGAAGGGACAGAAAATTTACTCGAACATCTCCGCAGGAGAAGACTCCCAGAAGGTGGAGAGAACGTTCAAAGAAATCTCCACAAAGGAGAGAGGAAGATCATCACAGATACCACATTCAAAGAAGGGAGAGAAAAGCTTCAGATATCCCATTGAGGAATAAATATTCTGTATTACAGAATGAAGATACTGAGGTTTTTCGGAGAAGCCCACAACGTCTGGACCTCAAATTAGGAGAGGGCCCATCACTACAGAGGAGATGGCCGCTGAGAAAGAGGTCAGATAGAGAGGACGAAGAGGAAGAGGATCCAGATTAAGAAGGAGCATCCGAAAAAAGAGGGAAATACTGAATCAGACCAGCATTTACAATTTAACCACTAAAATGTTGACAGAACTAAAAGTTCTACAGAAAGGCCTAAAATATGCACCAACAAGAAATGTTGATAAATTTGAAACATGTGGACCATAAAAAGTTTAAGAAAAATCTTTGTTTAAAAAAATACTTTTTGAAAAATCCAGTAACCCGTACAACTCCAATCGAAATATACCAACATACCCAATTGAGAGAAAGATCAACTTTTTATCCCCGTTCAATGGTATCAAATGAGATAAATGCATTTGAACAGGCAGTACTTAAAGATATTGAAAATCTGAAATGGAAGAAGAATAACACTAATTTAACAAGAAGTGAACAATCAGCTCTAAAAGAATTAAGTCAAGATCAAGACATTATTATTAAGCCAGCCGATAAGGGCGGGGCATAGTTATAATGATGAAAGAGTACTATCAGGGTTATTCAGAGAGCGTGAAAAGCAGGAGAATGACTGGAGAATGAAAAATACTAGGTCAAAATAGCCGATTTGGAAAGTGAGATGAAAGGGAGAATTTTTCTGGTTTGGCTATTTTGACCTAGAATTTTTCATTCTCCAGCCATTCTCCTGCTTTTCACTCTCTCTGAATAACCCTGTAGGAGGAAGAATCACTCCGAATTTTAAAAAAAACCACTTTACACACTGTGAAAGATTGAAATTTTATTGAAAATTCTAATTTTTTTAACTTTGGTTTACATTTTTTGTTATAGCATTTTGGCAGGGCATGACATATACATATAATAATGATATATTATTAATCTGCCGAGTCTGCCGGAAAGAACGATATATAATTTGTCTGGATGGTATAATAATACGTGACTTAAAAATGGTCAAAATGAGCTCAGCAAACTTCTACTTCCGAATCAGCGCCGAAGTTGTAAAATTACTCCCGTCCTTAAGGGGTTAAATTATATCAATGACTAAATATGCACTTTAGGAAAAATACACTGAATTAACAATATACTAATAGATATAGAATATATTGTTGAATGATACTTATCGATATACAGAAAACTAGATGAAGTTAAATAACACTAAACAATAATACACAACACTTTCACGTTCAGAAATATGTATGTTTTATTACACTAAGGGAACCCATTAGGTTTATTGGTATTAATAAATATTTATTTCACCAAATATAAATAGATGTATACCTTTACGGGTATTTACATAATAATTAATCTGAATTAATAAATAATATATGTTTTTTGCATAAATAAATTTTATTTTAACTTTAGTAGGATTATATATATATATATAAGATTATATAATAATGGGAATGTAGCCTTATCTAATTGTTGAGATCATATTGATGTATTTATATTATAATAAATAAACAACTTTTTGAGCCAACTGTATGTACAGATGAGTATCTTAACAAGTCAGCGATTGGAAATCCTCTTCTTTATAAAGCAGCCAAGTTATTGCTGCTATTTGTCCCCCTAGGAAAATGAAGATAAAACATCCTGGAGGGTAGAGTATCCACTTCATAAGCAAGCCGCCGATCATATGCACATAATGGGCAAATTCGAAAGTATGGAGTTTATTTATTTATTTTTATTTATTTATTTATAAAGGATTTTACCAGGAAGGATACATTGAGGTGACACGCAGGGCGGAACCGGAAGTATGCGGGTCAAGGTGGAACGCACGCTGTAAGGTCCTGGAGGCCCTGAGCCCCTGGCACCCCATTTGGTTCCACATCCTGCAGGCCCCCTGCAGGTTCCAGAACTTTTGCATTGACGCTATACTTCATGAACTCTCACGTGCTGACCAGGGAGACTCACCTGCCCTTCATTTTCCCTAATCTGTTCTTCATATAAGGGAGTCCCACCCTTTCCTCAGGACTTCCACATTGCTGTTACCTGGCTGTGAATCTATGTACCAAAGCTCCCTGAGACCTTCTGGACACTCACCTGAATTCTGCAACCAAGGACCCTCTGTATTATCTGGACATTCTTCTGCTCCATAAACCGGTACCCTCACATCCTTCTGTCCCCCATCTAGGACCCCCCGTGTACCAGACCCTTTTGCTTAACCCTGACTACGCCTTTGTATGTTCCTTGCCGGATTCTGAGAAATAGTGTTTATTTCCAATAAACACCCTTTGTTATACCGTAACCCTGCCTCTATCACTGCATCCTGGGCTCACAACCTCATCTTGCTACACCGAGCACAGTCTGAACCCTTACACACGCCGAAAACCAGGAAGTAGCTTGGGCGGAACGATTATGGACAACAGATGAGCAACATGTTAAGGCAGAATATATAAGTGGCAACAAAAGGAGGACTCTTCTTGGACTTTTTTGCATTTTTGCACAGACTGATCATTCAGAAAGGATAACAACTGATGAAGCCTATGGTGAAAGCACGTTTTTGTTGATCCTATTGATTTAGCACTTTATGAATTGATTTTACAGCTGAAGGTCAACCTTTTTATTGATTAATAAATTCATTTTAATTGATTTACTTGCCGCTCTGCTGCCTTTTTTTACATCAAGTGGAGAAATACCCTCCCCCCCTCTCTTCTTGGGATACTGAACAGCCACATCGCCGGACCCCATGCTGAGAGAAGGGGAAAAAAAAGAAATACAACTGAACTATAAGTATTCTTTAAGCTATACACATTTATCATTACATTATAATCATGTTTTGTCTAAATGCCAATTCACTTGGCGTTTGATTATTGGCCATTTCTGGGTTAAAACCGTGGATATTTTAATAAGGTGCGCCTGGAAGTATTTTTTCTTTCTAAGCTATACAGAGGGAATACAATACTCTACATTATACACAGAGCAATGAAATGTAGTTAAAAATACATACAAAAAAAGATTTGGGGCGGCCGTTTCTTTGCAGAGGCAATAAGTAAGGAAGATGTTTCTGTTAGCTACCATTCATTCAATCAGGTGGTGAATTTGGTAAGAGTAGCTGACGAGGGGACAGAGTTAGCTAAGCTTGATATAGATACATAGAGGAAAAAATGGCGTCGCGCCCATACTCACCGGAGCGGCTGCAACAGCCAGGAGTAACAGCCCAGTTAATGTATAAAACATAACAAGAGAAAAAAAGGTGTCATCTGCGCTCGTTTCTATGTATTTCCATGTATAACAAAACACTATGAGGTTTTAGTTTGTTTCAATGGCCATTGCAATGTAAGCTCACTCGCCCATTCAAGGCACCTCTTTGTAGAGTGAGTACCTAACCAATGTACCAAAAGCCGCTCTACTGAGCAGCTCCATGCCCCTCCTGCTGCTTTTCAGCTCTGGTCCTTTGTTCTCTGGGATCTGGCATGGTCCTTTGTTCTCTGGGCTCAGGCATGGTTTCTGTGATTGGTTACACTAGGGAGATAAGCAGATAAGGGGGAGGGGCGTTGGGGGTAGGAAAGGATTGTGTGTGACAATCTGAATCAGAACTGATCTTTCTTTTCCCACCCTACCCACCCTGTTTTTAGGTTCGCTGCTTCCCTACAACATCAGAAAGGTCACGTCGACAGAAGTGCCACGGATAGGGGCAAATGAAGTGGTGATTCCGCCAGTCATTCAAGACCGCCCGTGGTTTCCCATATGGAGATATACCATGTCGCATGAACCCGACTGGTAGTTTCTGCGGCCAAGGCTGGGGGATTGTTTAGATATGGACGTGGTTAGTTTACCTGTGGCATTCATATCGTACACCATGTTACATGAACCCAGCTGGTGTTTTTTGCGGCCAAAGCTGGGGGGTTGTTTTTTAATTAAAGACATGGTTATAGTATTCCATGTTGCATGAAGCCAGTTGGGATTTTTTGCGGCCAGAACTGGGGGATTGCGCTTAAGTTGGGCATGGAGTCATTTAACTATTGTCACTCAGATAAATTTTGCCATGTTGCATGAAGCCAGCTGGTGGTTTTTGCAGCCAGAGCTGGGGGATTGCGTTAAGTATGGACATGGTTAGTGTCAGACCTTTTTAGATATGAAATTTCTATAACGCAGGAATGTTTAAATTTGGGGCCAGGAATTGCGTCACGCGAACAACTTGTCTGCGTCGTTAATATCTAACAAGAACAAGAGACAAGCTAAACTCGTTAGTGTTACGCATACAAGAAAGGACATTTAACATTGATCAAAGACGGTCTAATGGACTCTGTTTATTTTATTTATTTGTTACAACCAAACAGGGTTTAGATCAAATGGTTTAAAAGTAAGGGAACACAATGACAACTAAGATAGATATCTCAGTATTGTGTTTATTTCGTCAGATCGAAACTCTGAAAGCCACGTAAACATGGAACAATAGGTTGCCCAATAAAGAAAAAAAACCAAAGGTTAAATGGCTTGGGTAAACCAGCTTGTGATGCTATTCGGCAATATGTACTATATGGTATGAGAATATTTATTAGTTAGAACTGATAATTTTAGCATCTTATAAAAACAGAGGCCCTACCACATTTAGTTGATCATCACAAATGTCTGGTGTACTAATCCGCATGAAGCCAATTAAGTCGGTAACGTGTGACTGTTAAAAACGATACCACGAATGAATGAATGGATATCCCCTCACATACACATCCCTGTGGATATAAGTAAGGGGGTATGAATGCACACACGCCGTGGCGAAGTATGCCGGCGATGTCACAATAGAAATAAATTTTAATTTGTTAATAAAATCTATGGAGTCCCGGATATAGGAATAAAACGACCCCAAACCAGTAAAAGATTGGCCAAGCCCATAAATTAATTCCTGCAGAAGGTTGATGGTTGATCTGAGAGCGCCATCTGCTGGCCAGGTAACATAACACCTGGACAGACCCCTGGAGTTGATGAATATATATCCTCCAATCAAATGAGGCCACATAGTGATGGGCTAGATCTAAAACTGGGCGGAAGACCACTATATAGAGGGACACTCCAGAGAGAGACAGACGGAGAAAAGCTTGGAGAGAGACCTGAGGGACGCTTGGAGGGAAGAAAGGCAATCACCATCGGCCGCCCTTTAAGACCGACCACACCCTAATCTTCCACCACTCTATCTTCACTAACCAGATGGTAAAGTATGCCTGAATAATATGATATCTATTTTCTAATTGCATAGTCCTGACTTTAGATGTCCATCACAAACTAAAGGAATATAAATGAATTATTTTGCTGTTTGAGCCTAATAATCAGTAGAATAGAAATTCTGCCTTTACAGTCCACTGCAGAGGAGTGCTAAGGGAGAATCTATTTACACGGCTGCATACTTGAGCCATAATTTAGTGAAATTATTTATATTCCAAGAATACTGTTTGTGGACATCTAAAGATCAATTATATACCTATAGTGAGATACGCTGGGACCGTGAAATAGCTTTTATATGTCAAGTACTGTCCGCCCCATTCGTAACCTAGCATAACCCCTTCCATATCCATCTTGCAGCCCTTCCGAATGAATGCACGCGCTGTAAGTCATTAAGAAGCGTTAGGTTAACGTATATCGAATGAAGTGCTGTGATTGATCTGTGGAAGAGATAGTCTCCCTATCGAGTGTGTTATGTATCTCCCTGAAGGAAGTTGCATTTAGTGAATAGGCCCCCCACAATAATAAATTGTGCTGCAGGTGATGCCCAGTAACTGAGTGTTTATCTTAGCCAGGTGGAGGATTGGTTTATAATGGGAAAGGTTTAAGTGAATAGAATAGAGTTTGGTGTTTAAGAATTGAGGCGTGTATATCTGTGGTGCGGTCTATAAACCTAAAATATCTGTCCATTAGATTATTGCGTGTCACAGTATCGCTACTAATCACGATCTATAATCACTTGTAAATTGTATTTTGCAAATCCGTTGATAACATACGATTGTATGAAACTTGACGTGTAAATAAATTTTGGTTTGAATTGTTTTACCGTTACGCAGTCTCATATCTTTATTGATTTTATTGTGTTAAAAATATCTAGAGAGCATCAAAAGAACTCGGGATAACGCGCCATATATTTGTTAAGACGTATATTCATTGATTGGTTATTAATCCCTATCTTAGGGGTTAAATACCAATTTATACCGCTGGTATGGAGGCACTGTCAAAATAATATATATATCTATGTATATCAACAATAAGAAAAATATGCGTCATAATTAATATATCCCTGACCTATTAAGGAAGTCAATAATCTCCAACATAATGGAGGCACTGCTGAGATGCTAAATGAATTTTTCACAATAAAATCAAGTTTATCTAAGATATTTGGAGGTTGCACTGTTGTGATGCTAAAGTAATTTTTCACAATAAAATCAAGTTTATCTATCAAGTAAGAGAGCAAGTTAGTGGTTGTGAGCGCCAGATCAAGTATTTGTGAAAGTAACATAAATTTGCTGGTCGTTAAGTAGCAGATTAAGCTATTGGATTAAAACAGTGGTAATCACGTAACGTTTGTTGTTGGCTGTGGATACCTGTTTAAAGCATTGTTATCTGATTGCTGTAATACAGAAACATGTCTGATTCAGATACTGATAGCCAGGAGGAAATCTCTCAATCGAGTCTTATAGAAGCAGGAAGACAGATGGCAATATTTGAAGTGGTAGAACATATCTCAGAGTCATTGCATATTGAAACCGATCTGATTGTGTTTGTTAATACTATCAAAGACCGCGCCCAAAATCTTGTACACGATATGTGGGACAAAGAAGGTGATGTGCGTACATTCTTGAATTTGTTTTTAAAACACAAACAACAAGCAAAGAAGGGATTGTATTATAATGGAATCATGGCCCTCCATAATGTATTTGTGTTGTGCATTTGCTAAACAAAATGCGATACAAAAGGTTGTCATGATGAAGACCATCGCTAACTTAAATGCAAAAATAGAAAATGGTAATGATTTAACAGACAAACCTGAGAATGCCAGTACAGAAATAATTACTTTAAACGAACATAGCCAGAAACTGCAAGAACAACTCCAAAGCTTACAAGCTGTATATAAAGAGAGTTGTGTTGAATTAAACAGTTTTAAAGAGAAATGTTCTAATTTAGAGCAGAAACTGTATGGCTATAAGCAAGAAATAATGCTTTCAAGTGAGTCCGAGGTGTCAAGCAGTGATGAGAGTGTTGAAACTGACACAGATGAAATTCAATGCTCACTGAAAACCTTGAAGGTACTAAAAGCCCGGATAGACTCCATATCCCAGGTAAAGGGTAGACAAACAGAAACTGTTTCCTCTGACCATAAGCCTGATGCTGGCCCTCATTTAAAAGAGCATGCCAAAGACAGCGGGGTAGATTCTGTAAGTGGCCCCGCCGATGATGTTAAACAGGGCGAAAGGGGGATCCCTTCAAGGCCTATAAAAGTGCAGGTCCAGCCATCTAATGAGGCCAGTCATGGGAGTCATAGGTCAAATAAAAGGGCCCATACCACAAGCCAAGTTGCCCCTAAGCAACATCAGGATGCCTCCCAGGTATATGTTGCCAGGAGGAAATCATACGCTGAGGTGGTAAGAGGGAATAATCCAGATAGGAACCCCAGGGTCACGCCTGCCCCGCGCCCACCAAGAAGTGGGGAGCAGAGGTCACTCAATGACTGCAGAAGGTATGAGCAATGGCCACGACCGCACAATAGTCACAAGGAATATGCCCAAGGGCCTAGGCCTGCCCAAAGAAATAGGTATCCCCAATTTAGTGATTCTCCTCAAAGTGATGATCCCCCTCAAATAGGTAGGTCACCCCCTCGCGTTAAGGTCCCTGAAAATAGAAGGGGAGGTCAGACAGGAGACCCCAGGCCCAGATCACACCGTCAGAACAGAAGTAGTAATGCTGATTCTGACACATCAAATAATTCTAGGCCCGAGCGTAATAGGATCCGCAGAAATAGATACCTTAAACGAAATTATCAGAATGACCGAATAAACCAATTAGAATACCGGTTATATCAATTAGCTGAACAATTGGTGAAGATCACCGAGTATGTATGGGCACAGCGGCCTGATAACTCTTTAGGGATAAATCCAGTGGCCACCCAAGGGCCACAGGATCAATAACACCTCAGATGTTATTGAATCAGAGGGAACAACTGAATGAAATAGCATAGGTGGCACAACCTGACACCATTTTATCCCCAGGTCTACATATTAATAAGGAATCTAAAAGTATGTAAAGGGGATTTCTGCTGTTGGATGCTAACCACTCTCCTATTTTTCAGCCTACTTCTAGTCCCTCTGATATAAACAGGCCATTAACCGCAACCGACTCTCAGGAGATCGTCGTAGCCAGATGCCCCGATGGAGAGCCAGCTACCCGTTGCGCATTAGCCTACAAGAAACCTAAGGTTCTCTGTACGGTGGGTAAGGATGAGAATCTCCCTACCCCAGGTAAAGTGATTTTCAACACCAGTTCATGGAGTTGCCCTCGGAGGTTAGAAACAGGTATTAACAGGGTCTGTTATAATAAATCCCTACGATAACTGCATGATTGCAGGAGTAAACCTCGTGGGAAGGACGAATCCAATCACTGGTTTTAACTCGTTAATACGGTCAAAGAAATTAAATTTGTAGGAAATATATATATATATATACAACGTATTATATATATATATCTCTACAGGGCGATATCCTATTCAGTCCCCTATTAGGAAAGCAACCCCACAAAAGGGGGATGATATACTTAATGGCTCACAAGAATTGAAAGGGTTAATAATCTATGTGTCACTGTCCTGATGAAATGCATTAAAATTAAAATAAATGCCGCGCTGCATCTAAGGAAAGCATGGAATAAATCAGAAATGGGGAAGATTACCCGTTTCCATTTACCATGATCCTAAAGTCACATAGATGAAGTGTTAACCTAAATATTTACATGTTGTGTATATCAATTCTTATGAAGTTCATCTCATTTTAGAAAGATAAGATGAGTAAAGTGACAATTGGTCACTCGCATGGAGATGTGTCCTAAAGACTCAGATGTCAGGAGCAGCCATGCTGGAAGTGACAGAAAGTCATGGGAGCACCCTGTCATAAAGGATACCCAAAGAAACGGAAGGATGACGACAAGTGCATTATTGGTTATTTGAAAATCACCTCCATAGATGAAAAGATCAACAAGCCACAAGATGTTTCACTTGAAAGGTCTTTACCCGGGGAAAACACTGCTTGATTCAAATCCATTTTTCATCAACTGGAGTTCATTGATTCACCCTCAGATTACCCCGTTCGTAAAAGAATGGGGGAGCCACAAAAGGGGATGGTCGTGAGAACCCATCATGCATTTACCAATTTTTTTCTTCTGCACCAATTATCGCATGGAGTCGATGCCTAACAACTTCTTAAGACTAAAGCTACCATACAGATGTAAAATTTCCTATCCAATTGGTCCATGTCAATTCCTACTCATGAATCTGGATGAGTAGATATTGAAAAGGGGGATTTGTCAGACCTTTTTAGATATGAAATTTCTATAACGCAGGAATGTTTAAATTTGGGGCAGGAATTGCGTCACGCGAACACTTGTCTTGTCTGCGTCGTTAATATCTAACAAGAACAAGAGACAAGCTAAACTCGTTAGTGTTACGCATACAAGAAAGGACATTTAACATTGATCAAAGACGGTCTAATGGACTCTGTTTATTTTATTTATTTGTTACAACCAAACAGGGTTTAGATCAAATGGTTTAAAAGTAAGGGAACACAATGACAACTAAGATAGATATCTCAGTATTGTGTTTATTTCGTCAGATCGAAACTCTGAAAGCCACGTAAACATGGAACAATAGGTTGCCCAATAAAGAAAAAAAAAACAAAGGTTAAATGGCTTGGGTAAACCAGCTTGTGATGCTATTCGGCAATATGTACTATATGGTATGAGAATATTTATTAGTTAGAACTGATAATTTTAGCATCTTATAAAAACAGAGGCCCTACCACATTTAGTTGATCATCACAAATGTCTGGTGTACTAATCCGCATGAAGCCGATTAAGTCGGGTAACGTGTGACTGTTAAAAACGATACCACGAATGAATGAATGATATCCCCTCACATACACATCCCTGTGGATATAAGTAAAGGGGGTATGAAATGCACACACGCCGTGGCGAAGTATGCCGGCGATGTCACAATAGAAATAAATTTTAATTTGTTAATAAAATCTATGGAGTCCCGGGATATAGGAATAAAAACGACCCCAAACCAGTAAAAGATTGGCCAAGCCCATAAATTAATTCCTGCAGAAGGTTGATGGTTGATCTGAGAGCGCCATCTGCTGGCCAGGTAACATAACACCTGGACAGACCCCTGGAGTTGATGAATATATATCCTCCAATCAAATGAGGCCACATAGTGATGGGCTAGATCTAAAACTGGGCGGAAGACCACTATATAGAGGGGACACTCCAGAGAGAGACAGACGGAGAAAAGCTTGGAGAGAGACCTGAGGGACGCTTGGAGGGAAGAAAGGCAATCACCATCGGCCGCCCCTTTAAGACCGACCACACCCTAATCTTCCACCACTCTATCTTCACTAACCAGATGGTAAAGTATGCCTGAATAATATGATATCTATTTTCTAATTGCATAGTCCTGACTTTAGATGTCCATCACAAACTAAAGGAATATAAATGAATTATTTTGCTGTTTGAGCCTAATAATCAGTAGAATAGAAATTCTGCCTTTACAGTCCACTGCAGAGGAGTGCTAAGGGAGAAATCTATTTACACGGCTGCATACTTGAGCCATAATTTAGTGAAATTATTTATATTCCAAGAATACTGTTTGTGGACATCTAAAGATCAATTATATACCTATAGTGAGATACGCTGGGACCGTGAAATAGCTTTTATATGTCAAGTACTGTCCGCTCCATTCATAACCTAGCATAACTCCTTCCATATCCATCTTGCAGCCCTTCCGAATGAATGCACGCGCTGTAAGTCATTAAGAAGCGTTAGGTTAACGTATATCGAATGAAGTGCTGTGATTGATCTGTGGAAGAGATAGTCTCCCTATCGAGTGTGTTATGTATCTCCCTGAAGGAAGTTGCATTTAGTGAATAGGCCCCCACAACAATAAATTGTGCTGCAGGTGATGCCCAGTAACTGAGTGTTTATCTTAGCCAGGTGGAGGATTGGTTTATAATGGGAAAGGTTTAAGTGAATAGAATAGAGTTTGGTGTTTAAGAGCTGAGGCGTGTATATCTGTGGTGCGGTCTATAAACCTAAAATATCTGTCCATTAGATTATTGCGTGTCACAGTATCGCTACTAATCACGATCTATAATCACTTGTAAATTGTATTTTGCAAATCCGTTGATAACATACGATTGTATGAAACTTGACGTGTAAATAAATTTTAGTTTGAATTGTTTTACCGTTACGCAGTCTCATATCTTTATTGATTTTATTGTGTTTAAAAATATCTAGAGAGCATCAAAAGAACTCGGATAACGCGCCATATATTTGTTAAGACGTATATTCATTGATTGGTTATTAATCCCTATCTTAGGGGTTAAATACCAATTTATACCGCTGGTATTGGAGGCACTGTCAATAATATATATAATCTATGTATATCAACAATAAGAAAAATATGCGTCATAATTAATATATCCCTGACCTATTAAGGAAGTCAATAATCTCCAACATTAGGTTTAGCTAGGAGCGGTGAAATAGGCGGCCTGGCACGTGGAGAGGCGATAGTGGGGGGAGGGTCTGTAGGGTACGTGCTGAGTGGTGGTTTGTGCGGCCAAGCTCAGGTGCCCTCCTGGTTTGCAGATCCTCTCGGCCTGCTATCTGTGATAAAGATACCTTGAGCAGATGTGTGGTCACGCTGCTTAGCCACGTGGGGCCGCTATTTCTGGCCAATGCTTGTGGTGCATTGCAGTTGCCAGTGTTATCTGGCCATGCTATTTGCCAGTGTTATCTGGTGTAACGTATTTGGCATACAAGGATCGATAATAATTCTGCCTTAGAGGCAAAGAATCTGGCCTTAATTAATAAAAGACGTGACCTTTTCAAACCACCAATACCTTGTTGTGTGTTCATTTATGGGGAAGGGAAGGGGGGTGGGGGTGAGGGGTGGTTACTTGGTTTCAAGAAGGTAACTTACGTGGAAAAAGTTGTATGAAAATAAGGGTATAATTCTTAAAGCCAAGCCAGTCCGCCCTCTGCCGCTTCTGGATTCCCCTTCTGCTGGTCTGGCCTGGGGTCACGTGGTTAGTCCTGGATTTTATATATATATATAAATATAAAACAAACCACAGGGGGGTTGCACTCAACCTAAACTTGCAACACAAGCGGGTGCATCTAAGACTTTAAATACAAAATACCAAAAAAGAGCACTCCATATCAATGACCACCTTCATCCACCATTTTTCAGGTGGTCATTGATATGGAGTGCTCTTTTTTGGTATTTTGTATTTAAAGTCTTAGATGCACCCGCTTGTGTTGCAAGTTTAGGTTGAGTGCAACACCCCTGTGGTTTGTTTTATACATATGGAGAGCTGACATCTCTCTTGGGTATGTACCCCTCCCTGTTCACGGGTGTGTCCCACCGTGACAGCCTATAAAGGCTAGTGCCTGCTGTGAAGCTCTATGGTGAGTTAATTCTGTAAATGCAGATACAGTCAAGTGAGATAGGACCTGTCAACGATGGGGTACATTGGCGACTGTGACAGGCTTACGCAAACTATGATCATACTTTGTTAACTGAATCCCCATCATTTTACCTCAGTCAGGTTTTTTGAATTTTTGAAATGTGTTTTTTGTTGTTGCAGAAAATGGTGGATGATGGTGGTCATTGATATGGAGTGCTCTTTTTTGGTATTTTACATATAAATATATATATATATATATACAGCACAGAGGCTCATTGCTCTTGCATGGGTTCATGTTCCCGGGGGTCTTGTTCCTGAGGAGTTTGGTTCCTGTGAGGTCCAGTTCCTGAGGGTTCCTGTTCCTGAGTTATTACTTCCTGTAATCGTGTCCTGCTATTTCTGTGTATGATCTTGGCCTGGTATTGACGTTTCTTCTTGTATTCTCCCTGTGTTCTGTATATTGATATTCTGGTTCCTGATTCCTGGCTATTCCTGCCTTCTCTCTCTGGTATCTGATCTTGGCTTGTCTGTCATTCTCGCCTGGCTCTTGATCCTTTGGCTCTGCTTCTGACATTTCTATTATATGTCCCTTGTTTCCTGTTGTGTGCATCATCATCATTATATATCCATAGTATAGAGGCCCAGACCCAGCATCATTATATCTCCATAGTATAGAGGTCCGGACCCAGCATCATTATATATTCATAGTATTGTCGGTTATAATCTCTGCACGTGACTACAACACGTCATATATTGGACTTATCAGCCAAGCCTCCAATATGTCTATATTGGACTTACTGGACCTATCTCGGCAGTTGCCTCCAATATGTCAGGGATTATTATTTCATAAGAAATTTATACGAGACACAAATATCAATTGTTTATATTTCCTAGAAATTCTCCTAAATTCTTTTAATTGTCTGTGTTTTGCTTTGAAGAATACAATAATCAATAATCGAATAAAAACATATATATATTTATTACGTATACAAAAAAGTTTCAAATCTCATATCATAAACAAAGATTTATAAACCACAATCCATCAGCATATAAAAACTAGCTTCACAATATATGTATCTCCGGTTAGTACTGTAACTGCATATATGATTAATATCATTTACCTTATCAGTTAGTAACTAATACACCAATGGTTAATAAACATTTCTGATTAATAAAACATGCATTTCCCAGCAAACAATGTTTAACCAGCTAGATCTTAGAGATATATATATCTCTCTATACTACATGGATCAACAAAAGATGAGCTAATTTAATGATAAGTAATAAAACTTATTTAGTGAATCCTTCCCTAATCTCGAGAATTAAACTTCTAATCTTTTGCTTTTTATTTTTAGTTATATAAATCCTTGCTTATTATTTTTAAATCACAGTAATTTCCAAATTCAATATATATATTTGTATCAATCCTGCAACAGTTTCTTTTAGAATAAATCCTTATGTCCACTTCTTCATATTTCTATCTGCAGAATAGAAATATTTAGATTTTGGAGCTACCAAGAATCTGAGAAATCTCAGTCTATATGTTGCAAAAATCTACATATATATATATATATTTACATTAATTCCTTAATTTAAATAGCTCTCATGCATTACTTCTCCAATCTGGATTTTGAGGAGTCTGCCTTGGAATTCTTTATGTAATATTTTGGAATATGTGAAGATTATCAATATCAGATAATCAATGCATGTGAGTTAGAGATTTGGTGAGAGTCTTGAGTGCATTGTCCCGGAATGGTCTGCTAGCGATGTGTGTTAGCCTCGGAATGCCTCATTTCCTGGAATGTCGGAACTGACTGCAACCAACATTGCCGCTTCAATTATAGTCAATTTGACGTCACTAGTAATACCCTTATAATATCAATATAATATTTACTATCCTCTAGAGGGCAGTATTGCACTTCTTAATTAATTCCACCATTTCTTTTTAATATTCCTATCTCGGGTCAGAGGTCAATCTGACTTAACAAAGACCTTTTCTCTCACCAGTATAGACATTATGTCTCTACATGTCATATCAAATTTATATCCTCACTCCTTTCAAAGTTTTACATTCCTCTCTAGCTCACAGAATCTCTTCTTCAGTAATCATCTATTTACCAATTATATACTTATACAATATTTATTGGAGCATACATTTCTACTGTAAATATAATAAAATATACCTTGATTATAAACATATATTTTGTGAATATATTTTACCTTACAAAAATATTAACTCTTATATTCCTATACCCAAAAGACAAAATATCTTTTTGTTTTAAAGACTTAAAACAGACCAATAAATTTAATTATGACAGATCTTAGCACTTAGCTTGAGCATTATATCACACAAAGACATTTTAAGGTTCCTTCATGTATGGTATTTTTAAAAAATATATAAGATCTCACCCAGTCATGAACTCTGTAAAAAAAATCTCAGTTCATTTCTAACTAGGGAGATTTGGAGAAAGAAAAAGACTGTCTTTAAAAACAAAATGGCTACAGACATCCATTTTACCTTTTTTCCCTTCCAATATACCTGACATAACCCCCCCTTTGGTTTCATCTATTCTTTGATCAAAATAGAATTGAGGAAAACATACAATATTTCCCCCTTTTACCAATTAGGCTAGGTTTCCACCTTTCGCAACACGTTTTTCTTCTTTCATCAATTTAATAATTGAAGATGCAGTGTTTTTAAACTTCAATGTACGTACTTTCTTTGTTAGTACAATCATCCAGACAGTTAGAAACATAATTACTATACAAATCACAATCTCTGTACTCTTTGGCCCGTTATAAGAAGATAGCAATTGATGATCAAGCTGTGAATACATTGGAGCATAAATTGTTAGATTATCTTTTTATTAGAAGTTCAATAGTATGGTCATGCTAGTTCTTTAGCAAAGATTTAAAATCTGGATTCATAGGTATCTCTTGCCCTTGGAATACGCCAACGATTTGTGTCTCGTCATACCAGACTTCATTTATAAAAAATAACTTCTCCGATAACAACTCTTGATTCTTTAGAAACTTTCACGAGAATCACTGGTGTAGGTATCAACACTATCTTGTTTTGTACCAGATCCTTCCGGTAAACATTTGCTTCTTTTTCTGTAATAAAACAGCGGTTGCAATAGAAATATGCGGCAAATCTTTTCCTTCGGTGGTTCTTGTACATAGCAATCAACGGTATCCTGGCTTTATCCAGCATGTCTTTCAGGCTTGCATGAGCTTGATTCGCATGGGACTTGAGCATTGGATCCGCTTGGAATTGTGCGGAAAACCGTAGAATTTCCAGATAATCGCAATCTCCTTGGTGGTCCGATTCATCTTTGCGGATTAGCGTCGCAGTTCGGATTAACCACTTTTCTCAATTTCTGTTGAAAGAAAGAGTATAAATAACCATTCATAGACTAGCGATTTCACTCAAATTCCCTATAGATACTCTGATCTCTGATTAAGTTTAATTAACCGTACGGATCTAGTCTATCTACTAGCTTGAGTTAAACATCTGAATGCTGGGAAGAAGAATCACATGTTAACTAAAACATCACTTCACATGATACCAGTTAAGTGTCTTCTGCTGTTCCATCTTCACATATCCTGAGGTGATCTAGGATGACAATCATGCAATTGAGCTTGGCAGTTTTATTTCTTCTAGAAATACATAACATAACTTTTTCCAATAACATTAGGACTGTCTCCATCATTATCTAGATCTGTTATCCACTCATCTTGAGAATTTGGTTATCTGATAAAAATACCTCTTCATTTATCTTCTCTATTTCAGTTAAGAACTGAGAATGGTCACTATGTCCGTTTGGTTCTGTCTCCCTCTTGTGGAGGTGAATAATTAGCACGTCATTTTCCAGACATATATCTCGAATTCTCTCGGGGGAACACATATGGTGTTATCCTCCTGGAGTCAGGGGCTTTGGCCTTAAGAGATATCAGGTGTCTGGCTATTTCTGAAGTGGACTTCAATAGAATCCGGCCTTTCCTCAATCACGTGGCAGTTATGCTGAGCGTGATGGGATTGGGATCTATCGTAGCTGAATGGAACATTTACTTGGGACCAAATAACCTCATTGATAAAATCAATGATTGGATTTAACCTTTTGAGAAGGTCCATTCCAATAATTAGGCGATTTTGGGGCAGATCCACAATAAGCGTTGGATGCCGAATTACTTTATTCCCCAATTTAAAATCCAATTTAGCCGTGCCCAGAACTTTCAGAGATGTGCCACTCACACTCACTAGATTAGCATTAGATTTATCTAATCTAGGCTTCCTGGAGGACAGTTCTTGGACCTGTTCAAAATAATTAGCTAATATTAACGTAACCTGGCTTCCAGTGTCTAGCAAGGACGGAATATGTGGTAAATTATCTTGTAATTCTATATTCACATAATATCGGTCTTCAATGCTATGCAATTTACAGAGAAATTTAGAGTGAGATATGAAATTAGGTTTTGTACATATTTTACCGACTGATTTTGCTCTCTCAAACATGCTTTTGGCAGCTGTGCTGTCCATTTCGGATCCAGTCTTCTCAGCTTGCTCGCACTTAGTCTGGGGAGATAAAATACATTTTCCTTCTCTTTGCAGGGAAGGGGTTAAAATCTCATCAACCATACAAACATTTGTATTAATCATTTCATCATCACTTTCTGGTAAATTGTCATGGATACTGGTTACTTCATCAGAAACATCATCTAGTCACTGGTTAGGTGGGCCTGCAGGTGTTGCATTGCTTACAACCTGACCAGGGTTATTTCCAGTCATTAACTGAGTGATCTGATCCAGTTTTTCTGTCAGCACACAGACATTTTCCTGCATTTGACCAATACGCTGGCGTACATTATATCTCCGCTTTCTATTCGTCCTTGGGGATGAAGCTTGCGCATTATCAGACTCCTCAGATTCAGTTATACCTCTGGTCGCTTCCTGTCTAGGTACATTTTCCCTTGATTTAACCCACTGACTTCAAGGTACCCATTGCTTCCTAGATTGAAATTTTCTTCCTGAATTTTCTCTGGCAAACCCTCTTTCCTGATCTGGCTTGGATTTTTCCCTTTTAGGTATGGAGTCACGCAATATTTCTGCATAACTCTTTTTGTGGGACTCAAATTTAATATCACCCTTTTTAACGTGTGTTTACGCTATTTCCTCAGGTGAGGTTTTCACTCCTTTCCCCTGAGTTTCTAAACTATATTCAAATACAGTAAATAGGGTCATACTTTCGTTTAGAAACCAATCCAAACCATTTTTCGGGTCATAATCTCTTGCCAAAATAACCTTTATTTGGCAATGCGTCATAAAATAATTTGATAAATTCAGGGTTTTCAAAATCTGGGTTTCTTTCAGCCAAGCTGTACGCATTTTTAAGGACTGAAAGAAATTCACGGGGGCTTTGATTAGGTCTGCAATTTAGAGTTAAAATTGATCTTTTCGCAGGTAGACTGGTGCGGTGAGGCCCAAATTCAGATTTGACCTCGGAGACTATTTTACTCCAGTTACGTATACCAGATTCTTTCAAAGACTGAAAAAAATACCTATGTTTGCCTTCAAAGACCCATGGGATAAACTCAATTTTCTGAGCATCTGAAGTAATATCTAAAATAGACAATGCTTCTTCAAACATTTCTAAATGATTTATTATTTTTAGCGATTCCTTTTGGTCCCAGATACCTACTGAATTTTTTAAGAAATGGCCAATTTTCGTTAAATCCTGTACTTTATGAGATTTCTTAATAGGCTGTGGCTGGCTAGAGTGATGTGATTTGAAATACTCCTGTGTAAGAGGCTTTGCTCTTTTTTCATCATGAGATTTAGTTTCACTTTCGAATTCACTCTCTTCACTCTGGAGCGATCTGTCAGACTTTGAGTTATAACTCAAAACTTTCAAAGGGAACTTCTCTAAAGAAGGATTTTTAACCCTTCGAACCTCAGTTTCAACCTGGCGTAGTGTAGCTCATCAGCGAATTTCTCATGTTCGCATTTCATTCTCGCCAATTTTGCATTCAATTCCTTATTTAATTTGGACAATTGATCACTCTCATCTTGCCATTGATCTTTCTCTTTTGCACACACTTTCAACTCCATTATCATTCGTTCTGACTCATCTTTTATTTTATTTACGGTATCATACAAGTCACAATTTTTATTTTCTAAACTGTCTCTGGTCTCTTTGTCATCATTCAATCTCTTGTTCATTTCTGTGATCAAGTATATGCATTCAGGCACAATTTTTAAAACAAAAATCTCTTTGTCTTTTTTATTTGTGGCTGCACTTATCTGTCGCAAACACTCAAGAAAATTTGATCTGACCAGATTGAATCAGCATAACTATAAACATTTGATTTCAATTCCTTTATCCAATCAAATAAATCGTCTGTGACGTGTAACTTGTCCTTTAGGTAAGACATAACATCTATCAATACTATTTGATCTGCATGTATCTGTACATCTTCCTGAGTCTCAGATTCTGGCTCTGCCATTTTTTTTACACTGTTTAGTAGACAACCGTAAAACCACAAGTCAAAATACAATAAGGAGTCAAAATATATATATATATATTTTATCTCTGTCTAATCAGACAATACTTAAAATTATATTCCAAACAAAAACTACAATCTCGGTACAGTGCCTCTAATATGTCGGATATAATCTCTGCACGTGACTACAACACGTCATATATTGGATTTATCAGTCAAGCCTCCAATATGTCTATATTGGACTTACTGGACCTATCTCGGCAGTTGCCTCCATTGTGTCAGGGATTATTATTTCATAAGAAACTTATACGAGACACAAATATCAATCGTTTATATTTCCTAGAAATTCTCCTAAATTCTTTTAATTGTCTGTGTTTTGCTTTGAAGAATACAATAATCAATAATCGAATAAAAACATATATATATTTATTACGTATACAAAAAAGTTTCAAATCTCATATCATAAACAAAGATTTATAAACCACAATCCATCAGCATATAAAAACTAGCTTCACAATATATGTATCTCCGGTTAGTAACTGCATATATGATTAATATAATTTTTCTTATCAGTTAGTAACTAATACACCAATGGTTAATAAACATTTCTGCTTAATAAAACATGCATTTCCCAGCAAACAATGTTTAACCACTTCGCTGCTGAGGACGCGCTCAGCGCGTCCTCAGCAGTCCCGCTGGTATGCGGAGGACGCGCTGAGCGCGTCCTCCCATCGGGGTCAGCGTTCGGCGGTTCCGGCCGATCGCTGGCCCCTCGGTGCGGGCTGACATCCTGGATGTCAGCCGCGCATCCGGACCAGCAGCCGCCAGAATTAGGTGTCATCGCGGGGGCGCGATGACACCTAATTCAGGCGCCCCCCCGCATGTGCGGAGGAGGCGCCTGAAATGGAGGGGGGGGAGGTCCTTCGGACCTCTCTCCTCCCGATCGGCGGCGCACAGGGGGTTAACCCAGGCATCATTTGGAAGGCACAGCCTGCCCTTCCAAATGATGCCTGGCATTAACCCCTGGGGAGCTGGATCGCGAATCGGCGCTGAAAAGCGCCGGTTCGCGATCCTTTCCCGGAGCTGGCCGACATCTTGGATGTCGGCCAAGCCTCCGGGAACTCCCTAGAGGACTGGCGTCATCGTGCGTAGCACGATGACGCCAGTCCTAGACTTAACCCTAACTGCCACCAACTGTGGAGATAGGGAGTTCCAATGAACTCCCTATCTCCCGATCCGTGGCAGTTAGGGGTTAAATTTTGGTATCGTTGGATCGGCCAGAGCATGGCCGTTAACGATACAAACACTACAGTGAAAAATTTTGTAAAAAAAAAAAAAAATGAAAAATAAAAAAATAAAAAATTAAAAAAAAAAATTAAAAAAAAAAATTAAACACTTTTTTTTTTTTTTGGGTTTGTTAATGCAGCAATATTGTTCCCATTTCAATTATAATGTGAACAATGATGCTGCACTAACGATTTTTGTATGCGGTGCGTTTGTTAAAAATAGTGTCATTTTCCCCAAAAAAAATGTAACGAGACCCCATCTCTAATTTTTTTAACAAGTGCACCCCATACAAAATATAACCGCAATTGCTCGCATGTTAAAATGTGGAAAAAAACACTTTACACATTGTAAATTATTGAAAATACATATTTTATTGCATTTTTTGTTATAATATACAGACATGACATAACGTATACATATAATAATGACATATTATGAATCTACCGAGTCTGACGGAAAGAACGATATATAATATGTCTGGGTCATATACTAAAATAAGCCTTCAAAACACGTTTAAACATGATGCGCAAAACAGGTAAAAATGACCTCAGCATAGGGGCGGGAAAAGCCTCAGCAGCGAAAGGGTTAACCAGCTAGATCTTATATATATATATATATATATATACTACATGGATCAACAAAAGATGAGCTAATTTAATGATAAGTAATAAAACTTATTTAGTGAATCCTCCCCTAATCTCGAGAATTAAACTTCTAATCTTTTGCTTTTTATTTTTAGTTATATGATTCCTTGCTTATTAATTTTAATCACAGTAATTTCCAAATTCAATATATATATTTGTATCAATCCTGCAACAGTTTCTTTTAGAATAAATCCTTATGTCCACTTCTTCATATTTCTATCTGCAGAATAGAAATATTTAGATTTTGGAGCTACCAAGAATCTGAGAAATCTCAGTCTATATGTTGCAAAAATCTACAGATATATATATTTACATTAATTCCTTAATTTAAATAGCTCTCATGCATTACCTCTCCAATCTGGATTTTGAGGAATCTGCCTTGGAATTCTTTATGTAATGTTTTGGAATATGTGAAGATTATCAATATCAGATAATCAATGCATGTGAGTTAGAGATTTGGTGAGAGTCTTGAGTGCATTGTCCCAGAATGGTCTGCTAGCGATGTGTGTTAGCCTCGGAATGCCTCATTTCCTGGAATGTCGGAACTGACTGCAACCAACATTGCCGCTTCAATTATAGTCAATTTGACGTCACTAGTAATACCCTTATAATATCAATTATAATATTTACTATCCTCTAGAGGGCAGTATTGCACTTCTTAATTAATTCCACCATTTCTTTTTAATATTCCTATCTCGGGTCAGAGGTCAATCTGACTTAACAAAGACCTTTTCTCTCACCAGTATAGACATTATGTCTCTACATGTCATATCAAATTTATATCCTCACTCCTTTCAAAGTTTTACATTCCTCTCTAGCTCACAGAATCTCTTCTTCAGTAATCATCTATTTACCAATTATATACTTATACAATATTTATTGGAGCATACATTTCTACTGTAAATATAATAAAATATACCTTGATTATAAACATATATTTTGTGAATATATTTTACCTTACAAAAATATTATCTCTTATATTCCTATACCCAAAAGACAAAATATCTTTTTGTTTTAAAGACTTAAAACAGACCAATAAATTTAATTATGACAGATCTTAGCACTTAGTTTTGGCATTATATCACACAAAGACATTTTAAGGTTCCTTCATGTCTGGTATTTTTAAAAAATATATAAGATCTCACCCAGCCATGAACTCTGTAAAAAAAATCTCGGTTCATTTCTAACTAGGGAGATTTGGAGAAAGAAAAAGACTGTCTTTAAAAACAAAATGGCTACAGACATCCATTTTCCCTTTTTTCCCTTCCAATATACCTGACAGTATAGAGCCCAGTGCAAGTACCTCACCCCAGTTCAGGGTTACCCTGTGTTGCTGCTGGGTGAGTATATTGTCTAGATATATCCTGTTTAACCCTCGCCCTTCCTGTTCTCCTGTCTCTGTATTTCTTGTGAGGTTTCCTTTCCCTACACAGAAGGCCATACAAGGACCTTATTATAGAGTTAGCGGTCCCTTTAGTGTCTTGTTGCTTTCTCTTTGTTCTCTTGGCACTCCTGTTCCAGTTGTTCTGTTGTTTTTCTTGTCTGGTATCTGTGTGCCGTGGTCTGTGTCCATACAGCCAGCAGCTAACCTGCCTCAAGGGCTGAATATACAGTACAAAAGGCCCACCTTGGCTCACGCCAGGTGCCCCGTGACAATATCCTAAAGGAGTACCAATTCTGGCATTAAACCCACCCAGTCAATAGCTGGAGATACTTGTAGGGTGAACACAGAACTTAGACTGAATTTATAAAAGAGTTTTCAATGGGAAAACACACACAGAGATGAGCAGATAAACAAAAGTAAAACACGCCCTGACATTACCATACTGACTGAGTAGCCGCTCCCCTTCCACACACATGCCCTGGTGTATCATATAAAGGATGACCCTCCCCTCCTTAGTATGGCAGGGAGGAGAAAGGAGCAGTTACAGAATTAGCTCCCAGCAGTTCCTGTGGGAGATGGCAGAGATCTGGTCTAACTATCAGGGACTAGATGGGAGCATGGAGAAGCGATAAGAACAACAAAGGAACCATGACGTACACATTACAAGTAAGGGACCAGCACAGCATATACATCGGAATAATACAAAAATAAAAAAGTCACATGACCGCCCGGCTTGTTTGGAGCCAATCAGAAAACAGCTACAAATCCTTTCATAGTCAGCGACCAAACAACAAACAGGCGGGAATTAATGTACGCTGGCTTCACACCCAGCACGAAAAACACAGGTGTCACAGAGGAATGAGAGGAAAACCAGGAATCTGCACCAACTGCCGCTCCTGCTGTGCCCTGCTATGCGACTCTCAAGGAATGAGCTGGGGTGAAGTTCATGGTCTTTTCTATTAAATAACAAAAACTCAATGTTCAATGGAAATAAATAAATAATGGGTGGAAATGAGGAAAAATACAAATTTTAACACAAGCAGAGGCGTAACTAGAAACCTCAGGGCCCAGGTGCAGGAACCATGATGGGCCACCTAGGCAAAAACATATTTTTCCCCCCCTCCCGTCAACATGCATTGGTCCCCTCCAGGACCACAATGTTGACTCCAGACAATCAGTGTCACATTTTTTTCCAGGTCCACTATGACCTATTCAGTCCATCACAGTTTTTTTTATGTAATGTGCACTATTTGTATCTCACAGAGCTCCACAGCAATAAAACTCAGTAAAGTGCAGTGTATGAAGATTTCAGAGTTTCACAGCAATAAAACTCACAGTAATGTGCAGTGTGTATGAGCGTATCACAGAGCTCCAGAGCAATAAAACTCGCAGTAATGTGCAGTGTGTATGAGCGTATCACAGAGCTCCACAACAATAAAACTCACAGTAATATGCATTGTGTATCAGTGTAAATCAGAGTTCCACAACAACAAAAATAACAGCAATATGTGGTGTGTATGAGCGTATCACAGAGCTCCAAAGTAAAACTCACAAATAAGTATAAACTAAATTCAAAAAAGAATTGTATATATAAAATATAGGCAGGCCCAGGCAGGTGAGTGTGGGCCCCCTGGAGTCAAGGGCCCGGGTGCGGTGGCACCCTCTGCACCCCTGGTAGTTACATCCCTGAACACAAGTAATGGATTTAGGGACAGTTTAAAACAAAAAACCCCACCAGACTCTGCCTGTAAGAGGTTTGTGTTCAGCACAGCAGGAAAGCAAGTGAGTAAAAACATGCAGCAGTGAACCTGCAGGGTATAACGCGATTATTATGAGATGCAGCGAGTAAAACCTGTTCTCTGTGTCCTGCAAAGAGTGGCATTCTATCCGATTAACCCATTCACTGCCAGGTAGGAACGTGCTGTAAGCAAATACACTGTTTCTGTTTCAGCGCTGTAAAGTGCTTCTCTCTGTTCATTCTGCGATGCGCTCCGGCACACACAGGCGTTTAATGCGTTTCCCAGGGCCTGGTGAACAGTAACCAGCGCAATGTGCCTTTATTTACATCATTATAACTTTGTGTCACTGCTCCCCGAGCAATCAGGCAGCCCGGAGTCAAAGAGGTGCTGCAGCGCTCACGTATGGACCGAAATGCTCATAAAGAGACACACACACATGTATAATAACACGCGCCGCGTACACAGGTCAAAAGAAAACACGATGGCAGAGCAGGAATCAGGACTGTGCAGCTCAATACAAGACTGCCGGCAGGTATGATGTGAGAAAGACGCAGAACTGACAGAAACAGATAAATATATAAAAGGGGAGAGAGAAGCGGGGGGGGGGGCGGGGGACGAAGGAAAAGCAAAACAGAAAGAAAGACACAGAACTGACAGAAACAGATAAATATATAAAAGGGAAAGAGAGGTGGGGGGGGGCGAAGGAAAAGCAAAAGCGAAAGAAAGACAGAGCTCTTTACTAAATAACTCACAGACCAGAGAGATGGAGGACGGAAAACACAATAAACCCGACCCTGACAAGCAGGACATTGAAATGCAGAGCCTTCCTGGTAAGTGGGCGACAGGGTATTGGGATGGGCTTAGGTTAACCCTTTGTATTTCATTAGGCAGGACCCGCCTTTACTAGAGGTTGGCGGGTGGGTTAAAACTTCAATGGCCATTCAAGTAAACCGAAACCTCTAATTGTGTTTTGTTTCTCACGGTGTTATAGGATTAAGCGCAGATGACACTTTTTTTCTTGTAATGTTTATAATGGGAAGGAGGCTTTGTAGACAGATAATGCAAGAATGTCAAACTCTGGATGTTAATGGCCTACAATTCCCAGAATTCATGAAGGTGATATTTTAAATGGCCAGAGAATCATGGAAATTGTACTTCTGAAACATCCGGGAGGGGCGGGCAGGCGGGCAGGCGGTCGGAGTTTGCCAGCCCTGCTCTCGGATGGGTTCTATTGTATTACTGCTACAGCTTGTCCATGAATGATCTGATGCAAATTAGAAAAGTTCCATCAAACATCTTAAAATGTCAACATGGGATTCTGGGCTGTGAGGAATGGGAGGTTCAGCTCAGGTTGAAATACATGGAGATATCGAGGTCATTTTGCTAACAAAAAGAGACTAATCAACCTTCGGATAGAAGTCACCAGCACAGACCACACGGCACAGAACTTAAAGGAACACTCCACTGAAAAGTGGTTGTTTCCATTTTTTTGCCTTTAAATAATTGGGCAGATCCTGCTGACAGCCTCTGCCCCGATATTTTTTATTTTGTTTCATTTTACTCACCTTTTTCTCCCGCGAGCAGCTCCTCCTCCTCCTCCTCCTCTTCAGCCCAGGGACTCCCCAACACAGTGATTGTATCACATGAGGAAAACTGTTTTTTTGTTGCGCTGCAGGTCCCACATATGTCATAAAAGAAGATCTTGAAGGTCTGGATGAAGATGATTTTGTGAAGCTAAACATGCCAGATGGTAAGTCCTGGAGCGTTGCATGAACATAAATGACAGATAAAGGGGTGCGGTGTCTCTTATGGCAAACATTTAAAAAGGAGAAATAAGTAAAAGTAACCCTATTTTTATTTTTCCCTCACTCCACCCCCACCCAAAAAAACAAAAAAAACCAACATTCCTTTCATTTTCAGACGATCAGAAAGAAGAGGAGAAACTGATAATAAACCATCCTGGAAACAGTGCGGTTATGAAAGGGACAGCAGGTCAGTTACCGGTGTTTACCATCTTGAAGAACATCGGGTTCAGTGAGACTGAGTGTTGGTTATGTCTTCTTAGAACATGATTGTTATATTATTATATGATCCCCATAAAACGCGGGGGTTCACCTTGAAATACCCTCCTCCAGGTCTGTTCTGGGATCACTTCTTGGTCCACTCAGGGGATCAGGAGGACCACATGGGGGTTAACTGGTGAGGCATCCGTAGGTTCTGGAGCCAGGCACTATAGGGGTTATTCAAGGAGAACTGAAATTTCATTGGAATTTCGTTGCTCTCTTGTTCGGCGTGTTCAGTTCGCCAACCCTGCAGTGAATTCAGCATTCACCACAGGGCCCCGAAGTGCGGCGAACCCTCAACCCGCTGAGCACAGCTGTCGACCGCTGATCAGCCGCCGAACACCGCTGAACTGGCGATATTAAACAAAAAACACGGCAATTTTTTAAAAGGCATTTAAAACAATACAAATGCATGGTAATAATAAAAAGGTCCCATAAAAATTAATAAAAAGTTCTGGTACAGAACATAAAAACCCGCCATTTAAAAAAAAAGTCCTTAAAAAAACAGAAAAATGCCTACATTTTTTTAAAAAAAACTCTTTTTGCTGCAAATGAAAAGAATAAACGGTTGAATAAAAAAAATTGTTTTTTTTGTTTGATTACATTGAAACCTATGGGAGTCACCTGTTTAAACCTGTTGAACTGAATCACCAAAAATCTGGGTATTTCGGTGCTGTTCGGCGTTCTCTGAATAGATTAACCATTACTTATCTATGGGGAGTTTCGGTGCCGCTGAAGGTCGCCGAATTGCGGCGATCTGATGCAAATCGCACCATATTTTGCTGGCAATTTGCCAATATTACCAAAAAATTGCTCCGTACAGTGCAGTTCGGTGGAAATTTTGGCTCTTTTGAATAACCCCTTATGTGAATTGTAAAACAGCAATTATAATGCTACATCTTTGTGTGTTGTTCGTACGAAAGATCTTCGTCAGGAATGGTTAGGATTGAGTCTGTATAGTCAGTTCGATAAGTAAAACAATATTTACAAAGAGGATTATGAAAGAATAGATGGTTTTATTCACACAGATTTCTTCAAGGACGGAGTTTCACGACAGACTGATGGTAACAGCTGTTGCCCTGGCGGTATCTCTCAGGCTCCTGAGATGGTCTGCCCTCTCCTTGCTTTGAAAACCTAGTAACTTAATTACTATTACTCATTCCTGCTGAAAGTCCTATATGGCGATGCAGTTATTCGCTTCTCCAAATACACAACGCAGTGGTAAGCATTTTTCCAGAGACTCTTTTTGGTCAGTGAGATTTTCAACAGTCAGCTTTTGGTAAAATATAGCATGAGCACAGCCTCTGTATACCATACAAGACTGGAAACATGAATGTTTTTAATCATGAATAGGAATATGTCTATATGGCGCTACTACCTCCAAAATATGTGGACAATCCCATATATATGGAATAAAACTAATAGATATATTCCTATTAATGAGGCAAATAAAATGGCCATAAATTCAATGATTACAAGTGTAACCCAGAATTTAGCCACAAGATGTATACATAAAACATTATTCAGTATAAAAGAATCTAAAAGCTATTTTATTATTTACTAAAAAAACTAACTGAACCCTAATCCTACCCATTTTACCCTAAATAACTCAGAGTATACAAAACTTCAGTGTATGAAAGAAAAAAATCCTGTTTACTATTGCTATTTAGCACATTAAGAAAAACATGTCTGTGCATGCTCTGGCATTAAGGGGTTAAGGCAGGAATCCAGTGTGAAGCAGATAAGATCTACTTTGAAGCCTCAGATGCTAGCTTTGGCCAGGTTTGTGTGATGCCCTTAAGATTTCAGATAGCCAACAGCAATAGGCTTACACACAGTTGCGGTCTCTGATTAGTAAGACCTCCCACAGAGTCCTTATCAGATTTCTGGATTCTATCCAAGACTAATCATCAGATTAGTTTTTTTTTCTTCTTTTTTTACTCTGCCTAGCAACATTTGAGGAGACTAGGACACTGCTTAAAGGGACATAATACATTTTGTCAATCTGAAATAAAAATATGACACAAAGAAATAACAGAAAAAAATTATATATTTTTTATTGCAAAAATAATGGTAGGGTGCTGCCCCATCTGACCCTACGGATGAGCCACCACTGTTATGTACATACTTTAAAAAAACTTTTAAAGCCAAATTACTTTTCAGCAGAACATTGGCTCATGTTGCCTTGGAGAGTAAATCATATCTCAGCAGAAAATAATGGAAAGGGAGAAACCATTGTGCAGCTCTAGTAACAAAGTGATGTAACAAGCATCAGCAGTTAAAGAGTCACTCACACGTTTCAGAGCCCTTAGGATCAAGCAGTTCTACCCTTAAAGGCAAGTGGCTGAAATATTGGTCGGGCACTAGCCATCTTCCAGTGGGACCCATGGTGCAAATACACCGGTACCTCAGGACACACAGATAAAAGCAATACCGTATTGTAAGACATGGTACATAAATAAACGAGTGTGGTATATTACTCACTCATCTTGGAGCCCAGCATACAGGCTTTAATTCATTCACATGCAGGATATTTTCTGTTATATAATAGATTCTGATTGATCCTTGAAGCAAAACTAAAGAGGAGCTACAGGGCACACAGTGCAGCAGAGTGATTTCGGAGGGAGAATGAGGACTATTTGTCCCCAGTCTCCCTCTGCTCCCGGCGGCAATAAGCAGCGGATCGGGCCACTGTTTTCGCCGCGGGATGAGAGGTGAGTATCTGATTTATTAGGGGGGCGTGGTTAGGGGGTGCTAAATGATTCTGCAAAAGTGAAATCCGTACCAGCTTCTGGGTGACGGTAAAAATCCATTCGACCCATCGGTGCGGTAATTATCATGAGTATAAGCAAGGTATTACAAAGTCCTAACGCTAATTACTGATTGCTCTCCCCATGTTAAGTATAGGATGCGCAAAGTACAGTAAGGTCACACAAGCTAACGCAATCACCGATGTGGTAACTGATATTTTCCAGGTTTAGCGTTAGGACGGTAATATGGGGGTATGCGTTAAAGTCACCTGGCATTATTGCTTAGGAATCTGACCGCTACCGTTAGCGTTTGGAATGTAGTCTGGCCCATCGTCATTACATAGAACAATACAGTCATTATATACAGATACAGTCAGTGTATACAGAGACACAGTCATTATATACAGATACAGTCAGTGTATACAGAGATACAGTCATTATATACAGATACAGTCATTATATACAGATACATTCAGTGTATACAGAGATACAGTCATTATATACAGATACATTCAGTGTATACAGAGATACAGTCAGTGTATACAGAGACACAGTCATTATATACAGATACAGTCAGTGTATACAGAGACACAGTCATTATAGAAACATACAAACATAGAAAAATGTCGGCAGATAAGAACCTTTCGGCCCATCTAGTTGCCCAATTACATGGATACTTTACCTGGATTTATCTTTTGTTTAGGATAGCCTTATGCCTATCCCATGCTTGCTTAAATTCAATTACTGTTTTGGCCTCTACCACTTCAACTGGAAGACTGTTCCATGTATCCACCACTCTCTCAGTAAAATAATGCTTCCTGATGTTACTTTTAAACCTTTGCCCCTCTAATCTAAGACTATGTCCTCTTGTTTTGCTACTTTGTTTCCTTTTAAATATACTCCCTTCCTCTACCTTGTGGATTCCCTTTACGTATTTAAATGTTTCTATCATATCTCCTCTGTCTCGTCTTTTTTCCAAGCTGTACATGTTAAGATCATTAAGCCTTTCCTGGTAACTTTTCTCCTTCAAGCCGTACACCATTTTAGTAGCCCTTCTCTGAACTCTCTCTAAGATGTCTATATCCTTCTGGAGATACGGTCTCCAGTACTGCACACAGTACTCCAAGTGAGGTCTCACCAGTGCTCTGTACAGTGGCATGAGCACTTCCCTTTTCCTACTGCTAATACCTCTCCCTACACAACCAAGCATTCTGCTAGCATTTCCAAGCATTCTGCCAGCATTTCCTGCTGCTCTATTACATTGACTACTTACCCTTAGATCCTCTGAAATAATGACCCCTAAATCCCAACCCTCAGATGTTGAGGTTAGGACTGTATCAAATATTCTATATTCAGCCCTTGGGTTTTTACGTCCCAGGTGCATTATCTTGCACTTATCCACATTAAAACTCAATTGCCACAACTCCGACCATTTTTTTAGTTTACCTAAATCATTCGTCATTTGGCTGATCCCTCCAGGATCCCTCCAGGATCTCTATATACACTGACTGTATATACAGATACAGTTAGTGTATATAGAGATACAGTCAGTGTATACAGAGACACAGTCATTATATACAGATACAGTCAGTGTATATAGAGATATAGTCAGTGTATAGAGATACAGTCAGTATATACAGAGACACATTCATTATATACAGATACAGTCAGTGTATACAGAGATAGTGTATACAGAGATACAGTCAGTGTATACAGAGACACAGTCATTATATACAGAGACACAGTCATTATATACAGATACAGTCAGTGTATATAGAGATATAGTCAGTGTATATAGAGATAGTCAGTGTATAGAGATAGTCAGTGTATATAGAGATGCATACATGTAATAAATCATGGCGCTGTATCAGGTACAATTTTTTTCAAATTCCTTTGTTTATTTATCAATGTGTTTGTAAAATAACATTTCTTTAATAAAACATCTTTCTTTTTTCCTTTAAGGACTTGTTTCAATGTTGGAGTCAATATATCCTTCTCTACGTGTCCTGCGTTTCTATTCTGCTTGGATTCATTACTTATCAGCATACTTGGTAAGAAATATTTACTCTCTTTCTGCGCACAGGGACTTGATTTCTATCATTTTTTATTTACTAATAACTTCTAAGCAATATGAGAAAACGTTCTCACTTAGAAATGTGATCTGAAAATAACTATATAGTGAACGGACATTAAAATCTTATGGACGTATTTTCTTCAGAAGAAATCTTTGTAAAATTATCATCTTTGTGTAATATTTGTTATTATACTCCTCTATGTGTGGCCAGAGTTAACCCGATTTTAATATATTTCTTTTGTATGAAGTAACAATGCATACACGTTATATAGATAGTCTGGGTGCATCCATTGTGTGATATTTTCCTCTATATGTGTCACTGGGCACATCCATTGTGTGATATTTTCCTCTATATGTGTCACTGGGCGCATCCATTGTGTGATATTTTCCTCTATATGTGTCACTGGGCGCATCCATTGTGTGATATTTTCCTCTATGTGTCACTGGGCGCATCCATTGTGTGACATTTTCCTCTATGTGTCACTGGGTGCATCCATTGTGTGATATTTTCCTCTATATGTGTCACTGGGCGCATCCATTGTGTGATATTTTCCTCTATATGTGTCACTGGGTGCATCCATTGTGTGATATTTTCCTCTATATGTGTCACTGGGCGCATCCATTGTGTGATATTTTCCTCTATATGTGTCACTGGGCGCATCCATTGTGTGATATTTTCCTCTATGTGTCACTGGGCGCATCCATTGTGTGATATTTTCCTCTATGTGTCACTGGGCGCATCCATTGTGTGATATTTTCCTCTATGTGTCACTGGGCGCATCCATTGTGTGATATTTTCCTCTATGTGTCACTGGGCGCATCCATTGTGTGATATTTTCCTCTATGTGTCACTGGGCGCATCCATTGTGTGATATTTTCCTCTATGTGTCACTGGGCGCATCCATTGTGTGATATTTTCCTCTATGTGTCACTGGGCGCATCCATTGTGTGATATTTTCCTCTATGTGTCACTGGGCGCATCCATTGTGTGATATTTTCCTCTATGTGTCACTGGGCGCATCCATTGTGTGATATTTTCCTCTATGTGTCACTGGGCGCATCCATTGTGTGATATTTTCCTCTATGTGTCACTGGGCGCATCCATTGTGTGATATTTTCCTCTATGTGTCACTGGGTGCATCTATTGTGTGATATTTTCCTCTATGTGTCACTGGGCGCATCCATTGTGTGATATTTTCCTCTATGTGTCACTGGGCGCATCCAGGAAAAAACTATTTCCCAATACCAGGTCCAGGCTCCATCAAAAATTCCAATTGGTCATCCTTGTAACCCAACTCTATGAATGCATTGTACATGGCCTTCATACCATCAGTATTACGAATGGACGTAGAGAAAATCCTGAAAAGGAAAGAACTCTATTGGATTTACCATTTAAACGCGATGTCCCCCCAAGGGTTAAATAGAGAGGCGGATTACGCACCCTTTCTATAATGCAGGTCACAACAATTGGGATTATGAAATCCTGCTTCGTCGTAGCTATTTAGGTCTCCAATGGTGGGAATGGGCTAATTTAAGAGTCATGTGAATAATTAAGCTGATTGATAAAGTGTATTAACAAATCTATAATTGACAGCATTGGAGACATGGCAGCAACCTTGGTTTTAATGGCAATGCTTGCGCTGTGGACACAATCATTGGAAACAGGTTTTACAATGAGGAATCTGTGTATAACACTTTTAATGATGGTTAATTACCTATGACGTATTTAAGAAGGTGTAGAGATATGTTTAGTAGACTTGACAAAGACCTGGTTGCGGGTCGAAACGTTGTTCTGTTATGCTGATGGAATAAAGCCAGAATTTAATACCATCTGCTGGAGTATTTTTTTCGATATTGTGCTATGTCCTTGGAGTGAGGACCCCCCAGCGGCAGCTCGAAGGTGATTGGCAGCAACCCGAACTGAACTTTACTCAACTTACCCGCAGGTCGTTTTAGTAGGATTATTATTATGCCCCTGTTTGTTTTGTTCCTGTTTTATATCTAGATTTGTGTATTTTTTATCGCTCTAGTATTTTCCGTGGAACAAAAGGACAGTTGTTGGGATTTTGCCTGAATCAGAGAACGATGACTGTGAGTGGCTGGCGAATCTGCTGAGAAATGACGTCTTCAAAGACCATGTGAGCGAGGTGAAGGTCTTCAGAAAGGTTGAAGATCAGCAGACAATAATGCAAGATGTGTCCTCACTGTCTCGTGTAATAATATACAAGTCAGGAGGAGGTGGCAGCGATGGTCAGAGTGACCCCTATCACCTCCTTACTGAGCTGAGAAAACGATCTCCTTATAATGGTAAGATCCCAAAGAGCCAATCCACCAGCACACAGAGGAACAGGCTGCATTAACCCTTTATCTCCCTTTATACTTTGTAGCTCTGAAGAAGGTGAGGATTGTGGTGGGTGACCTGGACAACATAGAAAGTGCGAAAGGTAACACAGCGACTCGTGAGTCCTGCCAGGAGCCGATACTCTACACAAAGAGCGATGTTAAACTCTTCAAGGAGTCGCAACAATTACTCCATCGAACAAAGGAGAAGCTGAAGCAGATAGTGACGATCATGACACCGAGTCAAGGTATTTACTGAGCTCCCCCGGTAACGAGCATGTTTCCATCGTTAATACTGTAACACACCAAGAGAGAGAAAGTTATATGTAACATGAATTCCTTTACCTTTATAAAATATTAAACCTCACATTGAAGGTTATTTTTGCCCCAATGATCTGAAATATGTGAACCCCTGATTAGACATGTGTCTGTGTGTCTATTTTTGTGTGTTTGTGTCTGCTTTGGTGTGTTTGTGTCTGTGCGTCTGTCTGTTGTGCTTCTGTCTGTTGTGTGTCTGTGTCTGTTTTTGTGTTTGTGTCTGTTTGTGTGTCTCTGTTTGGGTGTCTGTGTGTGTGTGACTGTTTTTGTGTGTCTGTGTCTCTGTTTGGGTGTCGATTTTTGTGTGTCTGTGTGTCTGTTTGGGTGTCTTTTTGTGTGTCTGTGTGTCTGTTTGGGTGTCTGTTTTTTCTGTTTGTGTGTCTGTGTCTGTTTTTTGTTTGTGTCGGTGTGCCTGTTTGCGTGTCTCTGTTTGGGTGTTTGGGTGTCTGTTGTGTGTCTGTGTGTTTGTGTCTGTGTGTCTGTTTGTCTGTTTGTGTGTCTCTGTTTGGATGTCTGTGTTTGTCTGTGTGTTGTCTGTGTTTGTGCGTCTGTGTGTCAATGACTGTCCAGAAATGATTTTCTTTGATTTGTCTTTTTTTCTTTTCAGACTATTTGTATAAAGTCTGTAGTTTGCGATGGGTAAGTAATGACAAGCTGTCAGTCTAACGAGGATAATGTGCGCCTGCAGGATTCCACTTAGTGTCCCCATTTTAGCTGAGATTCCAGGGCAGCCGCTACCACTGCACCTCGCCCCGGAAACCATGCGCTACACTCAGTGATGCTCGCGGTAGTGTGGAAAGATTCCCCTGTGTGGCGCTAGACGTAGAAAATCTAAAAGGATATTGTTCCACAATGTCATACATACAAAATAAAATACATAATAAATGCATGAACTTAAATCCTGTGCACAGAGAAGTGATAAAACGTGAACACTAACTGAATATTGTACAGGAAATGGTAAAGGAAATATTGTACACATAAAAGTACAAATAATAAATTATGCCTATTCAGCAAATACTGTTAAAGGCTGGGTGGTCTGTGCGCCACCTAGTGGTTCAAAGTGAATATATATATATATAAAGTGCAACACATATATATTGACCTAATTTATAAATTGGTGCTAAAGCGCCACCTGGTGTCTGAAGCCGGTACTCTGTGAAAACCACAAACTATAACAAATGTACAAAAAATGGTAGTGGATCCACAACCATAAGACGGACGCTACCTTGATGCATACCATGAAAGTGATAAATTATAGGCAGAGACCATACCAGACACTGTGAACTTTGTGCAACGCTCACACAAGCTCGCGTTTCTTCTGTTCTACGACCGCTTGTACATTTTTTTTATATTTCGAAGTAGATTATCTGTGTATAGGAATTCACGCAGAGGTTTTGATAACGCTGTTATTTGTTTAACCTGAGCCATAACGAATGTGCGTCAAATGAGGGGAAAGCGCAGTATGGATTTGGGAATGAGTTCCCCATGTCGGGTGGCTCTGTCCTGTACAGGAGGCATCTGTTGGGTTAATTCTTGCAAGCTTGGACAAAACTGCTCCATCCAGACACGCGGCCTGATGAGAAATAGCTACTCCCTGGTTGTAGTAGCTGGTGGTACAAGCAGCAGACGAGTATGGACAACTCCATCCCCAATACACACACACACACACACACACATGCACACACTGCAATCAATACTATTTATTTGTGTATGTCTATTTTCAATCTTCCAATAACAAGCGATGCACTTCACATTTTGCTGTGCACTCTTTAAATAATACACTATAAAGAACGTTAAAGTGTTACCACCAGCAGACTCGCCACCAACAGATTCATACTACCAGGAGACATACCACAGCAAGTATTCCACCAGCAGGTTTCTAAAAGCAGACATGCTGCCAGGAGACATACCGCAACAAGTATTCCACCAGCAGGTTTCTAAAAGCAGACATGCTGCCAGGAGACATACCGCAACAAGTATTCCACCAGCAGGTTTCTAAAAGCAGACATGCTGCCAGGAGACATACCGTCAGCAAGTATTCCACCAGCAGGTTTCTAAAAGCAGACATGCTGCCAGGAGACATACCGCAACAAGTATTCCACCAGCAGGTTTCTAAAAGCAGACATGCTGCCAGGAGACATACCGTCAGCAAGTATTCCACCAGCAGGTTTCTAAAAGCAGACATGCTGCCAGGAGACATACCGCAACAAGTATTCCACCAGCAGGTTTCTAAAAGCAGACATGCTGCCAGGAGACATACCGCAACAAGTATTCCACCAGCAGGTTTCTAAAAGCAGACATGCTGCCAGGAGACATACCGCAACAAGTATTCCACCAGCAGGTTTCTAAAAGCAGACATGCTGCCAGGAGACATACCGCAACAAGTATTCCACCAGCAGGTTTCTAAAAGCAGACATGCTGCCAGGAGACATACCGCAACAAGTATTCCACCAGCAGGTTTCTAAAAGCAGACATGCTGCCAGGAGACATACCGTCAGCAAGTATTCCACCAGCAGGTTTCTAAAAGCAGACATGCTGCCAGGAGACATACCGCAACAAGTATTCCACCAGCAGGTTTCTAAACGCAGACATGCTGCCAGTAGACATACCGCAGCAAGTATTTCACCAGCAGGTTTCTAAAAGAAGACATGCTGCCAGGAGACATACCGTCAGCAAGTATCCCACCAGCAGGTTTCTAAAAGCAGACATGCTGCCAGGAGACATACCGTCAGCAGGTATTCCACCAGCAGGTTTCTAAAAGCAGACATGCTGCCAGGAGACATACCGTCAGCAGGTATTCCACCAGCAGGTTTCTAAAAGCAGACATGCTGCCAGGAGACATACCGCAGCAAGTATTCCACCAGCATGTTTCTAAAAGCAGACATGCTTCCAGGAGACATACCGTCAGCAGGTATTCCACCAGCAGGTTTCTAAAAGCAGACATGCTGCCAGGAGACATACCGCAGCAAGTATTCCACCAGCAGGTTTCTAAAAGCAGACATGCTTCCAGGAGACATACCGTCAGCAGGTATTCCACCAGCAGGTTTCTAAAAGCAGACATGCTGCCAGGAGACATACCGTCAGCAGACATGTCATGAAGAATACTGAGTGACATGTGATTGTGGGGTAATCTGAGCAGGACCCCCTGCACCTCTTGTCTCTGGTTTCTAGGTTTGGAATGTTGTTAGTTTAATTGCTCACATTTTTAGAGTGAAGAGCTAAGAAACATTTGCGTTATGTAAATTATGGTAATAATGTTGTACAGAACAATGGAGCGTTGAATTGATCTGATAATGGAGTTTAAAACTTAACTTTTAATGTCAAATTTAAAATGCAAACTTCCGAAAGAAAGAGAAAATAAATAAAATTAAACAAAACACATGACACAATTACTTTAAAACCGAATAAAGTGCACCAAATAAGTTGCCTAAACCAATAGCGCGGTGGAATGTGTTGGTGCTTAATAAATAATAATAATAATAATATATCGCAGTCGTCAAATGTAACAGTAACTCTTGCGAGGAGGAATTTCCATGGTCTGCTGACAAACCCCTAAGGAGACCAATGTTTGTCTTATCTAGAAAGATAGAGAAACTAACCTTTTGTGGGTTTGTGTTTATAGGATAGTAAGAAGCAATGACGCCTGTCTATCCCTAGGGACTAAATCACACAGACACCTCGTTTCAAAAATGCCTGGGGATTCAGAGAGTGACCAGCCCTGAGTGCTCCGAGAGACGAGAGATAGCTGGTTTAGGCTGGGTTCACACCACAGCGTAGCGGTGCGTCGCGCAATGCGCACATTTTTTTTACGCGCGTACGAAAAAACGCGCGAACGTGCGTTGCAGCGCGTTCGCGGCTATGATATGGCCGTGAACGCGTGGCTATATGCAGAAAAGAAGCTCCCGGACTTCTTTTTGCGTCGGCCGTTTATCAGCGCGTTCATGCTCGCTGAGAAACGGCCAGGTGTGACATGCCCACATAGGGGAATCATGGGATGTCACTGTTTGAGCGTTTTACAGCGCGCAGGAGCGCACTGTAAAACGCTTAGGTGTGAACCCATCCTTAGACACAACGATCCAGAGTTACATACAGTCAGGTCCAGAAATATTGGGACATCGCCACAATTTGGCTCTATACACCACCACAATGGAGTTGGAATGAAACAAACACAATGTGCTTTAACTGCAGACTGTCACATAGACGTTTTAAAGCTTGTCCGTGCGCCCTTTAAAATGCATGAACGGGGAAATCCCATTGTTTTCAATGGGACCCGTTCACACCTGGGCGTTTTAAAGCATGCAGCGTGCTTTAAAACGTCTTGCGCCCAAAGAAGTCCGGGAACTTCTTTTCGGGCATACAGCAGTGTGTTCGCGGCCATAGACATAGCCACAAATGTGCTGCAATGCGCGTTTGCGTGTTTTTTCGTATGCACGAACTCGCGTAAAAAAAACACGCGCATTGCGTGACACAGCGCTACGCCCATGTGTGAACCCAGCCTTACAGCAGTTTGCAGATGTGCCCCCACTTGTTAAGGGACCAAAAGTAATGGGACAGAATAATAATCATAAATCAAACTTTCCCTTCTTAATACTTGGTTACAAATCCTTTGCTGTCAATCACAGCCTGAAGTCTGGAACGCATAGACATCACCAGACGCTGGGTTTCATCCCTGGTGATGCTCTGCCAGGCCTCTACTGCACCTGTCTTCAGTTCCTGCTTGTTCTTGGGGCATTTTCCCTTCAGTTTTGTCTTCAGCAAGTGAAATGCAGCTCAATGGGATTCAGGTCAGGTGATTGACTTGGCCATTACATAACATTCCACTTCTGTCCCTTCAAAAACTCTTTGCTTGCTTTTGCAGTATGTTTGGGTCATTGTCCATCTGCACTGTGAAGCTCCGTCCAATGAGTTCTGCAGCATTTGGCTGAATGTGAGCAGATAATATTGCCCGAAACACTTCAGAATTCATCCTGCTGCTTTTGTCAGCGTCACATCATCAATAAATACAGGAGAACCAGTTCCATTGGCAGCCATACATGCCCACGCCATGACACTACCACCACCATGCTTCACTGATGAGGTGGTATGCTTAGGATCATGAGCAGTTTCCTTCTCCATACTCTTCTCTTCCCATCACTCTGGTACAAGTTGATCTTGGTCTCATCTGTCCATAGGATCTTGTTCCAGAACTGTGAAGGCTGAAGGTGTTGTTTGGCAAACTCTAATCTGACCTTCCTGTTTTTGAGGCTCACCAATGTTTGCATCTTGTGGTGAACCCTCTGTATTCACTCTGGTGAAGTCTTCTCTTGATTCTTGACTTTGACACACATACACCTACCTCCTGGAGAGTGTTCTTGATCTGGCCAACTGTTGTGAAGGGTGTTTTCTTCACCAGGGAAAGAATTCTTCGGTCATCCCCCACAGTTGTTTCCGTGGTCTCCCGGGTCTTTAGGTGTTGCTGAGCTCACCGGTGCGTTCCTTCTTTTTGAGAATGTTCCAAACAGTTGTTTTGGCCACGCCTAATGTTCTTGCTATCTCTCTGATGGGTTTGTTTTGTTTCTTCAGCCTAATGATGGCTTGCTTCACTGATAGTGACAGCTCTTTGGATCTCATCTTGAGAGTTGACAGCAACAGATTCCAAATGCAAATAGCACACTTGAAATGAACTCTGGGCCTTTTATCTGCACATTGTAATTGGGGGAATGAGGGAATATCTCACACCTGGCCATGGAACAGCTGAGAAGCCAATTGTCCCATTACCTTTGGTCCCTTAACAAGTGGGGGCACATCTGCAAACTGCTGTAAGTCCTACACCGTTCACCTGAGTTGGATGTACATACCCTCAAATTAAAGCTGACAGTCTGCAGTTAAAGCACATTGTGTTTGTTTCATTCCAACTCCATTGTGGTGGTATATAGAGCCAAAGATGTTACAATTGTGTTGATGTCCCAATATTTCAGGACCTGACTGTATGTTACAAGTAAAAATATAATCTACTACTACGCGTTTCGCTAACCTACATAGCGTCATCAGGAGTTAATGGAGAGTAGCTCAGCTCATGTTTTCTTTCTTCCCCGGGCCCCGTTGCTTGTTCCTGTGGCCCTTGCTGGTATACCTGTGTCACTACCTCCCTGTACACATTACTGATGTATTTTTGATGTCTCCACCTTTCTTGCTGTTTGATGTACTGATGGCGTATTTTCAAAATAAAAACTTTAAAAAAAGAAAATGAAAAGAGAAACAGCAACTCAAAAATGTGACACTAGAATCTGCCCACATCAATCCTATGGGATCTCTACTACACCAGTACCTGTTCCATTGAAATGATGGTAATATAACAACACATGGAATAGGTCATTATTCACACACAAGCAACACATTTGCACGTCCTACAAAAAGCATATAATGTAGAAAGTACATTTACTTAGGATACAGTTCGACATGGATTAACCAGGCAATCAGTCCTCTTGTTTATTATAATTTTTTACTGTAACATTACTGTTTCCGATCTCTCGTAGTCTCCAACCACACACACAGTTGGGATCTTCTCACGGGACTCGGAGGAGAATTATCAATGGTTAATGGACTGTGAGGACATAAAAAGGGCAGCGAGTACGGTCACAGCCTGTTTCATCTCCAGCTCCGGGTACCTGCAGTTCCATCAGGACGTGTCTCAGTGCTCGTTCGGGATCCTGTATCACACCAAGAACAGAGGGAGGGTTAATGTCACCGACGTGACGGACGCGCTGTATAACGACGAGCTGCGATACCTGTCTGACACACTGGGTAAGAGATTCCTGAATAATTAATGTAACATGATAAATGATCACCCTCTGACATGAAAAGGACAATGTCACAAGCCGTGAGGTGACAACAAGGTAACGATTCACAAAATACAATCTCCAATGGAATGAGAGGAAAGACTCATCTCCAAGCACTCACAGTGCAGGGTGTGATGTAGCAGCATGTCTGACGTGTGGGTGTCCGGGGCGTTTGATCAAGACACTCGTTAATTTCTGTTTATACAATAATTTTCCCTTTTAATCACAAAACATGGCGTCCATTTAAGTTGCTGATAATTCTGTGCTCACAGTGAGTATAAGCCGCCGTATGGAATGGCTCTTTATTCCTAGCGTGACGTATCCAGCGCGGTAACACGGGTCACCACCCAACATGGGATACCGAGACGAGCAGCGATTCCCAGAGATGATCGAGCATCCCTCAATCACCGCCACTTGGCTTGGGATGGGGCCTGTTATGTTATCATGTAACAATAATTTACAAACAAAGCAGAGGAAGATGTTCTAAGCCCCTTTGTGTGTGTTTAAAGTGAGTCCCTCATCTTCTCTATCCCAGGGAAGGAGAACGTCATCGTGGTGGTTGATGATGTTGACCAGGACACCTCGGAGTTAAAGCAGAAGATCTTGGAGAATCAGCCGAGTATTAGCACGTTCGCCCGGGAATTATTCATGTTCAACAGAGAGGGAAAAGCAGTTTTGGAGAAAGTGCGAGTGTTGGAAAGCTGGATTAAATACGGTGAGATCACACGCGGTGGAGACCTTCTATTGGGTCGTATCATCACTAGGTGATGTCTCTGCAGTAACTGAAAATATATGGAGAGAGCAGAAGATCAAGGAGTTGTAAAACTACAGTAAATGCTGTATTTTCTATGTTATTCTGATTTATCTATTTTTTAAAATATATATATATATTACAGCAGCAGGGCAGCACTCTGGACCTTCGCTAAGCGTAACAGGCAGGTGCTTCTTGTGACAAATAGACACAAGGAACCAATGAGAGAGCACTGTATCACACAAACTATACCATCACAAAGCTCATAAAATGCAAAAGATATTCACACTTTTCCAAGACTTTGCTTTTTTATTTTTTTTTACAGATTTTTCCACAACCTATCGTAACTTAGATAATATATGATGGGCGTTTAGGTCACATGGTGTGATGTGTGTGATTGAGTGCTCTCCCCTGTGTGTTTACATATATATAATATCGCCAGGCAAGCACTCGTGTTCTCCAATCCAAAGAAAGAAAAGAATCTTCACACCCTGCTGCCAAATCCTATAATATAATATAATATATATATACACTATACTATAATAGAGTAAGGCTTGGCGTGTCCGTCGCCAAACCCCTACTGCGCATGCGCCCGCAACCAGCGGCGGGTGGCTGCGCGCGCATGCAACCGCCGCGGCACAAGCCGGCTGTGCGCTTGCCACGGCGGTTACAAGATGCGCACGCAGCAGCCGGGTAGAGACTGCACGCGCATCCTGTAGAGCCGGATGCGCTCGCAGCCTCTACCCGGCTGCCGCGCGCATCCAACCCCTGAGCGGCGAAGGGAAAGTTTCCTCGCTTCCGCTCTTTGACGGACCCAAGCCGCGGTCACGTGGGAGTCCCACGTGACTGCGGCTTGGGTCCTTCAACGAGCGGAAGCGGGGAAACTTTCCCTTCGCCGCTCAGGCAGGTAAGTATGCTGGAGACGGAGCTCCAGGGGCGGCTGTCCGAATGCCGATAGAGCATTCGAACAGCCGCCCCATGTCTGGTCTGGGGTCTGAGTGGGGTGGCAATATCCATGAGAGTGGGGTGGCAATATCCATGAGAGCTTGGGGGGCAGTATCTCCACGTGCTGGGGCAGTATATCCACGTGCTGGGGCAGTATATCCACGTGCTGGGGCAGTATATCCACGTGCTGGGGCAGTATATCCACGTGCTGGGGCAGTATATCCACGTGCTGGGGCAGTATATCCACGAGCTGGGGCAGTATATCCACAAGCTGGGGCAGTATATCCACGAGCTGGGGCAGTATATCCACAAGCTGGGGCAGTATATCCACGAGCTGGGGCAGTATATCCATGAGCTGGTGCAATATCCATGTGTGAGCTGGGGCAATATCCATGTGTGAGCTGGGGCAATATCCATGTGTGAGCTGGGGCAATATCCATGTGTGAGCTGGGGCAATATCCATGTGTGAGCTGGGGCAATATCCATGTGTGAGCTGGGGCAATATCCATGTGTGAGCTGGGGCAGTATCCATGTGTGAGCTGGGGCAGTATCCATGTGTGAGCTGGGGCAGTATCCATGTGTGAGCTGGTTGGGGCAATATCGATAACGTGTCCACAGGTTGGGGGCGGCGCACAATTCTTGGCTGGCCCTGGGCGCTGACAACCCAGGCTACGCCACTGCCTATCGCCGTCTGCTCTGAGCGCATCCGGCTCTAAGGATGCACGCGCAGCCTCTAGCCGGCGGCTGCGCGCGCTTCCTGTTCTCCTGTATGCGCGCGCGGCCGACAGGTAGAGGCTGCGCGCGCATTCAGCGTCTTAGTTGGGGGCACTTTAAACCACGTGAGCTGGGAGCACTTATACCCATGTGAGCTGGGGGGCAAATATACCCATGTGAGCTGCTTTGCTTAACAATAGACTGCCCTCTGGACATATATATATATATATATACACACATACATACATACATACATACACATTTATATATCTATGTTCTCCAGATGGTGCAGAGGAGGCCTCAGAGTCTTAATAGGGATATTATAGGGATGTGCGTTTCGGGTTTCGGAATTTTCACGAAATTTCCCGATTCGTGCATTCGGATTTGGCCGATTATCCGAAAATTTTCGGATCCGAAAACGGCAGAGCCGAACAAATTTCCAGGCCGAAATGAAAACTTTTCGAATGGACTAGAAATGTGTAAAATCGAAATTCATTTTCGTTCCATTTGTGATTTCGGCTCCATTTCAGTAATTTCGGACATCGGTTATATCGCTGATTCTGTAATTTTGTATCATTCCCATCTAAATGTATCCGTCCTGGAAAACCAGAGAAATTTCAATGTATCCTTCCCGGGAAACCAGAGAAATCTCAATGTATCCTTCTTGTAAAACAAGCGAAATCTCAATGGCAGAATTATCGTATCGGCACAATTATCGTATCGACAGAAATATCGGATCCGAAGAACCATTTGTTTACGTCAAAACGAATAGACACTTTGAAACGAGGAGAACAGACGTTCCGAAAAACAGGAAAATTTCCGAAAAAAAGGTCGATACGAAAAACGAACCGAAACGAACCTAGCTGAAACGAAAATTTACAAAATCCGAACGAACCGAACCGAAAAGAAAATCGGTGCACAAGTCTAAAAAAACCGAATTTATTACTTCCAATTAGGGATGGGCCGAACACCCCCGTGTTCGGTTCGCATTCGAACACGATGCGAACTCAATGGGACTTGAACATTCGAATTTTAGCGAGCCTTCCAAGAGAGCATATATGCAAGATATTGGCCATAAAAGGTGTATGGGGGTCCGGGTAGTGCCCTGGGGGACAGGAAACAAGGAAAAAAAGTTTTAAAAAAGAGGTTTTTAAAGGAACAGTGATTTTTCCATGACATAAAGGTTAAGAATAAAAATGAAAAATTCCTTAAAATATCGTACCTAGGAGGTCCCCATAACCTGCCCGTGAAATGGCGGTTTTGTAGGATGCATAGAAACATTTAAAAAGAAAAAAATGACATTTCAGATGACGGTAAATGGTTTTCCTTTAATCTATTCATAAACAACTGCTTGGGGCGGCAGCCTGTATGAAAAGAGGAGACATTTTAGGACACGTAGAACAAGTTTAGTGATTTTTTGGCTAAATTATGGTGCCTTTTATGCAGGCTTTGGATGAAAGCAACATTAGTTGCTTTAAAATTGGGCCTTTAGTGTCGGCAACAGTGCCTTCACACCATCCGTAACCCCTCTGAGATATTGTGGAAGAGTGCAGTGGTGGAGGTTTTGGGAATGTAGAAGTGATCCCCGATCTATTCAGTTACATCAGCATCAGGGGATTGATAGCTGCTGTTCCAGGAGTGATTCATATTTATAAATGTCAGCCGGTCTACAGAGTCGGTGGACAGATGCACTCTTTTGTCTGTGACAAAACCTCCAGCAGCACTGAACGTCCTTTCGGAAAGCACACTGGATGAAGGGCAACCTAGTAGCTCAATAGCATATTGGATAAGTTCTTTCCAGTGATCCAATCTCAACACCCAGTAAGCCAGTTGATCATCTGCTGTAAAGGTATCCAGGTCTGCCCTTGCCCCTAGGTAGTCCTGCATCATATGGTGAAGATGCTGGCAATGGATGCCTACATTTGACGTCCCTGGGCTTCGTGGACTAAAAAAATTGGAAAAGGCATAAGTCAAGTGGCCCGTCACCGCTCTTCCTCTGATCAACCGCAGCCTCACAAGCACCGGTGTCATCACTTGGTAACCTACCAGTGCCTGGAAAGGTGTTACACAAGTGTCTCTTTAGAGCGTCCTCAAGTTGTTTCATCCTGTCCTCCCTCTGTGAGGGCAGGATGAGCTCTGCAACCTTACCCTTGTATCGTGGATCAAGAAGGGTTGCCAACCAGTAATGATCCCTCTCCTTGATAGCACGAATCCTGGGGTCCTTTAGCAGGCTTTGCAGGATAAGGGAGCCCATGCAGCATAGGTTGGAGGTGGCATTCGCTTCCGAGTCTTCCTGGTCGCTGAGGATGACCCTATCGTGCACTACCTCCTCTCAGCCACGTACTAGTCCTTGGGTTTCTGGGAACACGAAACCCTCCCTTGAGGAATCCCCACCTTCAATGACCCCATGACTTAAATATTCCTCATCCTCCTCCTGTCTGATCAGAGGACCCGCAGGAATGCTGTCTGCGTAAAGAATGGGGCCTTGAGAGCTAGGGAAGTCCTGCTCTTCCTCCCGCTGCTCTGCCTCTAGTGCCACATCTATAATTCCCCGCAGAGTGCGCTCCAGCAGGAACACTAAAGGAATTGTGTCACTGATGCATGCACTGTCCCTGCTCACCGTCCTCGTTGCCTCCTCAAATGGTGACAATACAGTGCATGCCTCCTTGATCATCAGCCACTGTGGGGGGGGAACCAAGTTGACCTGAACCTGTCCTTGTGCCATACTCACACAGGTAATCATTGATGGCCCTCTGCTGCTTGTGCAGACGCTGCAGCATTGCCAATGTTGAGTTCCACCTGGTGGGCATGTCACAGATCAGACGGTTTGTGGGAAGGTGGAATTCTCTTTGAATTTCTGCCAGGCGAACACTTGCTGGGAATGACTGTCTGAAGTGGCTGCAGACTTTTCTGGTCTGGCTGAGAAGCTCTTCCAGCCCTGGGTACCTGGTTAGGAAACACTGTATCACCAGATTTAGGATGTTTGCGAGGCATGGTACATGCGTCAACTTTCCAGGCGTAGGGCGGAGAGAAGGTTGCTGCCATTATCACAGACGACCATTCCCAGCTCAAGCTGGCGTGGTGTTAACCATCTCTGCGCCTGCAGAGCTGACAGAATTTCTGGCCCGGTGTGGCTCCTGTCCCCTAAACAAACCAGCTCAAGCACAGTATGGCATATTTTTGCTTGAGCCATTGCGTAGCCCCTGCCACGCGTCGGTTTAACTGCCACTTCAGAGACAGAGAAGGAGGAGGAGGAGGAAGAGGTGGTGGAGCAGACAGACCTCAAATAAGCAGCTTTCTGGAGGCGTGGTGGATAAACAAGCTCCAGCACCGGGCCCCTTCCTGGATCCTTCCCAGCAAGCAGAGTTACCCAGTGTGCCGTGAAGGAAATGTAACGGCCCTGTCCATGCAAGCAGAGTTACCCAGTGTGCCGTGAAGGAAATGTAACGGCCCTGTCCATGCTTGCTGGACCACATGTCTAAAGTAATGTGCACCTTGCTGCTGACTGCCTTTCCCAATGACTCCATAACATTGTCTTCCACGTGCTGGTATAGTGCTGGAATGACCTTCCGTGAAAAGAACTGGCATTTTTGGAACCTGCCACTGTGGTACAGCACATTCGGCAAATTCACGGAAGGAGGCAGAGTCCACCAGCTGGAAAGCCAGCAGCTGTAATGTGAGTAATTTTGCCAAGCTGGCATTTAGACGCTGTGCAAGGGGATGGTTGGGACTATATTTTTTCTTATGCTGCAGCAGCTGGGGCAACAAAATCTGACCGCGTAAATCTGCAGCTGATGGGATGCTGTCACATTCTGGGGAAGGACCTGGTACACCCATTACTGTAGCATCATCCCTGTCAGTGAAGATTGTAGACAATGACATGGCAGGACATATAGTGGGGGCTAGAGATAGATGAGGAGGAGGACCTATGCAAAGTGTTGTGCCAACGGGATGCGTGGCAGGTGGTCATATGTCGCATCAAGCACGTGGTACCCAAGCGTCTGATGTTTTTCCCACGCTTGATCCTCTTCAGACATAGCTTACAAATAGCAACTGTGCAGTCTGCTGCACATGTGAAGAAGAACTCCCAGACAGCAGAGTTCCTGCACATGTGCTTTGAGATAACAGAGCTCTGCACCTGAGCAGCTCTGACTTCTGATGCCTTGGACTGGCTACGGTTGCTCGTAGAGGACATTGTGCCTCGTTTTTGTTGTGCCTCCTCCTCCTCACTTGACTCCTCTGTTCGATCAGGCACCCAGGTGGAGTCAGGGGGGATGACGATGATAAGGTCACTATCTCCTCATCACTGGAGCCAACCTGGGGGAACTGCTGTAGCTGCTGGGGGAACATGAGTGCCAGTTCTTTGTGTGTCACTGGCACCCCCTCCCTCTAAGCTGATTTTACTCCCTTCCTCAACCTCAGAGTCAACATCAGAGCACTGGAGTTGCTGCACATCTTCAAGCAGCAGGTCACTGTCATTGTAGTCAAACAATTCAGCTGACTCCGTGTATGATGGTGAGGCTACGGCAGGAGTAGCTGTGGACATGGAGGCTGAATTAGAGGTTTTGGCAGCTGAGGTGGACTGTACACCACTACAAGCCTGGCTGGCAGAGGATTTGGAGGATGACGATGGCCTGGTTAGCCAATCCTGCAAATCCTCTGTATGTTGCTGCTGCATAAGACTACCAGCACCAGTTAGAAAGGACAAGTGTGCCCCTGCAGAGGATGCACCACGTCCACGACGACCAGGGGCACAGTCTTCCGACACATAGGCTGCTTGTCCTCTTATCTGTGTCTGGGAGCATCTGCCTGTCCTTTTTGGTCTTTCTGACATGGTGAGTGATTGATTCAACTCTGGTATATAGATTGGAGATATGCAGAACTCTGATTCAACTGTGTTATCTAGATTAAAGATATTCAGAACTCTGCTAAAGTCAGCGATTTCACTGATATTTTCCGTGCAAGGCTGCCAATGTCCTCTACTCTCTCTCTGATTCACTTCCTCTCCTGCAGGCTGCAACACCCTAATAGCTGGCAACAAGACCCAGATTCAAGTCTGAATAGATAAAGATGAACTCTGATTCAACTGTGGTATTCGATGGTATCTAGAATTAGATTAAAGATATACAGATTTTCTAGAACTCTGCTATACCAGTGATACACCCTGATAGCTCGCAACAAGACCCAGATTCAACTCTGAATAGATAAAGATACAGATTAGAGATACAGATGAACTCGGATTCAACTGCGGTATGATATTTCACAGCCAGGCTGCCAGTTTCCCTGCTATTTGCCACTGACAGCTTGTCCCTGCAAATCCAACAATCTCCTCTCTGATTCACTCCTGCAACACACACGCTAGGGCTGCAGGGAAGCCTTATATAGTGTGCTGCGGGACTTAGCTCTGTGAGTCCATGATTGACCCTGTTTGGCATAGTCTTGCACCTGACGTGTTCAATGTTCGCATCGAACCAGCAGCCCATCCCTACTTCCAATTAAAAAGCCATGCTGACGATTTAGTCCCCTTGATAAAGGCCATTAGGGAACGAAACGTCAAGCTGGCTTTTCAATTTGAAGAAGTAATTTTTTTTTTATGCAAGTCCCTGAGGGCCTCCTCTGCACAATGTGGAGAACATATATATATATATATATACACACACACACACACACGTATACATATATAACAAACCAGAGAGGGCACAACAACTCCTATGTAAAAAAAATAACAGTATCTCACTTTATTACATCATATTAAAAATTTTAACAGATGTTAACTCTTTAGAAAGATACCAACAACTTTTAACCCTTTCAAGATTTTAGCAATTTTTATTTAACCCATTACAGATTTTTAGCAAATATTTTTAGCCCTAAGATGGACATTTAATTCACAAATATGGCTATAAAATGCTAAAGCTTAAGCCTGTCGCAGCGTCCGTGTATCTATATCTGTGTATATATATATATATATATATATATATATAATCTTTGTTGTTTTGTAAATTCAATATATGTCATTACCTTTTAATGCTATATTATATATTAATATATTTGTAGGGGAATCTCTGGAGGATAAGGTCGCAGGGAAAGCAGAGAGCGCCCCCTAGAGGATCCCGGTGAGAAGGTCTCTGCGGGTGGAGGGTCTCCGTCCTGACAGAACGAGGCACAGTCAGCCCGGGCTGCTGGAGAGGACACATTACTGTATATATGTATCGTCATGGTGACTGCATGTAGATAACGATGAGAATTCTCTTATTTTCTCTGGTGTCGTCTGACGGATTCGTTATATTATAAGTTTCTAGTTAAAGCTTCCTGTAAGATGTAATAATAATATATTCCTGATAATGGACTGGATTGTAAACAGCGGCCAAACCGTGCGAAGCTCAGCGCTTTATAAACAGCGGCCAAACCGTGCGAAGCTCAGCGCTTTATAAACAGCGGCCAAACCGTGCGAAGCTCAGCGCTTTATAAACAGCGGCCAAACCGTGCGAAGCTCAGCGCTTTATAAACAGCGGCCAAACCGTGCGAAGCTCAGCGCTTTATAAACAGCGGCCAAACCGGGCGAAGCTCAGCGCTTTATAAACAGCGGCCAAACCGTGCGACGCTCAGCGCTTTATAAACAGCGCTCAAACCGTGCGAAGCTCAGCGTTTTATAAACAGCGCTCAAACCGTGCGAAGCTCAGCGTTTTATAAACAGCGGCCAAACCGTGCGAAGCTCAGCGCTTTATAAACAGCGGCCAAACCGTGCGAAGCTCAGCGCTTTATGACAATAAGGAGGCGGCTCCGGAGCTGATACAATTAATAATATTATGAATATATCCGGGTCATTATGAGAATTAATAGAATATTCTATGTGCAGAACATTTCCTTATAACTAATGTTATGTTTTATTGCATTTTATTATTGCGTTGTTAAATCCACCCCTGTAGATGTTTGTCACTCACTATTTAACCCCTTCACTGCTGAGTCATTTCACCCCTGTGGGCTGAGCTCCTGGTGACCGTTTTGTGCTCATCACATTTTAAACATGTCCGTGATGATGTCAGTGGGCGGGGGGAGGTCCCGCAGGCAGGGCTGACATCCAGATCGACAGAGCCGCGGGACCTCGACGACGTGCTGGACGCGTCCTCCGCACCCTGGCGTGAAAGTAGAGGACTCTCTCAGAGTGTCGCCCCCAGCCAAGTGGTTAATGAGCAATGGTTAAATGACTCCATTGACTTGCTGTGTTTGTGTATCCTGTGGTGTCCGGTGTGAAACGGGTGTGTAAATAATATGTATATTTAAAGGTGATATAATAATTATACAGATAAATAAAGCGTGAAATATCTGGTGATCCCGGGCTCAGCATTATGTCTGCTCCTATGTGTGCGTGTCCGTGCGTGCGTGTGTCCGTGTGGAAACCCAGCTCTGCATTCATTCTATGGGCATGGACGCCCAGCGGCATAATGTGTTTATCCTCCTGGAATTCCAAATATAACGAACGGTATTACCAATAGAAGAAATATAGGATATAACGTGAGCAAACGCACAACAACCAGGTACGTGGAATAAAAATAACAAACAATAAAAATCCCCCCACAGCAGGGGTCAAGTCCAAAAAAAAAATCGGTGTGAAAACTCACCAAGGTTTCTGTAGCAAATTTTTTTTGGAAAGTATTTTCCAAGGGAAGGATACATTGAGGCACTTACTGGAGAGGTGCTCTGGGCGGGATTCAAACCTGTGTCTCCACAGGCCAAACACTTAACACAAACACTCACATCTGATAGATGTGGATTTTTGAAAATTTTGATAAATCATATATTTGTTGTGACTTAAGAGGAAAAGATACGACCGAACACGAGCTTTATAGTGTGTGGGACCAATGGGAACTCAGTGCCCTCTGCAATAATAGTCAAGGAATTTGATTCCCACACCTTCCCCCAGGACTTGACCCCTGCCCGGCAGTGCAGCACCTTGTGGGATGAAACAATAACATAACACCTGACACATTAGTAAACATGTGTACTTTGTTTCGTAACAAATTGCGTTTCATCTGAAATTCCTTTAGTTTGTGTTTGGACCAGTAGGATCTACCAGTAACTCCGTGGCCACTAAGCCGTTGGGTTTGGGCCGGTGGAAGCCATCTGCTTTTTGTGCCTATGCCCCGATGTCTGTGTTATATTATTATTCCCTTTTGTATTTATTATACAGTGTTGTGCGGCATATACTGTGCTGTTTTCCCTTTGTGTATTGTGATTGACCGTCACACTTTAGGGATCAGTTTGCATTGTCGTCTAAGGTAAGTTTGACAGACACAGGGAATCCTTAACATTATTCGTTCAAGTAAATGAGTGTTTCGTAGACAGTTCAAAATAAAATTAAACAGAAAACAAATCCTCGCTCTCACCAGACACTAACTCCATTTATATTTCAGTCCTTTTTACCTTGGAAGTTCTATCCTCTCTTGTTCACAGCCACAAAGGGAAAACCAAGGGGTGAGCATTTCCTGCTCTGAACTTTTAAACACCATTCTTTCCTCAATTAGCATTAGGTTTGGTTTCTGAGTGATCCCCCACCTGCAAAGCTGCTTGCTGGGAAATGTAGTTCAGACTGCTCCCTTTTTACCCATGTAGTGGATTCAGGCTATATAGTACCCTAGATCCTAAATACTTCCCTTCCGCAACCACAACTCTGACACAGTCACAGTATCTATATTATTATCCTTTATTTATATAGCGCCACATATTGCGCAGCGCTTTACAAGATCAGTGTACAAGGGGTTGATACATTAGAATACCACACATGGATGATACAGCCTGATTCAGGGGGTCCCTGTTCCCAAGAACTTACAATCTATGAGATGTACAAGTATTTTGTGAGGTAGTCGCATCCATATCATTAGTAGGGATAAGCTGTTCGGGTTCGGAGTTCGGCCCGAACTTAGCCTGTTCGGGTAGATCGCGAACTCCGAACATTTCCGGGTGTTCGGTGCATGTTCGACCACAATGCATCACAATGGCCCACAATGCATTTTCCCACTGGCCTGAAGCTCGTAATTGGCTGCAGCCTTGTACCTGACCACAGGTCTGGTGCAAGACAGGTTCAACAGTATGCCAATCACCGCTCAGAGTCCTGATTGGGCAAATTTTGCCCAATCATGGGCTCACAGAGCTAAGTCCCGCAGCACACTATATAACGTTTCCACGCGCCGATTCTGCACTCATTTCAGAGGAGATTGTTGTGTGTTGTTACTGCCGGTCTGCCACGCTACTGGGGGGGTCTCATTTCTACCAAAGATCAGGGAATTGAGGTGATCTGTGTCTTGTCACACAGCCAGTACCACGCAGTATTTTAGGGCTCAGTAATTTCTACAAAATATTTGGGAATTGTTATAATCCGTGTGTTCTCACTGGCTGCCACCCATCAAGGGGTCTCACTGATTTATAAGCGGTTTCACTGCCACCCATCAAGGGGTCTCACTGATTTATAAGAGGTTTCACTGCCATCCATCAAGGGGTTTCACTGATTTATAAGAGGTTTCAGAGATTTGTAATTTGTGTCTTCTCACTGCCACCCATCAGGGGGTCACACTGCATTTTAGGAGGTTTCTGAGAATTGTAATCTGTGTCTTGTCACTGGCTGCCAGCTATCAGGGTGTCTCACTAAGTTATTAAAGATTAAAGATTTACAGAACTCTGGTATATCAGAGTTTAATCAGAGTTCTGTATATATTTAATCTATATATCACTCACCATGTCTGAAAGAACAAAAAGGACAGGCAGACGCTCCCAGACACAGATAAGAAGGCAAGCAGCTCCTGTGTCAGGAGGCTGTGCCTCTGGTCGTGGTGGAAGTGGTGCATCCTCTGCAGGGGCACACTTGTCCTTTCTAACTGGTACTGACCGTCTTCTTAAGCAGCAGCAACATACAGAGGACTTGGTGGATTGGCTAACCAGGCCATCCGAGTCCTCTGCCAGCCAGGCTTGTAGTGCTTTACAGTCCACCTCAGCTGCCAAAGCATCTAATGCAGCCTCCATGTCCACAGCTACTCCTGCCGTAGCCTCGCTATCACACACGGAGGAGTCAGCTGAATTGTTTGACTACAATGAGAGTGACATGCTGCTTGAGGATGCGCAGCAAGTACAGTGCTCTGATTCAATCTCTGAGGTTGAGGAAAGGAGTATAACCAACCTAGAGGAAGGGGGTGCCAGTGATGACACACAAATAACTGGCGCTCATGTTGCCCCAGCAGCTGTAGCATGCTGCCAAGTTGGCTCCAGTGACGAGGAGATAGGGGGTGATTATGATGACAATGATGATGAGGTCACTGACTCCACCTGGGTCCCTGATCGAACAGAGGAATCAAGTGAGGGGGAAGAGGGGGAGAAGGAGAAGGCACAGAAAACACGAGGCACAACATCCTCTATGACCAACCGTAGCACTAGCCAGTCCAAGGCATCAGATGTCAGAGCTGCTCAGGTACAGAGCGCTGTTGTCTCAAAGCACACACGCAGGAACTCTGTCTGCTGGGAGTTCTTTAAGAAATGTGCAGCAGACCGCACCATTGCTATTTGTAATCTATGTCAGATGAGGCTGAAGTGTGGGAAAGACACCGGACGCTTGAGTACCACATGCTTGAGGCGATATATTACCACCCGCCACACATCCCGTTGGCGCAAAACTTTGCGTAGGTCCTCCTCCTCCTCCTCCTCATCTGTCTCTACCCCCACTGTATGTCCTGCCATGTCATTGCCTACAACCTCCACTGACAGGGAGGATGCTACAGTAATGGATGTACCAGCTCCTTCACAATGTGTCAGTATCCCCATCAGCTGAAGATTTAAGCAGTCAGATTACATTGCCGCAGCTGCTGCAGCATAAGAAAAAATATAGTCCCAAGCACAGCGTCTAAATGACAGCTTAGCAAAATTACTCGCATTGCAGCTGCTGCCTTTCCAGCTGGTGGACTCTGCTCCTTTCCGTGAATTTGCTGAATGTGCTGTACCACAGTGGCAGGTTCCAAAACGCCATTACTTTTCACGCAAGGGCCATTCCAGCACTATACCAGCATGTGGAAAACAATATTATCGAGTCATTGGGAAAGGCAGTCAGCAGCAAGGTGCATGTCATTTTAGACACGTGGTCCAGCAAGCATGGACAGGGTCGTTACATTTCCTTCACGGCACACTGGGTAACTCTGATTGCAGCTGGGAGTGATCCAAGACGGGGCTCTGTGCTGGAGTTTGTTCATCCACCATGCCTCCAGAAAGCTGCTTGTATGAGGTCTGTCTGCTCCACCACCACCACCACCTCTCCCTCTTCCTCCTCCTCCTTCTCTGTCTCTGGGGAAGTGGCAGTTAAACCGACGCCTGACAGGGTCTACGCAATGGCTCAAGCAAAAAGAAGCCATACTGTGCTTGAACTGGTTTGTTTAGGGGACAGGAGCCACACCGGGCCAGAAATTCTGTCAGCTCTGCAGGGCCAGGTGCAGAGATGGTTAAGGTTAACACCACGCCAGCTTAAGCTGGAAATCATCGTCTGTGATAATGGCAGCAACCTTCTCTCCGCCCTACGCAAGGGTAAATTGACGCATGTACCATGCCTAGCACACGTCCTAAATCTGGTGGTACAGCGTTTCCTAACCAGGTACCCAGGGCTGACAGAGTTTCTCAGCCAGGCCAGAAATTCTGTCAGCTCTGCAGGGCCAGGTGCAGAGATGGTTATGGTTAACACCACCCAGCTTCAGCCAGGCCAGAAAAGTCTGCAGCCACTTCAGACGGTCATTCCCAGCAAGTGTTCGCCTGGCAGAAATTCAAAGAGAACTCCACCTTCCCAAAACCGTCTGATCTGTGACATGCCCACCAGGTGGAACTCGACATTGGCAATGCTACAGCGTTTGCACAAGCAGCAGAGAGCCATCAATGAGTACCTGTGTGAGTATGGCACAAGGAAATTTTCAGGTCAACTTGTTTCCCCCTCTGCAGGCACGCACATAATCGCCATAGGCAATGGAGGTTCTGTTTCCAGAGGTGTACTGTGATAGTCCATAGAGACAGGAGGGTCAGACTCCTCAGGTAAGGGGGTCTCGTACTCCATGGTCAGTTCGGGTTCTTCCTCCTCTCCTGCATAGTCCTCCAGAGACTCCCTACCCCTGTGTACAGCGGGCTTGAGTCTTTTGGGTGCAGGCTTAGGTGTAGGAGGTTTTCTGGGCATAGACTTGGGAACTGGGGGCCTAAGAACAGGCTTGGGTACCTGAGATCTTTTTGGAGCAGGCTTTAGCTCAGGTGCAGTGAGCTTAGCATGGGGTGCCTCTTTAAGCACCAGAGTTTTTTCAAACAGTCTTTTTCATTGGGGTTTGCTGGGAGACCCTAGCCGTATCGGGTGTGGGAGCTGGCCTTTTTGGGGGTGTATTGGGCAGGCTGCGAGCCAGTGGCCTCTTGAGGCACAGTAGATACATAGACCCTCCGCCGTCCTCCTCCTGGCGCGCTCCTCTGTAGTAAGCGGGCCTCTAGGCTTCTTTCCTTGGGCAACACACACTTTAGGAAGGGTGCTTTTTAGGGAGGCCATAACAGGTGGGCCAGATCTTCCAGGGCTGTAGCATCCCTGTGGGCTCAGTTGGTGGGCTTTGCATTATGTCAGGGTGGCACCTGGCATTCGCCGTGGTGGGACCCATGTTCAGGTGGTTATAGAGCCTGTAACAGATCTCTGTGCCCGGACAGGGTCACATCTGCCAAATGCTGCTTCCTCGCTGGACACCCAGTTTTTCCTCGTGACTCTCACACCTTTCTCTTGAACCTTAGCCACAGCTCAAGGCCCGGTGTATGTAGAGAGCCAGGCTAGCATCCCCAGGAATAAGCCGAAGCTTTAGACCTGGAGCCTTTCCTTGGAACAGCGGGCAGAAGATTCTGTCACGGTGGCAGTACCACCAGGCACGCACCACCCTATACTTGCCCTCCGATCCTTGGAAGTGGTCGGTCTGTATATATATCCCTATGAATATACTCGCAGGAAGGTGAGGCCTTGGTTCCTGAGAGAAGCCCCTATATGCAGAGATGCAGGGTAAACTGCAAGGACAGGTGAAAGCCAAGGGTTAACAAAAGACCTCTGTACGGCAATACCAAAGATTCCCTGCACTGAAAGACCGGTCTTTAGGATAGCCGGATCTAATCTAAAGGAAAGTATTACCTTGAAGCCGTACAGAGTCTTTTGTTATATGCAGATGACAGGGTTACCTGGAAACGGTACAGGCAAGGAATATAGCATAGAATAGTCATAGAGGAAAGCCAAAGGTCATAACCAGAGAGAGTACGTCATACAGGATACAGGAATCAGAACCAGAAGGGAAGTCAGCCAAGCCAAAATCAGTAACCGGAGAATCTGAATGGAACATAAACAGCAAAACAAAATACAGCAATAGACAGAACAAAATACACAGAAGGAACTGACATAAACTGGAACAGAAATAAGAGGCAATAACTGAACCAGGATTAACAAACGGAGGATATCAGGAACACAGCAAGGAGCTTTCAGGACACAGGATACAAGGAGACCAGGCAAAGGAAAATGACCCAGCCATGTCTTATGGGTACATAGCTCTAATATAGGCAGGGGAATCAGGGCAAGGATCAACAGGTGAGCAGCACACAGAACACCAATTAACCCCTGGGAGGCCACCCAGGAATTGGCAGCAACAGAAACACAAGGGAAAAAACATATATACAAATACAGAGGGCAGGAAGACAGATTTTCCAGCACAGAACGTGACAGTATCCCCTCCTCCATGGGTGACCCCAGGGCACCCAAAACATAAAACATGACAGACCGTGATCTGGTTTCCTGCTTCTAACACCAGTCACCAAAATCCATTAAGGACCCACTCAGTGTCGTCTTCCTCCTCCTCAAAACACATGAGCGCATTAGGGTCTTTCCTGATCATGGCCCAGTGTGCCTCACGGAACAACATCCCGCATGGGGATCGTATATAACCCTCGGGTACAGGGCTAGAATTAGGGATGTGGGTACCAGTCAGGCCACTACCCTGCTGGATCTCCTCACGATAGGCACAGAATACGGCATCAGACCCATCCTGGAGCGTGGTATTCTTGGAACCAGATTGACTAGTGTTGGTCAGCTTCCCCCGTCTCCTCCTGGATCGAGACTTGGAAGGGGTGACCACCATACCTGACATGGCAACAGTGGGAGTAGGCTCGCCTACCTGTGCCTTACCATGAGGTTTGGAAACCCCGGACTCTCTGTGGGGCATGGGCACAATGGTGTTGCAATGTAGCTCTGGCACTGCTGACACACAGTTTTGCATGGATCTGGCAGCTTACCAGAATCAGACATCACTGTTACCACTGGCTTCGTGCCAGGATCAGGCAACATTGGCTGCGCATTGCCAGACGGAGACAGGACTGGCTGCGCATTGCCAGACGGAGACAGGACTGGCTGCGCATTGCCAGACGGAGACAGGACTGGCTGCGCATTGCCAGACGGAGACAGGACTGGCTGCGCATTGCCAGACGGAGACAGGACTGGCTGCGCATTGCCAGACGGAGACAGGACTGGCTGCGCATTGCCAGACGGAGACAGGACTGGCTGCGCATTGCCAGACGGAGACAGGACTGGCGCTGCGCATTGCCAGACGGAGACAGGACTGGCTGCGCATTGCCAGGGAGGACAGGACTGGCTGCGCATTGCCAGACGGAGACAGGACTGGCTGCGCATTGCCAGACGGAGAACAGGACTGGCTGCGCATTGCCAGACGGAGACAGGACTGGCTGCGCATTGCCAGACGGAGACAGGACTGGCTGCGCATTGCCAGACGGAGACAGGACTGGCTGCGCATTGCCAGACGGAGACAGGACTGGCTGCGCATTGCCAGACGGAGACAGGACTGGCTGCGCATTGCCAGACGGAGACAGGACTGGCTGCTCATTGCCAGACGGAGACAGGACTGGCTGCTCATTTTGCCAGACGGAGACAGGACTGGCTGCTCATTGCCAGACGGAGACAGGACTGGCTGCTCATTGCCAGACGGAGACAGGACTGGCTGCTCATTGCCAGACGGAGACAGGACTGGCTGCTCATTGCCAGACGGAGACAGGACTGGCTGCTCATTGCCAGACGGAGACAGGACTGGCTCATTGCCAGACGGAGACAGGACTGGCTGCTCATTGCCAGACGGAGACAGGACTGGCTGCTCATTGCCAGACGGAGACAGGACTGGCTGCTCATTGCCAGACGGAGACAGACTGGCTGCTCATTGCCAGACGGAGACAGGACTGGCTGCTCATTGCCAGACGGAGACAGGACTGGCTGCTCATTGCCAGACGGAGACAGGACTGGCTTCTCATTGCCAGACGGAGACAGGACTGGCTTCTCATTGCCAGACGGAGACAGGACTGGCTTCTCATTGCCAGACGGAGACAGGACTGGCTTCTCATTGCCAGACGGAGACAGGACTGGCTTCTCATTGCCAGACGGAGACAGGACTGGCTTCTCATTGCCAGACGGAGACAGGACTGGCTTCTCATTGCCAGACGGAGACAGGACTGGCTTCTCATTGCCAGACGGAGACAGGACTGGCTTCTCATTGCCAGACGGAGACAGGACTGGCTTCTCATTGCCAGACGGAGACAGGACTGGCTTCTCATTGCCAGACGGAGACAGGACTGGCTTCTCATTGCCAGACGGAGACAGGACTGGCTTCTCATTGCCAGACGGAGACAGGACTGGCTTCTCATTGCCAGACGGAGACAGGACTGGCTTCTCATTGCCAGACGGAGACAGGACTGGCTTCTCAATTGCCAGACGGGGGACAGGACTGGCTTCTCATTGCCAGACGGAGACAGGACTGGCTTCTCATTGCCAGACGGAGACAGGACTGGCTTCTCATTGCCAGACGGAGACAGGACTGGCTTCTCATTGCCAGACGGAACTGGCTTACCGCCAATTGGCACTGGGGTTGCGGCACATGTAATACAACAGTAACCATACGTAGGGACTGTCTTTGGCTGCCAGTCGCTGCTCAGAACCAGCCAGTTGTGTCTTTAAAACCTTACAGCCATCAGAGGTATCTACAGAAGTCTGAGGTTTTTATTATCGGATGCCTCTTTCTCAGACCTGGATTTCTCAGGAGGTCTGAACTCAAAGTGGGGTCTGGTGCCATCTGACTCCCCGCAGGGTCTGGCACCATCAGATCCCCTACGTGGTCTGGCACTATCCGACTCCCAGCTAGGTCTGGCGCCAGTGGATCTCATGCGTGGTCTAGCTTTAGCGATCTTACTGTGGGTCATGGCACAGTTGGCACTCGGCCAGTATCAGGACGCACAGACTCACCGCAAGTCTTGAGACGCACCGGCACTCCAGCCCCAGGACGCACCGGCACTCCAGCCCCAGGACGCACCGGCACTCCAGCCCCAGGACGCACCGGCACTCCAGCCCCAGGACGCACCGGCTTGAGGGGACAGCCAGACAAAAAGTGCAACGAACTGGCACAATAAAAACAGAGATTGTACTCACGTCTTCTGTTCTTTTCATCAGGAGAAAGCGGACCACGAACTCTGCTTTCAAATGAAACCTGATTGCCAGAATCTAGACACAGGCTCAGTAACCCTTTGAGGTGAACCACAAATTCCTCAAACATGTGCAATAAGGTTTCCAACACGGTACACATCTCTGCGGGCTTATGTAATGGCTGGGTCATTATGTCACGGTGGCAGTACCACCAGGCACGCACCACCCTATACTTGCCCTCCGATCCTTGGAAGTGGTCGGTCTGTATATATATCCCTATGAATATACTCGCAGGAAGGTGAGGCCTTGGTTCCTGAGAGAAGCCCCTATATGCAGAGATGCAGGGTAAACTGCAAGGACAGGTGAAAGCAAAGGGTTAACAAAAGACCTCTGTACGGCAATACCAAAGATTCCCTGTACTGAAAGACCGGTCTTTAGGATAGCCGGATCTAATCTAAAGGAAAGTATTACCTTGAAGCCGTACAGAGTCTTTTGTTATATGCAGATGACAGGGTTACCTGGAAACGGTACAGGCAAGGAATATAGCATAGAATAGTCATAGAGGAAAGCCAAAGGTCATAACCAGAGAGAGTACGTCATACAGGATACAGGAATCAGAACCAGAAGGGAAGTCAGCCAAGCCAAAATCAGTAAGCATTTACCCTTATTTCTCCTCCACCATTACCTTTCTCTTAAGTTACCTTTACTTCCCTTCAAAACCCCCCCCCAAACCATCCCCCCCCCGCCCCCGCTCTCCCCAAAAATAAAACATGACAAAAGTATTGGCGGTTTGAAAAGGTCACGTCTTTTATTTATAATCAAGGCCAAAAAAACATTGCCTTTGTGGCAGAATTATCAGCGATCCTCGCTTTCTTGGACTAGGTAACACCAGATAACACTGGTACATAGATCCAGCCAGATAACACTGGCAACCGCAATGAACCACCAGCATTGCCAGAAATAGCGGCCGGCCCCACGTGGCTAAGCTAGCGCGACCACACGCTGCTCTCTTTATAGCAGATAGCAGGCCCGGGAGGATCTTCAAACCAGGAGGCTACCTGTGTTTTTGGCCGCACAAACCACCACACAGACCCCCAGATCCTCCCCCTCTATCGCCTCTCCACGTGCCAGGGCCGCATATTTCTCCGTCCGAGGTAACTGTCCATGTAATCCCCTCAGCTTTGGCCGCACAAACCACCCGCTGGCTCCGTGTAACATGGTAACATGATCTGACTGCACCTCAACTAACCATGTCTTTACTCAAAAACAATCCTCCGGCTTTGGTCGTAGAAAAACCACCAGCTGAAGTAACTGTCGATACAATCCCCCAGCTATTGGCCGCACAAGCCACCAGCTGGCTTCATGTAACATGGTGAAATTTCCTGACTGCACCTCGACTAACCATGCCAATATCTAAAGCAATCCACCGGCTTTGGCCGCACAAACCCCAACCGGCTTCCTGCTACATGGTATGACTCCATATGGGAACCCACAGGCGGTCTGGAATGACTGGCGGAATCACCACTTCATTAGCCCTATCCGTGGTCCATGCTGCTCTCTGACGACGTGACCTTTTCGACTCGGTAAACTAGGCAGTAACCTACAAAAACAGGGTGGGTAGGGTGGGAAAAAGACAAAGGTTAGACTGATTCCTTCTGTCCTCTGCTTGCCCTTTTCTATTACCCCTGCCCCTCCCCTTTCTGTTATCTGCCCCCGAGACCCAATCCCAGCGATACCCTGAAACAAAAGGAGAACCATTGTAACTCCTCCCAACTTTCAACTCTTCTCTTTAAACAGGGAAATTGCTTAAACTTTTCTCGTTCCCATCCAGTCTCTCAACAGCACTAACCGGAGAATCTGAATGGAACATAAACAGCAAAACAAAATACAGCAATAGACAGAACAAAATACACAGAAGGAACTGACATAAACTGGAACAGAAATAAGAGGCAATAACTGAACCAGGATTAACAAACGGAGGATATCAGGAACACAGCAAGGAGCTTTCAGGACACAGGATACAAGGAGACCAGGCAAAGGAAAATGACCCAGCCATGTCTTATGGGTACATAGCTCTAATATAGGCAGGGGAATCAGGGCAAGGATCAACAGGTGAGCAGCACACAGAACACCAATTAACCCCTGGGAGGCCACCAGGAATTGGCAGCAACAGAAACACAAGGGAAAAAACATAATATACAAATACAGAGGGCAGGAAGACAGATTTTCCAGCACAGAACGTGACAGATTCCTGGTACTCCAAAACATGAGTCGTGACTTCAAGCTTGGTCAGAGAAGAACTGACTGTTTATTCACAGAGAGGACAGATATAGGTCAAGGACCACCACATTTGCATACAATCAAACAGACAAGCATCACAGATAACTACCCAGGGCCTTCAAACAATGGAGAATGGGGGAAGGAGAAAGCTTGTAAACAAAAGGAATTTCTTACGGAGAGAATTTACACAATAGCAGGTACTAATACAAAGAGCTACAGTATACAGGGAATAACACACAGACATCAGAAATCTTTAGTTAACTGGCATATCTATAAAACCGTGAAAACCACAATATATTTAAAAGGTCCACCAGTTCCCCAATAGTCTCTTTCACAGGCCATAGTCTCTGGGCAGGAGGCTAGCGCACATCCCCCTCCAAGTCGCACAGTGATAGCGTGTTCTGTGACAGAGCCCTTTAAGCAGGGATATGCTGGAGGTACCTGGGAGTTAGCTGACTGAGGCAGGTCATAGTCCATGGCGAGGTACAAAGGGAGCAAGCAAAAGAGTAGTCAGTAGTCGGTCCGTGGTCTGTGGCTGGCAGCAATGAGGCAAGGTGGGTGGATCAAGCAGGGTCTGGTACACGGTTGATAACAGAGAGGGGTCAGAACACTTTCAGGGAATGACTTGCAATGCAAAGCCAAGTTGCAAGGGGAGGATTCTCTTTTATTGACAGACAGACAGGAGGGTGTGGCGTGTGTTTGGTGTTTACACTTTGGTTAACCCCTATCAGTGCTGGCAACTAGGTCTGAGGCAGCACTTTACATGGTTAGCACTGATGTAGGTCTGGTTGTTGCACACACGGGTGCTGATCCCTGACAGTGTCAAGGCCACAGTCTTTATGCCGACAGCATTCCTGCGGGTCCTACTCAGATCAGACAGGAGGAGGATGAGGAGGAGGAATATTTAAGTTGTGGGGGCATTGAAGGTGGGGATTCCTCAAGGGAGGGTTTTGTGTCCCCAGAAACCCAAGGACTAGTACGTGGCTGGGAGGAGGTAGTGCACGATAGGGTCATCCTTATTGACCAGGAAGACTCGGAAGCTAATACCACCTCCATCCTACGCTGCATGGGCTCCCTTATTATGCAAAGCCTGCTAAAGGACCCCAGGATTCGTGCTATCAAGGAGAGGGATCATTACTGGTTGGCAACTCTTCTTGATCCACGATACAAGGTGTGATAAAGGCACTGGATGCAAGGTTCGATTGTCCCACTTTTATTCAACTCATAAAAGCAGCAGGGTACAGCTGGAACCGTGAAATAGTTTTTATATATCAAGTACCATCAGCCCCATTAGTAAAACTAGCATAACTCCTTCCATATCCATCTTGCAGCCCTTTCGATTGAATGCATGTAAGTCAATAAGAAGCTTTGGGTTAACATATATTGAATGAAGTGCTGTGATTGATCTGTGGAAGAGATAGTCTACCTATCGAGTGTGTTATGTATCTCCCTGAAGGAAGTTGCATTTAGTGAATAGGCCCCCCCACAATAATAAATTGTGCTGCAGGTGATGCCCAGTAACTGAGTGTTTATTTTAGCCAGGTGGAGGATTGGTTTATAATGGGAAAGGTTTAAGTGAATAGAATAGATCTTGGGGTTTAAGAGCTGAGGCGTGTATATCTGTGGTGCGGTCTATAAACCTAAAATATTTGTCCATTAGATTATTGCGTGTCGCAGTATCGCTACTAACCACGATCTATAATCACTTGTGAAATTGTATCTTGCTAATCCGTTGATAACATATGATTGTATGAAACTTGACGTGTGAATAAATTTTGGTTTGAATTGTTTTACCGTTACGCAGTCTCATATCATCTTTATTGATTTTATTGTGTCTAAAAATATCTACATAGCATCAAAAGAACTCGGGATAACGCGCCATATATCTGTTAAGACGTATATTCATTGATTGGTTATTAATCCCTATCTTAAGGGTAAAATACCAATTTATACCACTGGTATTGGAGGCACTGTCAATAATATATATATATATATATATATATATATCTACCTACAATAAGAAAAATACACGTCATAATTAATATATCCCTGACCTATTAAAGAAGTCAATAATCTCTACATACCCCAAAGTATCTGCAAACCAAGGCTCGAGTCGAGCGGGAACGCGTGGGAACGCTGCGGGAATGCAGCGTTCCCGCTGTGGCCCGATCCCGAAACGCTGGAGCAGGCCGCCGCCGCACATTGCCGGCGGCCGCGTGCTTCCTGATAGAACGGCCGCTGACCGGAAGTGCAGCCGCTCGCCTGGCTGTTTCATTGATCCCAGGCGAGTGGCTGCACTTCTGTCAGCGGCCGTTCTATCGGGAAGCAGCGGCCGCCGGCAATGTGCGGCAGAGGCAGAGGCAGAGGTGAGCTGGCGGCAATAATATCCATGAGACCTGGGGGCAATATCCATGAGACCTGGGGCATTATCCATGAGACCTGGGGGGCAATATTCATGAGACCTGGGGCATTATCCATGAGATCCTGGGGGCATTATCCATGAGATCCTGGGGCATATCCATGAGACCTGGGGGCACTATCCATGAGACCCGGAGGCATATCCATGAGACCTGGGGGCACTATCCATGAGACCCGGGGGCATATCCATGAGACCTGGGGACAATATCCATGAGACTGGGGGCAATATCCATGAGACCTGGGGGGCACTATCCATGAGACCTGGGGGGCATATTCATGAGACCTGGGGCACTATCCATGAGACCTGGGGGCAATATTCATGAGACCTGGGGGCACTATCCATGAGACCCTGGGGGCACTACCCATGAGACCCTGGGGGCACTACCCATGAGACCCTGGGGCATTATCCATGAGACCCTGGGGCATATCCATGAGAGCTGGGGCAATATATACCCATATGAGCTGGGGGCAATTATATCCATGGGAACTGGGGAAAATATATCCATATAACCAGTGCTGTGCATATTATTCTTGGGGTTCAGTGCTGTGTGTATTAATCTGGGGGTTCAGTGCTGTGTATGTTATTATGTTATTCTTGGAGCTCAGTGCTGTGTATATTATTCTGGGGGCTCAGTGCTGTGTATATTATTCTGGGGGCTCAGTGCTGTGTATATTATTCTGGGGGCTCAGTGCTGTGTATATTATTCTGGAGGCTCAGTGCTGTGTATATTATTCTGGGGGCTCAGTGCTGTGTATATTATTCTGGGGGCTCAGTGCTGTGTATATTATTCTGGGGGCTCAGTGCTGTGTATATTATTCTGGGGGCTCAGTGCTGTGTATATTATTCTGGGGCTCAGTGCTGTGTATATTATTCTGGGGGCTCAGTGTTGTGTATATTATTCTGGGGGCTCAGTGCTGTGTATATTATTCTGGGGGCTCAGTGCTGTGTATATTATTCTGGAGGCTCAGTGCTGTGTATATTATTCTGGGGCTCAGTGCTGTGTATATTATTCTGGGGGCTCAGTGCTGGGTATATTATTCTGGGGGTCAGTGCTGTGTATATTATTCTGGGGGCTCAGTGCTGTGTATATTATTCTGGGGGCTCAGTGCTGTGCATATTATTCTTGGGGCTCAGTGCTGTGCATATTATTCTGGGGGCTCAGTGCTGTGTATATTATTCTGGGGGCTCAGTGCTGTGTATATTATTCTGGAGGCTCAGTGCTGAGTATATTATTCTGGGGGCTCAGTGCTGTGTATATTATTCTGGGGGCTCAGTGCTGTGTATGTTATTCTGGGGGCTCAGTGCTGTGTATATTATTCTGGGGGCTCAGTGCTGTGCATATTATTCTGGGGGCTCAGTGCTGTGTATATTATTCTGGGGGCTCAGTGCTGTGTATATTATTCTGGGGGCTCAGGGGTCCAGTGCCTGTGTATATAATATAATTCTGGGGGGTCTGTACCTGGAGATATATATATTATATATATAATGCGTTAGTCCAGTTGCCACAATCACGAGTATACCTGTAGGTAGTGATACCTTTCACTGATCAGTATAGTTTCCAGTTTACACTCTTGAAAGCTTGTCTTTTAAATGTAAAGTTAACCCAATAAAAATGGTATCACCGGCTCGTCCGGCTATACTCGTGATATATATATATATGTTTTTTCTTCAGGTAATAGGGGTTGTGGAATTCGTGGGTGAGTTCCCTCACTTTTTTCCCCAGGACTTGACCCCTGCTGCAAACATACTACACACAGATACCCAGAACGTCCACACTCACACATGTACATCACACAAATACCCCAGAAAATTTTTATTTTTTGTGTCTGTTCCCCAGTAAATCGGTAATTTATATTTTATGTAGCAAAAATAGAAGGATTTGTCTTTGTAATCGAATTGGAATTTGGCACAACTCCCAGGATGAAAGTGAAAGTGAAAGTAAAAATATCTTTATATATAGCGTTTACCTTTATACCGTCTGCACAAACACCACTAAGAGGGGCGAGAGAAGAGACACAGACACAGAGAGAGACCGAAAACTGGGGAAAATAGACAGCGAGACCGTGAGAGAAAAACAGGAAGAGAGACTGAGGAGCAAGAGAGACCAAGAAATAGAGAGAGCGGGGGACAGATACAGCCCGAGAGACACAGAGAGAGATACACACAGAGAGACACACAGACAGAGACACACACACACAGAGACACAGAGAGACACACACACAGAGACACACAGACAGAGACACACACACACAGAGACACAGAGAGACACACACACACAGAGACACAGAGAGACACAGACACAGAGAGAGACACACACACAGAGACACAGAGAGACACACACACAGAGACACACAGACAGAGACACACACACACAGAGAGACACAGAGAGACACACACACACAGAGAGACACAGAGAGACACACACACACAGAGACACAGAGAGACACACACACACACAGAGACACAGAGAGACAGAGACACAGAGAGAGACACACACACAGAGACACAGAGAGACAGAGACACAGAGAGAGACACACACACACACAGAGAGACACAGAGAGAGACTGGGATAGAGAAGCTATAATTCCTCATAATGGATCACAATCAGCTCAGACAATATATCCGCAGCTTCAGCCTCGATAACTGCGCTCGGGGTAACCAGGGCTATAACCGGGTGCTCCTGCAGTTATTTGGGTTCATGGGTCACGGGAAGTCCTCCTTCATCAACTCCTGCAAATATGTCCTGGAAGAACAGTACAACATGGTGGCTAAGGCTGGACATGGTGATGGTCAAAGTATCACCATGGAGAGAAGATCCTACGACCTGACAGACACCATCCACATCGTGGACAACAGAGGGTTTGGGCTCTTGAACGACTTCGAGATGACAGAAATCTACAGCCAGCTGGGTAAGGGCAGCATATGAGCGCGAGCGGAGGGTATGTACATTGCGGCATGGACAGCGCATGTCTTTGTAACGTTCAACCAGGCAGGTGGGTGAGGTTGCGAGCCCAGAGGTGCAGTGACACAAGGAGGCAATGGATTGCAACAATAAAGGGGTTTATTTGGAAAGCATCTTAGAACATGAAGGGATAACACAGGAAAAGGGATGCAGACGGACGGACCACACAGGGACGGTTCTTAAAGCAGGATAAATTGATGTAAAGGGAAAAGTCCAGTATGCAGGGAGTCTATGATACACGGGTAAGTCCTTTAGACAAATGCAGGGGTTCACCTGGATGAAGCCAGAGGGGTTCTCTGGGATGAAGCCAGAGGGGTTCTCTTGGATGAAGCCAGAGGGGTTCTCTTGGATGGAGCCAGAGGGGTTCTCTTGGATGGAGCCAGAGGGGTTCTCTTGGATGGAGCCAGAGGGGTTCTCTTGGATGGAGCCAGAGGGGTTCTCTTGGATGGAGCCAGAGGGGTTCTCTTGGATGGAGCCAGAGGGGTTCTCTTGGATGAAGCCAGAGGGGTTCTCTTGGATGGAGCCAGAGGGGTTCTCTTGGATGGAGCCAGAGGGGTTCTCTGGGATGGAGCCAGAGGGGTTCTCTGGGATGAAGCCAGAGGGGTTCTCTGGGATGAAGCCAGAGGGGTTCTCTGGGATGAAGCCAGAGGGGTTCTCTGGGATGAAGCCAGAGGGGTTCTCTGGGATGAAGCCAGAGGGGTTCTCTGGGATGAAGCCAGAGGGGTTCTCTTGGATGAAGCCAGAGGGGTTCTCTTGGATGAAGCCAGAGGGTTCTCTTGGATGAAGCCAGAGGGGTTCTCTTGGATGAAGCCAGAGGGGTTCTCTTGGATGAAGCCAGAGGGGTTCTCTTGGATGAAGCCAGAGGGGTTCTCTTGGATGAAGCCAGAGGGGTTCTCTTGGATGAAGCCAGAGGGGTTCTCTTGGATGGAGCCAGAGGGGTTCTCTTGGATGAAGCCAGAGGGGTTCTCTTGGATGAAGCCAGAGGGGTTCTCTTGGATGGAGCCAGAGGGGTTCTCTGGGATGAAGCCAGAGGGGTTCTCTGGGATGAAGCCAGAGGGGTTCTCTGGGATGAAGCCAGAGGGGTTCTCTGGGATGAAGCCAGAGGGGTTCTCTGGGATGAAGCCAGAGGGGTTCTCTGGGATGAAGCCAGAGGGGTTCTCTGGGATGAAGCCAGAGGGGTTCTCTGGGATGAAGCCAGAGGGGTTCTCTGGGATGAAGCCAGAGGGGTTCTCTTGGATGAAGCCAGAGGGGTTCTCTGGGATGAAGCCAGAGGGGTTCACTTGGATGAAGCCAGACAGGTCCAGGGGTATGGAAGGCGGTTGTTTGGTAGGCAAGCAAGCCGTCAGATCTTCCGGTAAATCCTGGACACAGGCTTGTCAGCGTAACAGGCTCCTGGCTGCACGAGTACCACTTAGAAGTGAAGTTTGATGCTGAAGCCTCTAGGTAAGGGTGTGGTTGAGTTATATAGAGACAGCCAGCTGAATAATGAGCTGCACCTGATACTCAGTGCAGAGCTGGATAAGGCAACAGATATTCTGTGGCAGCAACTGAAGGGTGCTGCCCTGCAGTATGATGAATACAATAGCGTGCTTTATCATCTGCGGCGCCGCCGCCGGCGAGGAGCGTGACAGTCTTAAAGGGATGCTCTGCCCACCCTGACCACTGTAACTTATGTGCGTCTAATTTTGTCCGTATTTTAATTAGTCCGAAAATCCACCATTTATCGTTTTCGAAAGCATTTCCGAAAACGATACTCGGCCATCCGAAATTTCGAATCGGTCCGAAAGAAGGAATCGAAATGATCCGAAACAGGGAAAAAAAATCTATGCAATTCAAGATAAAGCTATGGGTTAATGGGCATTGAGCATCTCACAGGGCACAGCGTATGTCCCAGCAAAGGGTTAATGGGCATTGAGCATCTCACAGGGCACAGCGTATGTCCCAGCAAAGGAGTTAATGGGCATTGAGCATCTCACAGGGCACAGCGTATGTCCCAGCAAAGGGTTAATGGGCATTGAGCATCTCACAGGGCACAGCGTATGTCCCAGCAAAGGGTTAATGGGCATTGAGCATCTCACAGGGCACAGCGTATGTCCCAGCAAAGGAGTTAATGGGCATTGAGCATCTCACAGGGCACAGCGTATGTCCCAGCAAAGGAGTTAATGGGCATTGAGCATCTCACAGGGCACAGCGTATGTCCCAGCAAAGGGTTAATGGGCATTGAGCATCTCACAGGGCACAGCGTATGTCCCAGCAAAGGGTTAATGGGCATTGAGCATCTCACAGGGCACAGCGTATGTCCCAGCAAAGGAGTTAATGGGCATCTCACAGCGTCCCCTGTATCTTCTTTTTTTTCTTTTACACTTATCTTTGGGTTTTATTCATTATAAAATGGAAAAGGAATCGATCCGAAATTTCGAATCAGTCAGAAAGAAAGAATCGCTAACGATCAGAAATTAAAGGGAAATCGATCTGCAAAGAATCAAAACGAAAAATACCGCAGTGCACATGTGTACTTATTAAAGTGGTCGGCTGTGCGCAGTGTCCCCTTTTCTCACACCCCTCCAGCCGCGATTGGCTGGTACAGCTCTATGAAGCAGAGGAGTTTCCTCCACCCTCAACAGACGGGATTTTGAATATCCTGCCTGGTGTGGACCAGCTCGGGGACTGATGACGTACAGGTTGTCTTTGCGTTCCCCTATGCAATAAAATTCAGTCCTGGCCAACTTCTAATAGGGTTATTCAAAGAGATCCGAATTGCTGGAGAAAGGTAACCGAACGCTGAAAATCAGGGTATGGTTACCTTTCCTGGCCATTCGGCTATCCAGAGAGCAGCCAATTCGCCAAATCCTGGCGAATTGCCTGCACATACGGTGCCTGTTCGGTGCCTGTTCGAGGGCAGTGAAATCCCCATGAAAAAGCAATGCTTCAGCTATTCAGAGAACACAAACCAGCAGTGAAAGGTTCCCCTAATGCCCTGCCATTCGGTGGTTTAATTCGACAGGTTTAATTCAGGAGAATCCCATAGGCTTCAATGTAAAAAATATTCCCGTTTTAATGCAATATCTAATAAACTGTTCATTATAAAATTCTGCAGCAAAAAGTCTCTTTATTTATAGATTTTTTAGGATACTTTAAGCATTTTTCTGAATTATTTTTTTATTTTTAAAACTTTTTTTTTTAAATTTTTTTAACTTTAATTATTTTTTCTGTAACGGCCCTTTTTATTATCATTCATTGGATCATATGTAAATTTCAGACAATTTCGCGCAGTAGTTTCTTTGCAAACAGTGTTTCACTTTTCAATCATTCATGTAAACTGTTTTGCTAATTTATTCAATTTATTCCCTCGTCTGAGGTGTCGGCTTTTTCTGGCAGCTTCGCTGCCTGTGATCGGCTCCTGCTCGGGTTTTTCCGGCATCTTCGACGGGTTAATCCAGATGTTTTTGCGGGTTTTTCGGCGTGCATTCGGTGTGTTTTGCGGTTAGTTTTCGGTGGGTTTGCGGCTGCTTTTCCCTGCAATTCGGGGGCCCTGTGCTGTTTGCTGAATACACCGCAGGGTCACCGAAATGGGATCGGCAAAACAAACCGAATTGAAGAGAACGAAAAGTCACCGAACATGCAGTGACTTTTCGAATCTCTTTGAATTACCCTGTAAGTGTCCCACACAAAATGCTCCAGGGACTTGGGCATTCGGAAGCCCTGCAGTGTAAGAGGAGGGGGTGCCCCGCGTCGCTTCACAACAGGTGAGTGTTAATCCGAATTTAAAGAGATATTAAAAAGGTAATCCTGCAAATATTTTATGTCTACAAAACTTCTCGTTATATTGTACTGCCCTCAAGCGACGATAAATAATTCATAAACACAGAATATATTGTTTATTTTCATTTTACAAATTATAAGTGTCTTTAGGGCAGTGGAGAGAAATCAAGAGGTTAAAACATAACCTTTACTGGTTCTTACTAATAAAACTAGGGTTGCACCGATACCGATACTAGTATCGATATCAGTGCCGATACCAGGTACTGCAGGAGTACTTGGTACTCCTGCAGTACCCCCGATATTTTTTCCCGATACCGGAAGCCAGCATTAAGCCGGCTTGCCGGCATCCGAGGGGCTGGGGCGGCTGTCCGAATGCTCTATCGGCATTCGGACAGGCCCTGCAGCTGCTCTTGCGATACTTACCTTCCTGGGCAACGTCGGGAAAGTCTTTGCGCATTGCGCTCGTTGGAAGGACCCCAGCCGCGACCACGTGGGACCATGTTATCGCGGCTGGGGACCTTCCAACGAGCGCACGCGCAGAAGCTTTCCCGGCGTCGCCCAGGAAGGTAAGTATAAACACAGTGAGCAACTGCAGGGCCTGTCCGAATGCCGAAAGAGCATTCGGACAGGCCCTGCAGCTGCTTTCCGCGATGATACTTACTTTCCTGGGCAACGCCGGGAAAGTTTCCCCGCGTGCGCTCGTTGGAAGGTCCCCAGCCGCGATCACGTGGTCCCACGTGGTCATGGCTGGGGTCCTTCCAACGAGCGCAACGCGCGAAGACTTTCCCGGCGTCGCCCAGGAAGGTAAGTATCGCGGAGAGCTCCAGGTGAGCGGGGGGGGGGGGGAGGAATCCATGAGCTGGGGCATATCCCATGAGCTGGTGCAAATCCATGAGCTGGGGCAAATCCATGAGCTGGGGCAGTATCCATGAGCTGGGGCATATCCATGAGCTGCGGCATTATCCATGAGCTGCGGCATATCCCATGAGCTGGGGAATATCCCATGAGCTGGGGCAATATTTGAGCTGTGGCATATCCCATGAGCTGGGGCATAATCCATGAGCTGGGGCATATCCCATAAACTGGGGCATAATCCATGAGCTGGGGCAATATCCATATGCTGGGGCAATATCCATGTGCTGGGGCAGATCCATGAGCTGGGGGCAGTATCCATGAGCTGGGGGGCAGGATCCATGAGCTGGGGGCAGTATCCATGAGCTGGGGCATATCCATGAGCTGGGGGCATTTTTATATGAGGTCTGTTCTTATTGGAAAGCATCACATGACATAAAAAAAGTATAGGTACTCGATATCGGTGAGTACTTGAAGAAAAGTATCGGTACTCGTACTCGGTCTTAAAAAAGTGGTATCGGTGCATCCCTAAATAAAACCATATAAAACATGGCTGTACTGTTATCCACCCTGTGTATGTTTCTTTGGGGAGCGCTCCCATGTTTATCCTTCAGGGATTTTGTTTACCACCGCTAAAATAGCAATTGATTTTTTGAAAAATTGTGATGGTCACTAGATTAGTTATCAGTGATTGCAATATTTCTCGCTGCTATCCTATTATCATGGACCCTTGAAGCAGTGGCGTCACTAGGGTTGGTGTCACCTGGTGCGGGCCGCTCCCCTCACCCCCCTTGTGACGCCACTGCCTTGAAGTCCCGTTTTCCAACTGCAAACCCTATACTATCTACTCTAGGGACGTATCAATTACCGCACATATATACCCACAGGCTTGGTATCTATTCCTTGGTTTGTGTTCGTTTCTGTATTTGTGTTTTATAACAGTACAGTCATGTCTTTTATGTTTTTTGTAGTAAGAACCAGTAAAGGTTATGTTTTAACCTCTTGATTTCTTTCCAGTGCCCTAAAGACACTTATACATTGTTATTCTCCAGGGTTACCCCCTTATCCAGTCAGGTCACTGGAAACATCTGATTTACCAGGAATCTGCCTGAATTCATATCACACTACTTAGAAATACTGAATTTCGCGTTTTGGATTTAATTTTACAAAGAATTTTTTTGATTGGAGGAAGCGGGAAAAGTGGGTGTGGAAGGAGAAGATATTGCGCGCAAGCGACACGTCTGGGGATACTGTCTCTCTAAAGATTCTGGACATACTCTCTCCATGCGAGAGACACTCCACACTTCTGTGGACACGACACTAACGAGGGAGACCCTCACGCTCACTCATGCACGTCAAGTCTTAATTAATCCCCTCACTGGATACTCATTCAAAGCACTAATTCTCTCAGGTATTCCCCGATGCTCAGAGACACTGTGCTGTTACAGTTATCCATTTAGATGGGGATTTATACTGTATAGATATCCTTATGCTGCCACCTAGTGGTCTTTCTGTATTGTACATGCTTTCCTTCTTTTTTCCCTCGCTTTATGATGATGCACTTCCTGTGTGTGTTTAGTTCCACCCTTCCTTCTTGTAAGAGCTGCAGCATGGTGTAGTTATCCACCAGCACATGTATATTCATTTGCAAGCTAGGACAGCATCAGCTTTTGACTGCAAAGAACATCTCATTTCATCATCTGCTGTATCCTGTGATCTGCTGTAAACTGATATATGGAATAAAGCAAGTCGTGGAAAGAAACGGTGTTCTGGTGAGTTCAGCTATCTGATAAGGATTGTCCTCGGTGATTGCATCTACTTATACAGGCCAGGCATAGAGGTCTCTGCAAGGGATAAATCGCTATACAACGATCGGAGTCAGAATATTCAAAAGATGAGTAGAATCCTAAAGTCAAAAGATGAGTAGAATCCTAAAGAAAAGATGAGTAGAATCCTACAGACTGCTATTATATATGTGTGTGCTTAATCTGCAATCAAGCTCCGTGCCATCAGCCATCTTGGGGAAGGACATGGTCACACAAGCTTACTGCATCTCACTTATACTGCATCTCACTGAATATTAAAAACGGTTTCTCTGCATTTAACTGTGTTACCTGCCTGTCTAAGCTGTCGTTCATCTTTTTAAAGAGACAGTACTATTTTTGCAAAAAACGTATAAAATGTCCAGACAAGGTTCTGTGCACTCTATTATGGCTGAACCGACGCAGATTCATCATGTCCCTGAACCCGCAGACGTACAAGGAGCAGATTCTGCAGAGTTTGCCGAACAGAGTGTAAAACCCAAACGCACAATAAAACCGACACAGAAACTCAGAGAAAACTATGAATACACTAGAGATGAGCTCTCCAGCAATCTGACAGACCTGTGGGACAGAACGTCACAATGCATGTCAGTTTTACCACACTTTAATGATCACCCAGCTGTATTAAGAGACTCTATAGATCGTCTGTCTGCTGCATATAAATGTTACCAGAGGCTGTCAGAAAAATACACAGACTTCTTGCAGGACTCTAATATGGAAGACTTTTCAGCAGAACTGACCAAGACTGATGCACTAAACCAACAAAGAGACCTCCTAGTGCAAGTTGCCAAAGAACGGGCAGAACTCCGCATTGCTCAACTGCAAGAGACCAGATCGCACAGATCCACATCAACCAAGCACACTGCACATTCTTCCAGAACCTCTCGCTCCAGACATTCAACGTTAAGCGACAAGCTAATAGAGGCAAACGCTGAAGCGGAGTCAAAGAAAGTGCAAAGCTCCTTTGCTAAAAAACAAGCAGAGTTAGAAGCTCACAGCAAAGCCCGCCAAGCAGAGTTAGAAGCAGAGACGGAATCCCAAATCAAGATTCTGCAAATGGAAAAGGAGGAAGCAGCTGCCGTAGCGAGGCTGAAGGTCCTCGAAGAAGCAATGGGACAAAGTACTAATGCAGACTGCCCTATCCCAGCAGAACTGGAAGACCCAGTCGAACGCACTAGCAAATACGTTTTACAGCATAACATTTGCAACAATACACAGTCATCTCCTGTACCTCCTCCCAACACTGTTCTGACTCTCAACGCAGAGATCTCTCAGCTCCAAATGCCTGAGCCTCCTCCAGTCCACAACACAAGAACATCTACGCAGCAAATCACATCAACTCATTCTGCCAGCAAGGTGAATCCCAGTGACAAGCCGCAGCTCAAGCCGCAGCTCAAGCCGCAGCCAGCAGAAGCCTTAGAGACTACACCAAAGTTAAACGTTCTTGCAACGTCATTTTATCCTGGTAAACCTCACCCTTCATCACCAGAGAACTCTAACACCAAAGCGGTTCCTCAAGTTACTTTGGCACCAAAGAGTGAGAGATCAGACTTGACTGACTTCGCCAGATATATGATACGCCGAGAGCTCATTAACACAAGCCTCTCAAGGTTCGACGACTGTCCAGAGAGCTACAGGGCCTGGAGATCAACCTTCAAGGCTGCTATTGCTGATCTGAACCTTACTACCAAGGAGGAACTTGATTTGCTCATAAAGTGGCTGGGGCCAGAATCCACAGATCGTGTTAAAAGACTGAGAACAGTACATGTTGACCACCCAGATGCAGGTCTCGTTGCTGCGTGGGCAAGACTCGAGCAAGCTTATGGCAGCGCTGAAGCCATAGAAGGCGCTCTGTTCAAGAGACTGCAAAACTTCCCAAAAATAGGTAACAAGGACTATCGCAAGCTCCAGGAACTGAGTGATCTCCTCATGGAGCTAGAGTTGGCAAAGACAGACCCACGTCTACCTGGACTAAGCTTCCTGGACACTGCTCATGGTGTCAATCCAGTGGCGTCTAAACTGCCATACGGCCTGCAAGAGAAATGGGCGCAACACGGCTCAAGATACAAAAGAGACTATAACGTATCCTTCCCTCCATTCTCATATTTTTGCAGGTTCATCAGCGAACAAGCCTGGACAAGAAACGATCCCAGCTTCAGCGAAACCAACTTGCCAGCTTCATCATCATCACCAGCATCCTCATCAAGGTATGATAACACAGCGGCTAAACGTAGAGACTTTAATAGAACAATATCTGTTAAAAGGACAGACATCTCACCACCCGTGTCCTCTCGTGAAAACCAGAGGGATTCAGGTGATAGCGATAAAGACCCTAATCGTCAGTGCCCTATTCACAAGAAGCCTCACCCTTTAAAGAAATTTCGTGGCCTTAGGGCAAAGACTTTACAAGAGCGCAGGGAGATTCTTCAAAAACTTGGTATGCTACAGGTGCTGTGCCTCTTACGGACATTTTGCTAAAGACTGTAAAGTTGTCATCAAGTGCACAGAATGCAGCAGTGACAGACATGTTACAGCTATGCACCCTACTCCACTTCCAGACAACCCACAGCAGCTACCTACCTCTGCACCTGTCTCAAATCATGGCGGGGAGCAACAAGGTAATGCTCCGACTATAGGGAATATTTCTTCTTCATGCACAGAGGTCTGTGGAGAAGGCTTAGATTACAAATGCTGTGCCAAGGTATGCCTAGTCAAGATATACCCAGAGAGTCAACCTGAGAAAGCCACGAAGATGTATGCCATATTAGATGAACAGAGCAACAGATCGCTTGTTAAGCCTAAATTCTTTGAGATCTTCGGCATAAAGGGACACGCAACACTGTATACTCTCAGAACCTGTTCTGGTCGCGTAGAGACTTTCGGCAGAAGGGCCAACGGGTTTATGGTCTCTCACGTCAAGGGGAGAGAGGGAATACTCCTACCAACATTAGTTGAATGTGACCAGATACCAGACGAAAAGGGAAGAGATTCCTACTCCAGAGGCTGCATATCATCATCCGCACTTAAGGCATCTTGTAGATGAGATTCCAGTAATGGACATGAATGGTGAAATCTTGGTCCTGCTAGGAAGAGACATTCTCAGAGTACATAAAGTACGCGAACAGTGCGACGGACCAGACGATGCCCCTTATGCACAAAGACTTGACCTGGGCTGGGTAATAGTGGGCAATGTATGCTTGGATAAAATGCACACGTCATCTGAGATCCACTCATTCAAAACTCACGTGTTAGGAAACGGACGTGTATCCCACTTCAAACCGTGTCCTCACCATTATGACGTAAAGGAGAAGCCTCTTGACATAATCTGCGTGTCCGACGTCACTCCTATCCTCTATGATGACAACCTAGGTACCACAGTGTTTTGTACTACAAGCGATGACAACAAAACAGCTTTATCAGTTGAAGACAGAGAATTTATCAAAGTAATGGACAAAGAATTCTTCAAGGATGAGTCTAACAGCTGGGTAGCACCATTACCTCTTCGTGCTGCAAGGGTCAAACTCCCAAACAATCGTGAACAAGCTTTATCCAGAGTCAAGTCACTACAACGAACACTAAAGAACAGACCTGAAATGAAGGACCATTTCATCGCCTTTATGAAAAGGATCTTTGACAATAATCACGCTGAACCAGTTCCATCTCTTCGAGAACATGAGGAGTGCTGGTACCTGCCTTTCTTCGGAGTATATCATCCACGTAAGCCAAAACAAATCAGGGTAGTATTTGACTCCAGTGCCAAGCACCAAGGCATATCACTGAACGACGTTCTTCTCACTGGTCCTAACCTGACCAACAACCTCGTAGGTGTACTCATGAGGTTCAGAAGGGAGCCAGTCGCCATAACTGCTGATATTGAACAAATGTTTCATTGTTTTATTGTACAAAAAGACCATAAGAACTTCCTGAGGTTTCTGTGGCACCGTGACAACAACATGGACAATGAGATGATTGAATACCGCATGAGGGTACACGTCTTCGGAAATAGTCCCTCACCTGCTGTTGCAACATATGGTCTATGAAGGACTGCTCTTGACGGAGAAAAGGAGTATGGAGAAGATGCTCGACACTTCGTTGAGAGAGACTTCTACGTGGACGACGGACTTAAATCCTTACCCACAAATGAAGAAGCCATAGACCTGCTCCAAAGGACACAAGGTATGCTTTCTGAAGCTAACCTCAGACTACACAAGATTGCTTCAAATAGTGTTGCTGTCATGAAGGCCTTTCAACCTGGTGACTATGCCACAGGGTTTAAGGACTTAAATCTGGGAATGGACATGCCACCCGTACAGAGAAGCCTAGGCCTGCGGTGGGACTTATTAAAGGACACCTTCGGCTTCCAAGTCGGCTCTGCAGACAAGCCATTTACCAAACGTGGTGTTCTATCGGTGGTGAACAGTTTATACGATCCAGTGGGATTTGTGGCTCCCATTACCATACAGGGTAAATCCTTACTTAGACAGCTCTCAGAGACTATTACAGATTGGGATGCTCCACTACCAGTAGACAAGCTTTCAAAGTGGAATTCCTGGAAGCAATCTCTACATGCCTTAGATGGAATTCACATACCACGCTGCTACACTCCAGCTTCTCTTGCCACAAGTCAGAGAAAGGAACTTCACATCTTCTCAGATGCATCTACAGAGGCCATAGCAGCTGTCGCCTACCTTAAGGTAAGAGACTCCTCCAATCAAACCCACATAGGATTTCTGTTTGGGAAGGCTAAGTTAGCACCTAAGCCTGAACACACAATTCCCAGGCTTGAACTTTGTGGGACTGTGCTAGCCGTAGAAGTTGCAGATTTCGTACTACAAGAGCTAGACGTTCAGATGGACGACATCAAATTCTACACAGATAGCAAGGTCGTTTTAGGCTACATATACAACCAGACTAAACGTTTCTGTCAGCAACCGTGTAGAAAGAATCAGGAAAACATCTAAGCCTGAACAATGGCATTATGTTCCATCCGAACTTAATCCTGCAGATCATGCCACCATGCCAGTGTCCACAAGTGTCTTCGCAAATTCTTCTTGGTTGACAGGTCCTGATTTCCTGCTGGCTCATCCAGAAGAAACAACAGCTGACGTCTTTGGTCTTCAAAATCCTGACGAAGATCCAGATATTCGTCCTGAGGTTAAGACTCTTCTCACCAGAACTGCACAAAGACTCGTCTTGGGCTGTCAACGCTTTGAACGTTTCTCCAAGTGGACAAGGCTTGTACGCACCATCGCGAGGTTAGTCCATATTGCACACTGCTTCCACACGAAGCCCGCAGAGGCTCACTGTCAAGGTTGGCACACGTGCCAAAGGTTTCTTTCTGCAAGGGACATTGCTGAAGGCGAACTGATCATAATACGCAGTGTACAACAGGAAGTCTTCGGCTCAGAAATTAAATGCATTTGTGACAAGACGGACGTTCTAAGAAACAGTCCAATTGCTAATTTGAACCCATTCATCGACAATGATGGCATGCTAAGGGTCGGTGGACGTTTAATCAGGGCTAAGTTGGGAGAGCAAGAACAGAATCCTCTCATCATACCTGCTCGCCACCACGTCTCCACTTTGCTCATACGGCACTACCATGAAGGGGTTAAGCACCAAGGTAGACACTTCACAGAAGGTGCCATAAGAGCTGCAGGCTTTTGGATTGTAGGAGCAAAAAGACAGATTACAGCTACACTGCACAGCTGTGTTCAGTGCCGCAAACTGAGAGGGAAACAGCAGCAACAGCAAATGGCAGATTTGCCAGCTGACAGAGTAAGCACTGACCCACCCTTCACTCATGTCGGTCTGGACGTCTTTGGACCATGGATGGTAACAGCCCGCAGAACTCGAGGTGGCCAAGCAAATAGTAAACGATGGGCAGCGATGTTCACCTGTATGAGTGTGCGTGCAGTACACATCGAAGTAATAGAATCTATGGATACCTCGAGTTTCATTAATGCCCTAAGACGATTCCTCGCCATCAGAGGTCCAGTCAAGACATTGAGATCTGATTGTGGAACTAATTTCGTTGGAGCCTGTCGAGAGTTACAGTTTAACTCAAGGCCTATCCAAGACCTTTTAGCTGAAAAGGGCTGTACATGGACGTTCAATCCTCCTCATTCTTCCCACATGGGTGGTTCATGGGAGAGAATGATAGGCATTACACGTAAAATTCTGGACTCAATGCTTATGGACTTGAACTTCACAAGACTCACCCATGAGATTCTAATCACCTTCCTGGCAGAAGCATCTGCCATAATCAATTCTAGACCACTTGTTCCAGTGTCTACAGATCCAGAGAACCCAACCATCTTTACTCCAGCTACTCTTCTTACCCAGAAACTTGGGACTGTTCCTGTTCCACCTGGAAACTTTAAAGCAGGAAAAATGTGCTACGACCAGTGGAAGCGAGTACAACACCTTGCCAACTGCTTCTGGAATCGTTGGAAGATGGAGTATCTTTCCACTCTGCAAGGACGCAGGAAATGGCAACGCCTGAACCCGAACATTCAAGTTGGAGATCACGTTCTTCTCAAGGACCAGCAAGCCGAAAGGATAGAGTGGCCTATGGGACTTATTAAAAAGAGCATCTCTAGCGACGATGGTAAGGTACGTAAGGTGGAGGTGAAGGTCGCAAGACAAGGAACTGTAAAGACTTTTATCAGACCTATCACGGAACTTGTTTTGCTCTTACCGCTTGGAGACTGAACTTACTTAGGTTTTCAAGACATCTAGCAAATTACACTGTCGTTATTTGCGCTTGCATAACTACCGTTATGATGTATATATAGTGACATTTTCAATGCCAGACGGGGAGTGTGCTGTTACAGTTATCCATTTAGATGGGGATTTATAGTGTATAGATATCCTTATGCTGCCTTATGCTGCCACCTAGTGGTCTTTCTGTATTGTACATGCTTTCCTTCTTTTTTCCCTCGCTTTATGATGATGCACTTCCTGTGTGTGTTTAGTTCCACCCTTCCTTCTTGTAAGAGCTGCAGCATGGTGTAGTTATCCAGCAGCACATGTATATTCATTTGCAAGCTAGGACAGCATCATCTTTTGACCGCAAAGAACATCTCATTTCATCATCTGCTGTATCCTGTGATCTGCTGTAACCTGATATATGGAATAAAGCAAGTCGTGGAAATAAACGGTGTTCTGGTGAGTTCAGCTTCTGATAAGGATTGTCCTCGGTGATTGCATCTACTTATACAGGCCAGGCATAGAGGTCTCTGCAAGGGATAAATCGCTATACAACGATCGGAGTCAGAATAGACACACTACATATCCCACTATCCATACTCAAACAGCGACAGATCTCCATAGAGATCAGAGGATTATAATCGTAACATGACTGCGCTGTTCGTTGCTGAAGTCATTCGGCGGTAAGTATGATGAGGATTGATTGATTTTATCTGTCTTTAACCAAACTTGTATTCAATAAATCATTGATTATGATAGAATTATAGATTGAGAATAAGGTATCGTTGTTTGCTGCTGCAGAGCGACCAACTGTATGCCGCGATTGTCTTCTTCTAATAATCTCAGAGGGAATTGTCTGCTTTCATAGGTCCATTTGTTTAGGAGTTGTTGCGGATAATAATTCTTTGGTCTCTTTTGGTGAATCTTTCTAAGCGGAATCGATATCATGATATGGATCGGCAAATTAGGAAATATGTCTTCAAACGTGTCAGCTCTGATCCATGATATAGCGCAAACATATATTCAAATACTCGTTATTATCGGTTTGAATAAAATATATTTACATGCTGCCGTAATAAAAACACTTTTATTGCATTACTGGCTGGAAATGATCCGTGTTTACATATTTTTATCAATTGCTCAGAATATCTAAAGATTTATACGTCTGGCTTTTACGTACTGAAAAGAATGAAAGATGTGTCCATTCTGGATCTTCTGGAATAATTGGTTACTTGATTGATTAATCGATTGATGTTATAAAAGAACGAGAGATTAGTGGGATCCTGCATTGATTCCATTCACATCTGCTACATTATACAGTACTAGGTGTAAAGCCTGCCCAGAGGGCAGTCTATTGATAAGTGTGGTGCGTTGTGCTTGGTTCTGTGCTCGGTGCCGTTTATTGTGCTGTGTTTGGCTCTGTGCTCGGCTCTGTGCCGTTTATTCTGTTGTGCTCGGCTCTGTGCCGTCTATTGTACTGTGCTCGGCTCTGTGGCGTTTTTATTGTGCTCGGCTCTGTGGCGTTTATTCTGTTTTGCTCGGCTCTGTGCTGGGCTCTGCACATCGGCTCTGTGCTCTGCTCCGTGCCGTATATTGTGCTCTGCTTTTATTGTGCTCTGCGCCGTTTATTGTGTTGTGCTTGGTTCTGTGCTCGGCGCCGTTTATTGTGCTGTGATTGGCTGTGCCGTATATTGTGCTGTGCTCTGTGCCGTATATTGTGCTGTGCTCTGTGCCGTCTATTGTGCTCGGCTCTGTGCCATTTATTGTGCTCGGCTCTGTGGCGTTTATTGTGCTCGGCTCTGTGCCGTCTATTGTGCTTGGCTCTGTGGCGTTTATTGTGCTCGGCTCTGTGGCGTTTATTGTGCTCGGCGGCGTTTATTGTGCTCGGCTCTGTGGCGTTTATTGTGCTCGGCTCTGTGGCGTTTATTGTGCTCGGCTCTGTGCAGTCTATTGTGCTCGGCTCTGTGCCGTTTATTCTGTTGTGCTTGGCTCTGTGCCGTTTATTGGGTTGTGCTCTGCTCTGTGCCTTTAATGGGTTGTGCTCTGCTCTGTGCCATCTATTGTGCTCTGCTCTGTGCCATTTATTGTGCTCTGCTTGGCGCTCTGCTCTGCGCTGGGCTCAGGCGCTGGGCTCTGCGCTCAGGTGCTGGGCTCTGCGCTCAGGTGCTGGGCTCTGCGCTCAGGTGCTGGGCTCTGCGCTCAGGCGCTGGGCTCAGGCGCTAAGGTGCTGGGCTCAGGCGCTAAGGCGCTGGGCTCAGGCGCTAAGGCGCTGGGCTCGGCGCTGGGCTCAGGCGCTGGGCTGTTTTTGCGCCCTTGGATGCGCGCGCAGCCGGGTGCGCGCGCGCCACCTGCCGCAGCACGCCCATAGCGTCCAACGGAGGTTGGATGCGCACGCAGCAAACCTCCGTAGGACACTTTGGGCGTGCTGCGGCGGGTGGCGCGCGCGCACCCGGCTGCGCGCGCATTCCAACCGCCACAGCACCCCGTGGGCTGCGCGCATGCGCAGTCCGTATATATATATATACACACACACACTGTAACCCCATGTGGATATATATATACACACATACATGGTTGTTACAGTGTGTGTGTGTGTGTGTGTGTGTGTGTGTGTGTGTGTGTGTGTGTGTGTGTGTGTGTATGGCTGGCATCCAGGCTCAGGCGAGCCCCCGGCTCGGCTGGGCCTCTAGGCCCAGGCCAAGCCGGGGGCTCGCCTTAGCCTGGATGCCGGCCAAGCAAGTAGCTCGGCCGGCATCCAAGCTTGGGCGAGCCCCCGGCTTGGCTGGGGCCTAGAGGCCCAGCCGAGCCGTGGACTCGCCTGAGCCTGTAGGACGCCCGAGCAGGCAATTCGGCCGGCCTCCATGCTTAGGTGAGTCCCTGGCTCGGCTGGGCCTGTAGGCCCAAGCCAAGCCGGGGGCTCGCCTAAGCTTGGATAACGGCCGAGCAAGCAGGATGGGTGTGGAGAGCACATACTCACCTACATCGGCCCTCCAGCGATGGCGGTCCCGCTACCAGCGTCCTCTCTCTCTCTCCGTTGGTCGCCGGGATGACGTCACGAAAGCCTTTGACCCCCGGGGTCAAAGGCTTTCGTGACATCATACCGGCGGCCAACGGAGAGAGAGAGGACGCTGGAAGCGGGACCGCCATCGCTGGAGGAGCTAAGGGCCGATGTAGGTGAGTATGTGTAGGCAACATCCCCCTACATTGGCCCGGAGCCTCAGCGGTGGCTGTCGCAGGCTGCTTGGCCGGCCTCCAGGCTTAGGCGAGCCCCCGGCTCGGCTGGGCCTGTAGGCCCAAGCCAAGCCGGGGGCTCGCCTGAGCCTGGAGGCCGGCCGAGCAGCCTGCGACAGCCGGAGGACAGTCACCGCTGGAGCTCAGGGCTAATGTAGGTGAGTATGTGCTCTCCACACCCACCCTGCTTACTCGGCCGGTATCCAAGCTTAGGCGAGCCCCCGGCTTGGGCCTAGAGGCCCTGCCGAGCCGGGGACTCGCCTGAGCATGGAGGCCGGTCGAGTTGCATGCTCGGGCGTCCTCCAGGCTCAGGCGAGTCCCCGGCTCGGCTGGGCCTCTAGGCTCAAGCCGGGGGCTCGCCTGAGCCTGGATGCCGACCAAGCTTAGGCGAGCCCCCGGCTTGGCGTGGGCCTAGAGGCCCAGCCGAGCTGGGGACTCGCCTGAGCCTGGAGGACGCCCGAGCATGCAACTCGACCGGCCTCCATGCTCAGGCGAGTCCCCGGCTCGGCAGGGCCTCTAGGCCCAAGCCAAGCGGGGGCTCGCCTAAGCTTGGATACCGGCCGAGCAAGCAGGGTGTGTTTGTGTAGAGCACATACTCACCTACATCGGCCTCGAGTCCTCCACCGGTTCCACACATACTCACCTACATCGGCCCTTAGCTCCTCCAGCGATGGCGGTCCCGCTTCCAGCGTCCTCTCTCTCTCCGTTGCTCGCCGGGATGACGTCACGAAAGCCTTTGACCCCCAGGGTCAAAGGCTTTCGTGACGTCATACCGGCGAGCAACGGAGAGAGAGAGGATGCTGGAAGCGGGACCGCCATCGCTGGAGGAGCTAAGGGCCGATGTAGGTGAGTATGTGTAGGCAACATCCTCCTACATTGGCCCGGAGCTCCAGCGGTGGCTGTCCTCCGGCTGTCGCAGGCTGCTCGGCCGGCCTCCAGGCTTAGGCGAGTCCCCGGCTCGGCTGGACCTGTAGGCCCAAGCCAAGCCGGGGGCTCGCCTGCGCCTGGAGGCCGGCCTAGCAGCCTGCTCGGCCGGAGGAAGTCACCGCTGGAGCTCAGGGTCAATGTAGGGGAGTATGTGTAGGCAACATCGGCCCTGAGCTCCAGCGGTGACCGTCCTCCGGCTGTCGCTGGCTGCTCGGCCGGCCTCTAGGCTTAGGCGAGTCCCCGGCTCGGCTGGGCCTGTAGGCCCAAGCCAAGCCGGGGGCTCGCCTGAGCCTGGAGGCCGGCCTAGCAGCCTGCTCGGCCGGAGCAGGTCACCGCTGGAGCTCAGGGCCGATTTAGGGGAGTATGTTTTGGAACTTCGGCCCTGAGCTCCAGCGGTGACCGTCCTCCGGCTGTCGCTGGCTGCTCGGCCGGCCTCTAGGCTTAGGCGAGTCCCCGGCTCAGCTGGGCCTGTAGGCCCAAGCCAAGCCGGGGGCTCGCCTGAGCCTGGAGGCTGGCCTAGCAGCCTGCTAGGCCGGAGGAGGTCACCGCTGGAGCTCAGGGCCGATTTAGGGGAGTATGTTTTGGGAACTTTGGCCCTGAGCTCCAGCGGTGACCGTCCTTCGGCTGTCGCTGGCTGCTCGGCCGGCCTCTAGGCTTAGGCGAGTCCCCGGCTCGGCTGGGCCTGTAGGCCCAAGCCAAGCCGGGGGCTCGCCTGAGCCTGGAGGCCGCCTAGCAGCCTGCTCGGCCGGAGGAGGTCACCGCTGGAGCTCAGGGCCGATTTAGGGGAGTATGTTTTGGGAACTTCGGCCCTGAGCTCCAGCGGTGACCGTCCTCCGGCTGTCGCTGGCTGCTCGGCCGGCCTCTAGGCTTAGGCGAGTCCCCGGCTCGGCTGGGCCTGTAGGCCCAAACCAAGCCGGGGGCTCGCCTGAGCCTGGATGCCCGCCGAGCAGGCCGCGACAGCCGGAGGACGGTCACCGCTGGAGGATCGGGGCTTGCGGCGTTCAAACACACGGGTAGCTGCGCGCGGCTCGTGACGATTTTTTATTTATTTATTTATTTATTTTTTCAGGCGGCCGGCACGCGCAGCTACCTGTTTGTTTTAACGGCCACTTTCAAATGTCCGTCGCGCATGCGCAGACCGCTTTTGGCGACGGACACTTGAAGGCTTACTCTTTTATAGTATAGATGTATTGCTGCTGCTAAGGGTCGGATCTCACTTCTAACCATTGATATAAATTTCCTAGAAACCAAAAGACATTATGCTCCTTCAGCTGGTCCTGGTAATCCCTCACTGCGCACTGCGCTTCTGCTGGTGTAGTGTTTGCAACCGGAAGGTGATGTTTATTGCTTTGGGGTTATGATTAAAGACCCCCTTTTCCTCTGTTCCCCCTCTCACCCCTCCAGGTCTCTGCAGTAAAGCTGCTCTGAATGTTTCCGCATGATTCGAGATGTGTGTATATATATATATATATGTTTTATGTTAACGCCTCGTGTTTTTGTTCCATTATTTCCAGCTAATTTCCTGCCGCTGAACGAGTGCGTGGACTGGACAAAGTCTTTTGACGAGATAATCGACAGGATAGAGGACTCGGAGCCGCAATTCTCCTACTTGATCGTTCCTGTATTTGTTTACAGGTGAGGGTATTATCTGGGTGTGTTAGGATGAGCTGATCTCTGAGCCGGACCCGGTGTAACGTTCGCTATAGCTCTCACCCAGATCAGCGTGGTTTGGATCCTTTTGGACAGACAACTGTCTGAACTTATAGCAGTTAGAACTGCCACACCTAGCACTCCCAGCCAGGGAGGAAAGACAGCATTCAGTAGCAGATGATTTTGTGACCAAGTGTCTACTGAGTGAAAACACATTAACTAAACACAGACAGACATAGCGTAGCGAGATATTACTTGTGTAATCAAAAGCGTGGTTAAAAGTACCTATAGCACTGGCACCAATGAGTGTGGTAATATAGGCAGGATTGATAACAGAGAGGACTCCTATATATTCACACACAGCGACATGGATAGATTGTGCAATGAATTCGATAACCTGCAGGGCAGACCCACCATCAGGAATATTGCAGAATACTATGTCCATAGACTTAACACCAGTCAGGCAGCTTGAGGAGAGACAGCGCGGTATAATGTGTTTGTCGACTTAATACCGGCCAGGTAGCATGAAGGGTTAATGGATTCAGTAACCTGCAGGGCAGACCCACCATTGGAGACAGTGCGGTATATTGCGTCTATCGACTTAATTCCATCTAGGCAGCGTACAGGGTTAGTGGATTCAGTAACCTGCAGGGCAGACCCACAATCAGAGACAGTGCAGCACAATGCTTCTATCGACTCAATACCGGCCATGTAACCTGAAGGATTGGTGGATTCAGTAACATGCAGGGCAGACCCCTGATCAGAGATAGCGCGGTAAGACTTCCACACACATTTAAAGTCTGCAGAGATCAGCAAAAGCACATACAGGGAATAAGAAAGAGAATCGTCACGCAGGCGTCACGCAGTCCGGGTCAAACACATACAGGGTCCTCATACAAGCAGAATCGGCAACTAGAATAGCTAAACACAGAATAACTGGGATCAGCTGGCGATGCGGGAAAATACGCCACGTCATGACAAAGAGGCAACTCTCGCGCCCTGTACTTAAGGCTGGCGGCTCAGCGTCATCACGCCAAGCCCCGCCCCTGAGATGCCGTTTGACCACCTTGATTTCCTGGCACCTGGCCAGCTAGCGATGCCGCTGAGTGTCCAGACCCCCCAGGAAGTGCTGCGGGGGCAGAGGACATGACACCCGGGGACCTTCTGATTCTGTGTGGGAAACCGTTCCCTGGTTACTCGCTGACACGGTTTGTGTTTCTTTGCAGCTCTCTGATGGCAATGAATGACCAGGAACAAACTCAAGTCATCTCGTTCCTCAAAACATGCCATGAAATGACAGGTACACGTGTCCTCTTCATACTCGCGGTGTGACGGAGCGGTCCTATGAATCACAGCACCAAAGGAGCCGTCACTACAGACCGGTCACTCACCGGAGCGCACGGTAAAGCAATGACATCTGTATTTCTCTGCTTTTTCAGGAATTTATCCGACCATCATCATCACCAACAAGTCTCGCAAAGATCCGCGAGAGATGGCCGAGAAATTCCGACTCATGGGAGCAGGGAAGGTCTTCATGGTGGAGAATTATACCATGGAGGACTATCTGCCGTCACGAGAGAGACACACCAACATGTTAGACATCATAAAGAATGCTCTGGAAGACGTGAATTTCCTGATGGAAAGTGAGAGGAATCCTCACCAGGACCGGAAAGCCTTCAAGAAACGTCTCATTAAAATGGCTCACGAAAACGTCCTGGCCAAGACGAAACAAGAGGAAGAGATACAAAAGGAGCTCGAGAGGAAGATAGAGCGCGGGATCCGCCCTTGGCCACTTCATTGGCTAGTGCATCATTTAAACAATTGAAACAAATTTTCTATATCATAAAAAAAGTAAAGGGACGCTCTGCTCATACTGACCCCTTATCGTGTTAAAATATCCAGGATTTGATGAGTGCACCCCCTTCTCCCCCCAGCTCCACCTATCTAGCCAAATCGCTGCGTGAAGTGGAGAAGTCCCAACCCAGCGTCCCCAGCAGCCGGGAGATTGAATTTTCCGACTGCCAGTCACCGGATCGGTCACTAGTGATGTCACACACAGAGAGCGGGCGACGTCACCCTGTGAGACCAATCGCTGTAGTGAGCGTTCTCAGAGAGGCAGCGATGGATCAGATCTCACATCTGTGCATGCGCGTGCAGCTCCGACCCATCGCTCTGCACAGGCGCTACGGACCTTGTGTACGGAATGTGTGTGAGTCCCGTAGCGCTGCACAATTTGTGGCTCCTACACTACACAAGTTGTATCTGGCCAAAACAAATGTCATCACCTGGATTTTTCTATGGAAATATGCAATGATCTGGGGCGGCTTCAGTTGGTCGGGTCTGGGTTCAGTAACTCTATGTGCCCAAAAAATGAGGTCACGTGACTCCCTGAATATAGTGAATGAGCAGGTTTTTCCCTCAATGTTTTTTTTTGTACAGACCCCTGCGTAAAGTCTTCTCCAGCGCATTGTCCCAGAGATTAACCTCAATGGAGTTAAGGTCTGGACTGTGCGGTGGCCAATCCATGTGTGAAAATGATGTCTCATGCTCCCTCAACCACTCTTGCTCAATTTGAGCCCGATGAATCCTGGCATTGCCATCTTGGAATATGCCCGCTGTGCCATCAGGGGAGAAAAAACCCATTGATGGAAAAACCTGCTCAATCAGTATATTCAGGGAGTCACATGACCTCATTTTTTGGGTGCATAACATTGCTGAACCCAGACCCGACAAACTGAAGCCGCCCCGGATCATTACCTGTTTGCAGAGATAAATCCACTTTTTTTGGCCAGGCAGCGTGTATATAAATAAATAGGTGCTTCATTAAAAATACACCAAAACGATGAAAAAGCGAAGCGTGCAGGAAAAAATCAAAATCGCATCTTGGTCAGACATTCCTAGTCGCCCCTATTTTGGTAACAGTTCATTTCCGGCCCTCCAATAAGCTACAATGTCCCCCAGTGACTGGCGACACCATGTTTCCATGATGAGATCCTGATTGTCCAGTGTCATCGCGTCACCTGTAGCTCCGCCTTCATCTAGATGGTACGGAATGTAACAGCCCTGTTTGCGTAAGATTCCCTAGTGTCCTGTGCGTCAGGCGTTACAGCATTCACCTGTGTGTCAGGTGTTACAGCATTCACCTGTGCGTCAGGCGTTACAGCATTCACCTGTGCGTCAGATGTTACAGCATTCACCTGTGCGTCAGGTGTTACAGCATTCACCTGTGCGTCAGATGTTACAGCATTCACCTGTGCGTCAGGTGTTACAGCATTCACCTGTGCGTCAGATGTTACAGCATTCACCTGTGTGTCAGGCGTTACAGCATTCACCTGTGTGTCAGGTGTTACAGCATTCACCTGTGTGTCAGGTGTTACAGCATTCACCTGTGCGTCAGATGTTACAGCATTCACCTGTGCGTCAGGTGTTACAGCATTCACCTGTGCGTCAGGTGTTACAGCATTCACCTGTGCGTCAGGCGTTACAGCATTCACCTGTGCGTCAGGCGTTACAGCATTCACCTGTGCGTCAGATGTTACAGCATTCACCTGTGCGTCAGGCGTTACAGCATTCACCTGTGCATCAGGCGTTACAGCATTCACCTGTGCGTCAGGCGTTACAGCATTCACCTGTGCGTCAGATGTTACAGCATTCACCTGTGCGTCAGGCGTTACAGCATTCACCTGTGCATCAGGCGTTACAGCATTCACCTGTGCGTCAGGCGTTACAGCATTCACCTGTGCGTCAGGTGTTACAGCATTCACCTGTGCGTCAGCGTTACAGCATTCACCTGTGCGTCAGGCGTTACAGCATTCACCTGTGCGTCAGGTTTACAGCATTCACCTGTGCATCAGGCGTTACAGCATTCACCTGTGCGTCAGGCGTTACAGCATTCACCTGTGCGTCAGGCGTTACAGCATTCACCTGTGCGTCAGATGTTACAGCATTCACCTGTGCGTCAGATGTTACAGCATTCACCTGTGCGTCAGATGTTACAGCATTCACCTGTGCGTCAGGTGTTACAGCATTCACCTGTGCGTCAGGCGTTACAGCATTCACCTGTGCGTCAGGTGTTACAGCATTCACCTGTGCGTCAGGTGTTCCAGCATTCACCTGTGTGTGTCTGTCTACACGAGTGGGATACAGAAAATAAACAGGCTGAATTGCTAAAGTGCCTCTTTTACCAGACTGGATTTATCACCACTTACTTAAACAACACTGGAATGACTGTATAAACCGTCACAGGTTTCACACACCTCACACTTGGGAAAATTAAAAAGATTTTATTACAACACAAAGTTTAATCAACCATTTGATTTTGTGAAGATCCCAACAACCCCCCCCCCATCCCTGAGAGTCTGAACTTCTTATGAATACCTAATGGAACCCCCATGTATCTGCCTGATTTTCAACTGTGTTACCTTATTCCAATGCTAACTGAAGCCACTGCTTAGTCGATATGCCCCGTTTTACTGTTCATCATTGTGTTATTACTTGGTTATTCCATACTGTATATAGTTATGTAAGTATGTTTGTTCCCTGTTGCATCATTCTGTTTTGGTTACACCCTCTAGGTCAGCAGAGGGCAGTGGTAAAGGATGATGCCATGTTGAGAAAGCACAATGAGATGATGCAATGTTGAGAAAGCACACTTGTGGTGTAGGTGTGGGGAGGAGACAGGGTGATATCAGGGGGGGTTCTCTTACTGTGACTTATTTTCCCCAAAACACTGTATAAAACAGAGCACCATAATAAAGCTTTATTCTGCCCTCACCCTTACACCGAGTCCTGCCTCTGGTTTTGGTACAGCTATAATCACACTCATTGCTTCTTGCGGGCGGTTACCTCACCTTAGGGAAGCAGCTTTGGCCAGGTCCTTGTTAGGACGCCCTGAGGAAGACGCTATAATCACTGCTCATCATCAGAAGAGCTGCCCCTGCAGACACTGGGGCCTAAAGCGCGATCTGAATGGGGGGGGGGAGTACTCAGAGCTCGGAGCCCTGTTACACTCATATAGCTGTGAGTCCAGGTATAGTGTGAGTGGGGGATGGGAGGTTATGGAAATTGCGATCCCGCAGTGCAACCTCGCGCAGAGCTCTCGGCAGGGGCAGACTGGGCTCCATGGCGTCCTATGGACTGCACAAGCTCATAACTGTGAGGGTGTGCTGCGCCGCTGCTTGAATCACTCTGTGCCACTGTTATAATCCCAGACCAGTGGCTAATAAAGCGCCCGGATTGGCATGGGTGCGGTGAAGGTAGCCAGTAAGGAAAAGTGGCTCGATCTGGTGTTTTTCCCCTTACTGGCTCCATTTTAATTGACAAGAGGAGAACAGGGTTCTAACTTCTAGGAATTTGACAGGGTTAGACGTTAGGGTTAGGGATAGATGTTACGTTAACATAGCAGGATTTTGTTTCACATTAGGATTTTTTAGGGTTAGATATTACGGTCAGATAGCAGGATTTAGTGTAACATTGGGATTTTTACGGGGTTAGACTTTAGGGTTCGGCATTAAGGTTTCGATTCCGCATCAGATACGTTGTATCCCTCACTATATCATCGTATGACTTTATTAGTGCCAAAGCCTTTGACACGGTAGACCATGGCATCTTGTTAGAAAAACTTAAAAACTCTGGTATTGGTGATCGCACGCTAACCTGGTTTCAATCATATGTATCCGACCGATCACAATATGTGTCAATTTCTGGCAGCTCCTCCCTCCCCCTCCCAGTCACGTGCGGTGTACCCCAAGGCTTAATACTCGGCCCCCTACTATTCACAATATTCATAAATGATCTGCCCAATGTCTGCAAAGCCTCAACTGTACACATGTACGCAGACGACACCGTAATCTATACCAGCAAACCAGATCTCCCGCAGCTGGAGGCCGCGCTGCAAGAACAATTCACAGAGGTAGAAAAGTGGATCAAACACAACAAACTTTTTTTAAATAATGACAAAACTGTAACGATGCTCTTTGGAACAAAACCTAAACTACACAAATTGCAAAATCCCCATCTATGTGTTGGGACAATATCAAATGACACGCTGACCACAGTCACTTCTCTCAAATACCTAGGTATGTGGTTAGACCCTAATCTATCTTTTGGCCCCCACATCGAAAAACTCTCATCTAAACTTTACCCCAAACTAGGTGCCCTGTACAGAAACAAATCCTGCCTGAGTCCCGCGGTAAGAAAGCACATTGTACAACAAATGCTTATGCCGGCTATTGATTACGGAGATGTACTGTTTGCAGCCGCCCCGCAAACACACCTTCATAAACTTACTACATTGTATAACTCATTCTGACGCTTTGTGCTACAATGTAACTACATGACCCACCATTGTGACATGTTAAACTGGCCGTCGCTGGAATCCAGACGCACCCTTCACCTTTCCAACCAGGTGTTTAAGAGCTTTTCTGGGAAGCTGCCACCCTACCTGAATAGACTGCTTCCCCCAGCAGCTCCCTCATCCTATAACCTCCGATCCAGGACCAGCACCTTACTTGCAATACCACAATACAAAAAGAAAGTGGCTCGGTCCTCATTTTCCTACAGAGCACCACAATTATGGAATAACCTCCCAGACACCATCAAATCTTCCCACAGTCTTAAGTCATTCAAGAGCTCCTTACTAACATACCTCAATACAGAATGCGCCTGTAAACATGTAACACAGTGACTATATACAGAATGCACCTGTAAACTTGTAACATAATGACTATATACAGAATGTGCCTGTAAACATGTAACATAGTGACTATATACAGAATGCACCTGTAAACATGTAACACAGTGACTATATACAGAATGCACCTGTAAACCTGTAACACAGTGATTATATACAGAATGCACCTGTAAACATGTAACATAGTGACTATATACAGAATGTACCTGTAAACATGTAACACAGTGACTATATACAGAATGCGCCTGTAAACATGTAACACAGTGACTATATACAGAATGCGCCTGTAAACATGTAACACAGTGACTATATACAGAATGAGCCTGTAAACATGTAACACAGTGACTATATACAGAATGCACCTGTAAACATGTAACACAGTGACTATATACAGAATGCACCTGTAAACATGTAACACAGTGACTATGTACAGAATGCACCTGTAAACATGTAACATAGGGACTATATACAGAATGCACCTGTAAACATGTAACACAGTGACTATATACAGAATGCGAAAAAACAATAAGGTGGAAAAAATGGCGCAGATATTGTGTAGATGGTCGGTCTTGGGTAGCAGCAAGGGCACAAACGCACACTCCCAAATGCGAATAGTCAATGGATAAAATAATGGGTAGAGTCCTCGCGCTTACGCCAAGTGTCCAGTGAGTAATACTTCAAGATAATCTAGAAAACATAATAGGAGACATACATTGCGCAGTACATCCTTATGACACCTGGTTTCCAGAGAGAAAGTATTCAACTCACTTTTTTCTGAGCCCCATAAAGTCGGCTCTGGACTATATAGGCATTTATCTGTGGATATGATCTCACCAGCCCGTCCTACCAGCAACCTTCCGTGGTGATAACCTGGTCCATAGATGAAATATTGGATCCCCGGGATATGTCACAGACGAAAAGTCAGCAGGATAAAATGAAGTAAAATTGATTGCAGCACTAACGCGTTTCGACCTAATTGGTCTTTATCAAAGTGCAGAAAAATATACATAATACAATGCAGTGTACAACGTTCATTTATACAAAAAAGATGAGGGAAATAGGCGGTGTCAAGCCACAACCTCATTAACTTAATTGGTACTAACACACCCTACTTCCAATCATTTAGAGGTGCAGCACCAGCAAACATTCAATATACAAACGGGCGCATAATGATTACGTCCATCTACCTCGACCCCGCCCCTCTGAGCCATCGATCGCCATTTTGGAAGAGGGAAAATGGTGTCCACAATATAGCTTTCCCTTGCAACATTGATGGGCATTTAAAACAAGCTTATTTCCGGACGTTTTGGGGTCCCGAACCAGCGGGCTCCCACTGTCCATGAGGTGATATCTTTCCCAGGTGCATACATATATATATACAGAATGCACCTGTAAACATGTAACACAGTGACTATATACAGAATGCGCCTGTAAACCTGTAACACAGTGATTATATACAGAATGCACCTGTAAACATGTAACATAGTGACTATATACAGAATGCACCTGTAAACATGTAACACAGTGACTATATACAGAATGCACCTGTAAACATGTAACACAGTGACTATATACAGAATGCGCCTGTAAACATGTAACATAGTGACTATATACAGAATGCACCTGTAAACATGTAACACAGTGACTATATACAGAATGCACCTGTAAACATGTAACACAGTGACTATATACAGAATGCACCTGTAACCATGTAACACAGTGACTATATACAGAATGCACCTGTAAACATGTAACACAGTGACTATATACAGAATGCACCTGTAAACATGTAACACAGTGACTATATACAGAATGCACCTGTAAACATGTAACACAGTGATTATATACAGAATGCACCTGTAAACATGTAACACAGTGACTATATACAGAATGCACCTGTAACCATGTAACACAGTGACTATATACAGAATGCACCTGTAAACATGTAACACAGTGACTATATACAGAATGCACCTGTAAACATGTAACACAGTGACTATATACAGAATGCACCTGTAAACATGTAACATAGTGACTATATACAGAATGCGCCTGTAAACATGTAACACAGTGACTATATACAGAATGTGCCTGTAAACATGTAACACAGTGACTATATACAGAATGCACCTATAAACATGTAACACAGTGACTATATACAGAATGCACCTGTAACCATGTAACACAGTGACTATATACAGAATGCACCTGTAAACATGTAACACAGTGACTATATACAGAATGCACCTGTAACCATGTAACACAGTGACTATATACAGAATGCACCTGTAAACATGTAACACAGTGACTATATACAGAATGCACCTGTAAACATGTAACACAGTGACTATATACAGAATGCACCTGTAAACATGTAACATAGTGACTATATACAGAATGCACCTGTAAACATGTAACACAGTGACTATATACAGAATGTGCCTGTAAACATGTAACACAGTGACTATATACAGAATGCACCTATAAACATGTAACACAGTGACTATATACAGAATGCACCTGTAACCATGTAACACAGTGACTATATACAGAATGCACCTGTAAACATGTAACACAGTGACTATATACAGAATGCACCTGTAAACATGTAACATAGTGACTATATACAGAATGCACCTGTAAACATGTAACATAGTGACTATATACAGAATGTGCCTGTAAACATGTAACATAGTGAATATATACAGAATGCACCTGTAAACATGTAACATAGTGAATATATACAGAATGTGCCTGTAAACATGTAACATAGTGAATATATACAGAATGCACCTGTAAACATGTAACATAGTGACTATATACAGAATGCACCTGTAAACATGTAACATAGTGACTATATACAGAATGCACCTGTAAACATGTAACACAGTGACTATATACAGAATGCACCTGTAAACATGTAACACAGTGACTATATACAGAATGCACCTGTAAACATGTAACACAGTGACTATATTTCCTACATATTTATTTTCTGTTAATCTGTATATTTGTGTTGTGTTTTTAATATCTTGCATTTTATTACTTTCTATTTCTGTAACACTTCAATGTTCTCGAATCCAGGACATACTTGAAAATGAGAGAAATCTCAATGTATCCTTCCGGGTAAAATCCTTTATAAATAAATAAATAAATAAATTAGTGACTTTACAAACAAGTCCCAGGACCCGTCACACCTCCCCAAACAATCAGTTCACGGATGCACCTTATACAAACACCGGATTGGGAGCCGCCCTGCAAGGAGGAACATTTGAATCAAATACAGGAAAGAACACGACAGTGGAGGAGGGTGAGCAGGACGTAATGCGGCCTCGTCTGCCGGGAAGCAGATTGGGAGACCCCGGCGTATCCGATATAATACTGCGAGTAACCAGCACCCCGTCCATGCGCTCGCCAGAATAAATCATTCATAAGAGGCAACGAAAAATAATGATCTGAGACTGATATCCCCGGGCGATCCCGGATATTAATCCTCCGGAACAGAGGACCCACACCTCTCCGGGCAGAGACTGAATAAACAGGTTCCATTCCTCATCACACCTGGGGAGAGTCACACCCAGCCCTGGGAGAACTACAAACTGAACTACAGGCCCCATGATGCTCAGAGACTGCCTTAACCTGACCGGCGGCGGCATGTTCACAATATGCGGATGAAAAAATCTGTAAACATAAGACATTCCTCTGAAAAGAGTATGTGTTACCGCGGGTGATACATTTCTGCTGTATTTAAACGGAAATCCGTCTGCGAGGCAGAAAACCAGCCGAGCGAAGCCAGAGCTTACAGTCACTACACATGTGAGAGAGAGGCGTCCGTCTGCTCATAGAGTTTCTGAAAATCTTTAATGAACGGACTTAATGAGGCGCAATCACATCCCGCGAGGTGTATTACACAGGAGGAAGCGAACATACAGCTACAAAACAACAAGAACATCTGCTGCACACAGAGCACATTACTGTGAGTGTTATGGCTGTGGAGCTCTGTGATACGCTCATACACACCGCACGTTACTGTAGAGCTCTGTGATACGCTCATACACACCGCACATTACTGTAAAGCTCTGTGATACGCTCATAGACACCGCACGTTACTGTGACTTTTATTGCTATGGAGCTCTGTGATACACTCATACACACTGCACATTACTGTGAGTTTTATTGCTGTGGAGCTCTGTGATTGCTCTTACACACCACAAATTACTGTGAGTTTTATTGCTGAGGAGTTCTGTGATACGCTCATACACACCGCACACTACTGTGAGTTTTATTGCTGTGGAGCTCTGTGATACGCTCATACACACCACACATTACGGTGAGTTTTATTGCTGTGGAGCTCTGTGATACAGTAATGTGCGGTGTGAATGAGTGTATCACAGAGCTCCACAGCAATAAAACTCACCGTAATGTGCGGTGTGTATGAGCGTATCACAGAGCTCCACAGTAATGTGCAGTGTGTATGAGCGTATCACAGAGCTCCACAGCAATAAAACTCACAGTAATGTGCGGTGTGAATGAGTGTGAGTTTTATTGCTGTGGAGCTCTGTGATACGCTCAAACACACTGCACATTACTGTGGAGCTCTGTGATACGCTCATACACACCGCACATTACTGTGAGTTTTATTGCTGTGGAGCTCTGTGATACGCTCATACACACCGCACATTACGGTGATTTTTATTGCTGTGGAGCTCTGTGATACGCTCATACACACTGCACATTACTGTGAGTTTTATTGCTGTGGAGCTCTGTGATTTACACACCGCACGTTACGGTGAGTTTTATTGCTGTGGACACATATACATAATATAAGCAAATAATGATTTCACAAAGTAGGTGATAGAGCGCTTGTGGTAGACATACAGAGTGTCCCTCATAATGTGAGTTTCTTGGGATGTTGGGTTGAAGGTATTGGGAAAGTTTTGGTCACACTGGTCATGCTTTGCTTTGTTGTTCTTGGTGGTAGAAAATAAAATGCTGATATAATACAGTTCACGAGTTGATAGTAAAGACGTTTCTGTCTGTATTCTTTATTTTCTTCACAAAGTATCTTTTTGGGGGAGAGGTTGGAAAGTGATGGGAGGAATGAGTAGATAGATATGAGCAGCACAGTTTAGTCTCTGGCAGATGTTATACTAAAATAACTTCCCATTCCGCCCACTTAACCCCTTCATGTCCAGCACAAATCCAATAATTCTGTTAGCTCTTTCCTGGCCGCGCAGCAAATCCAGGGATGAAACCGGTGAAACGCATGGCGTGACTTTAGATCGGCTTCACGGGTTTGTTTGTTTAATTTCAGGTTAAATTGGAACATACAATAATCCGGTTATTAAAAGGTTAAAGGTTTAAAAGGTTTGTGGCTCTTGAAAGAACAGGAAACGCGCGCATTGTGACACTTTACAGACATTTCCAGCTTCTTTATTCTGTAAAGCCAAAAAAAGGTCAGTATGGGATTAAAACTAAAAATCCTAACCTGGGATTATTGCTGTTTGTTCTTTTTAGGCCAGTCCTGTTTAGTGAATAATCCCCGCGTGCTCGCCAGTGTACAGCCCTCCACCAGCACCCTCTGATCTGGAGAGTTTATTTACGGTTAAAAGCCACATTTCTTACCATTTAAGAAACTCGTGGAGACGGAAAACGTGAGTAAAGATAATCAGCATTTTGAAGCATTGACCCCCTAAATCTGCTCGATTCGCCCCCATCTACCCCTCCCCCCATGCATATGATTATCTTCAGTTTTGTGAATATTAATGGGTATTATTATCCTTATGGTGAAATATCATGCACTTCCAGCTTCCTTTCTGACGCCTTGTAACCTGATCTCAATCCTCTGTCTCCTCAACCTTGAACTAAACTGCAGAAATCCCCCTCCCCGCGCGCTGCGATCCAGCATGATGAGGATAATAGAGCGGAGTCCGCGGTATGCTGAAAGAAGCTGAATACAAAGGATTAACTCTTTGTAGGCAGAAAATAAGTAAATGGTCCAAATTGCTAAAATGCTTCTTTTACCAGACTGGGTTTAATAAAACGCACATTAAAAGCCTCTAGAATAATGACCCTTCAAGCACAGCGCCCGTCAGCGGTCAGTAATACAGATAACATACATTTAAGTGAGATTCCTAAAAGATAAACTGAGCGGAAGAGAATAATCTCTGTATTGAGAGCGCGTTGTCGTTTCACCTCTCTATTAGCCGTTTCTCTCGCATGACTCTGTATATGAAACCTCGTAATTGTTTCGCATCGGCTGGTGCTCCGGCTTGTCCCTTGGCCTTGTGCAGAGACTGATTTTAATGGATGTCGTTTCCCGTGAGGTACCGGAGCCTGCATGGATCAAACTGCACTGCTACAATCTAGCAACCAGGGAGGATTATACTGGACAGGTTTATGAAGCACAATACCCCATGCAGAATTAATACCCGGCACCAGCGGCTCCTCGCTTTGACTTCACCCAGACATTTATCCTTTCTGTCTGCTTTTTTGCGTCGGTGCAGTTTAATCTTCAGATTGTTGTCGCTCCTCTCATGCGACGATCATAGTGCAGGTTCTGTCTGAAATATGAGATAAGAGACGATTGTGACACATCACTGAGTACAAACCCCCCCACAGCCGCCGCACCCCCCCCCCCAAATATTTCTGTGAAAAATGAAGAAAAGAGTGGGGAAGGGAAACTTCTCATTGCGCAGAATTCCCGTTTTGCGTTTCGGAATCCTCGCAGGGAATCTTTCAGCCGTTTTATTGCGGTTTTATCCTTAATTTCCTGTGCTTTATAATGTATGGATATATATTGTTAGATAATAAGGAGCTGGCGGTGCAGGGGTTAAACAGGATGACAGGGAGATCTCGCAAACAGTCTGTGCAGAGCTGATTACTTCCCTCGCAACTTTATGTCCTCGTTATTCTCTCGCACTGTATGTGGCTTTTTGTTTTTGACGTTTCCCTGCGCGGTTCCTCGACTTATCGATTTGTGTCGATTGGAGGCGTAACTCGTCGATCTGCCAGATTATTATTATTATTATTATTATTCTTTATTTATAAAGCGCCAGCATATTCCGCAGCGCTGTACAATAGGCACAGTATAGACAGGGTTACAATACATTGAACAACATTTGACAAACAGTACAGGAGGAGATGAGGGCCCTATTCCCGTAGGAACTCACAATCTGACAGATTATAAATACTTTACACTTTCACTTTCACTTTCTGAAACAGAGATCTCCTCTCAAGGTTGGTGCGGGGTAAAATCTGGGGGTTTTGGGGGCCCGAGACGGAGGGTGAACGGGTCAATGAGCTCCTTTATCTGACGTAATGATCCAGGGTTTGAGGAAGGTAAAAATAAATGCAGAAAGTGAGATTAACGGGCGAGCAGCAGAAAAAGGCGCAGCCTGTGTGTGCGGACCCTGAGCTCTGTGTGTCTGGACAATCTGTAATGTAATGTACACACTGTATCGCTTTAACCCCTGCATGACTGAACATGAGAAAAAATACTGACACTGAAGAAACTGCTTTTTTGGGGGAAATATTGTGTTATTAGTGAGATAGACATGTAATCATATTCTGTGCCGGCTGAGAGTGATGCATTGACTTAGAAATTAATAATATTCTGTGCTGGCTGAGAGTGATGCATTGACTTAGAAATTAATAATATTCTGTGCCGGCTGAGAGTGATGCATTGATTTAGAAGTTAATCATATTCTGTGCCGGCTGAGAGTGATGCATTGACTTGGGAATGTAATATTATTCTGTGCCGGCTGAGAGTGATGCATTGACTTGGGAATATAATAATATTCTGTGCCGGCTGAGAGTGATGCATTGACTTGGGAATATAATAATATTCTGTGCCGGCTGAGAGTGATGCATTGACTTGGGAATATAATCATATTCTGTGCCGGCTGAGAGTGATGCATTGACTTAGAAATGAATCATATTCTGTGCTGGCTGAGAGTGATGCATTGACTTAGAAATGAATAATATTCTGTGCCGGCTGAGAGTGATGCATTGACTTAGAAATGAATAATATTCTGTGCCGGCTGAGAGTGATGTATTGACTTAGAAATGAATCATATTCTGTGCTGGCTGAGAGTGATGCATTGACTTAGAAATGAATAATATTCTGTGCCGGCTGAGAGTGATGCATTGACTTAGAAATTAATAATATTCTGTGCCGGCTGAGAGTGATGCATTGACTTAGAAATGAATCATATTCTGTGCTGGCTGAGAGTGATGCATTGACTTAGAAATGAATCATATTCTGTGCCGGCTGAGAGTGATGCATTGACTTAGAAATGAATAATATTCTGTGCCGGCTGAGAGTGATGCATTGACTTAGAAATTAATCATATTCTGTGCCGGCTGAGAGTGATGCATTGACTTAGAAATGAATAATATTCTGTGCTGGCTGAGAGTGATGCATTGACTTAGAAATTAATCATATTCTGTGCTGGCTGAGAGTGATGCATTGACTTAGAAATTAATCATATTCTGTGCTGGCTGAGAGTGATGCATTGACTTAGAAATTAATCATATTCTGTGCTGGCTGAGAGTGATGCATTGACTTAGAAATGAATAATATTCTGTGCCGGCTAAGAGTGATGCATTGACTTAGAAATGAATCATATTCTGTGCTGGCTGAGAGTGATGCATTGACTTAGAAATTAATCATATTCTGTGCTGGCTGAGAGTGATGCATTGACTTAGAAATTAATCATATTCTGTGCTGGCTGAGAGTGATGCATTGACTTAGAAATGAATAATATTCTGTGCCGGCTGAGAGTGATGCATTGACTTAGAAATTAATCATATTCTGTGCCGGCTGAGAGTGATGCATTGACTTAGAAATGAATAATATTCTGTGCTGGCTGAGAGTGATGCATTGACTTAGAAATTAATCATATTCTGTGCTGGCTGAGAGTGATGTATTGACTTAGAAATTAATCATATTCTGTGCCGGCTGAGAGTGATGCATTGACTTAGAAATGAATAATATTCTGTGCTGGCTGAGAGTGATGCATTGACTTAGAAATGAATCATATTCTGTGCCGGCTGAGAGTGATGCATTGACTTAGAAATTAATAATATTCTGTGCTGGCTGAGAGTGATGCATTGACTTAGAAATGAATCATATTCTGTGCCGGCTGAGAGTGATGCATTGACTTAGAAATGAATAATATTCTGTGCTGGCTGAGAGTGATGCATTGACTTAGAAATTAATCATATTCTGTGCCGGCTGAGAGTGATGCATTGACTTAGAAATTAATCATATTCTGTGCTGGCTGAGAGTGATGCATTGACTTAGAAATGAATCATATTCTGTGCTGGCTGAGAGTGATGCATTGACTTAGAAATGAATCATATTCTGTGCTGGCTGAGAGTGATGCATTGACTTAGAAATGAATAATATTCTGTGCCGGCTGAGAGTGATGCATTGACTTGGGAATATAATAATATTCTGTGCTGGCTGAGAGTGATGCATTGACTTGGGAATATAATAATATTCTGTGCTGGCTGAGAGTGATGCATTGACTTGGGAATATAATAATATTCTGTGCCGGCTGAGAGTGATGCATTGACTTGGGAATATAATAATATTCTGTACCGGCTGAGAGTGATGCATTGACTTGGGAATATAATAATATTCTGTGCTGGCTGAGAGTGATGCATTGACTTGGGAATATAATAATATTCTGTGCCGGCTGAGAGTGATGCATTGACTTGGGAATATAATAATATTCTGTGCCGGCTGAGAGTGATGCATTGACTTGGGAATATAATAATATTCTGTACCGGCTGAGAGTGATGCATTGACTTGGGAATATAATAATATTCTGTGCTGGCTGAGAGTGATGCATTGACTTGGGAATATAATAATATTCTGTGCCGGCTGAGAGTGATGCATTGACTTGGAATATAATAATATTCTGTGCCGGCTGAGAGTGATGCATTGACTTGGGAATATAATAATATTCTGTGCGGTCTGAGAGTGATGCATTGACTTAGAAATGAATAATATTTTGTGCTGGCTGAGAGTGATGCATTGACTTGGGAATATAATAATATTCTGTGCTGGCTGAGAGTGATGCATTGACTTGGGAATATAATAATATTCTGTACCGGCTGAGAGTGATGCATTGACTTGGGAATATAATAATATTCTGTGCTGGCTGAGAGTGATGCATTGACTTGGGAATATAATAATATTCTGTGCCGGCTGAGAGTGATGCATTGACTTGGGAATATAATAATATTCTGTGCCGGCTGAGAGTGATGCATTGACTTGGGAATATAATAATATTCTGTGCCGGCTGAGAGTGATGCATTGACTTGGGAATATAATTATTCTGTGCCGGCTGAGAGTGATGCATTGACTTGGGAATATAATAATATTCTGTGCGGTCTGAGAGTGATGCATTGACTTAGAAATGAATAATATTTTGTGCTGGCTGAGAGTGATGCATTGACTTAGCCAGCTTAGAATATTATTATTCATTTCTAAGTCAATGCATCACTCTCAGCCGGCACAGAATATTATTATTCAAATCTAAGTCAATGAATCACTCTCAGCCGGCACAGAATATTGACTTCGAAATTAATAATAATATTCTGTGCTGGCTGAGAGTGATGCATTGACGTAGAAATTAATCATATTCTGTGCCGGCTGAGAGTGATGCATTGACTTAGAAATTAATCATATTCTGTGCTGGCTGAGAGTGATGCATTGACTTAGAAATTAATCATATTCTGTGCTGGCTGAGAGTGATGCATTGACTTAGAAATTAATCATATTCTGTGCCGGCTGAGAGTGATGCATTGACTTAGAAATGAATCATATTCTGTGCTGGCTGAGAGTGATGCATTGACTTAGAAATGAATCATATTCTGTGCTGGCTGAGAGTGATGCATTGACTTAGAAATGAATCATATTCTGTGCCGGCTGAGAGTGATGCATTGACTTAGAAATGAATAATATTCTGTGCTGGCTGAGAGTGATGCATTAAATAGTGTGAATGTGGAGGCAGTGCTTCTATGTGCTTTAAGTATATATTAATTAAATAAATAAACGTTAGAGAGCGGTGCCGCTGTGGTAAAATACAAAGTGTCCACACGCCTCCAAGGACACCACAGAACAAGAAAAGCAAAAAGTATTCCAGGCGCAGCGAAGCAGTAACTTAGTATATTATTCCAAATGCATTTTATATAGCAGCAATTTTGGGAAAGAAAATGAAATATAAATGTGTAGAGAAAACTCTGACATGAAATCTAAGTATTACTTTTATTCTAAGTTGTTATGAATTCTTCTTCCTCCTTTTCGGTGTTGGATTCTTCCGGTGGAATACAGGATAGTTGCATGAATTGCTGGATAGCGAGGAGATATTCCTAGTGTATACGATACTCGGCGCAGGAAAAAGGAAAACTTATTTTTTTATAAATAAACTAATTCATTTTAATAAAAAACAAGCCACATGGCAAGGCAATAAAACTTGACTTTTTCGTATAAGAGACTACCCTATTGTTAAGGACACGAGGAAGCCGGCGAAAACGCGTTCTTAGTCAACAATCTTAGGTAAGGATCACTATTTTTTATGCTTTTATGCATTTTTATTGCTTTGCCATTTGGCTATTCAGAAAGCAGGCAGTTCCCCAAATTTTGGTGAATTGCCTGCAGGTATGGTGCCTGTTCGGGAGCAGTGAAATACGGTGCCTGTTCGGCGACAGTGAAATACGGTGCCTGTTCGGGAGCAGTGAAATACGGTGCCTGTTCGGCGACAGTGAAATACGGTGCCTGTTCGGGAGGAGTGAAATACGGTGCCTGTTCGGCGACAGTGAAATACGGTGCCTGTTCGGGAGCAGTGAAATACGGTGCCTGTTCGGCGACAGTGAAATACGGTGCCTGTTCGGGAGCAGTGAAATACGGTGCCTGTTCGGCGGCAGTGAAATACGGTGCCTGTTCGACGGCAGAGAAATCTCCCACAGAGAAGCAATGGTTAATCTATTCACTATTGAACAGCAGAGAAATGTCAGTGAATTGCCCTGAAATGCCTTCAGTCGTTTCATTCAACAGGTTTAGGCTGGGGTCAGACGAGCGTGATTTCTACGGACTGTACGTCCGTGCAGTACGGACATCGTCAGTACGGATGACGCAGTAGTGGTCACACAGTACGTTTTTTCACTGAAGTTATTTTTTGACGGATGTAGGAGGGAAAAATAAATTACAATGAAAAAACATTCTGTCCGTCAAAAATGCTGGACGTATAAATGCAGTCCGTCTGACCATGCTCCATCACTCACACACAAAGCTATGCGGACGTTGTGGACGTAGCGCACTCCGCACGTCCGTTCTAGCAGTATTACGTTCTTGCCTAACCTGCGTCCGTTTGCCGCGGCCGTTGTGCGTCCGCAGTTCAGTGCGGACGTACTTCATGTGTCAGGCTCCAATGAACTTTCTTTCATGCTATCACGGACGTGACTTTTAGGCGCAATCACGGACGTGAACACTACGCTCGTCTGACACCAGCCTTATTCAGGCGAATACCAAAGGTTTCAATGTTAAAAATATTCCCGTTTTAATTCAATATCTAATAAACCATTTATTATTTTAATCTGCAGCAAAAAGTCTCTTTATTTTTTTTAGGATCTTTTAGGAATTTTTCCTTCAAAATTTTTTTCCCGTTTTATTTTTAATGGCAGTTTTTCATTTTTCTGTAACCGCCCTTTTTATTATCGTTCATTGGATCTTATATGTAAATTTCAGGCATTTTCGTTCAGTAGTTGTTTTTTGCAAACAGCGTTTCACTTTTCAAACTTTCTAGCAAACCTTTTTTTTTCTCTCTTACTCCATTTGTCATCTTGTTGGCTTTATTCGGCATGGTTTTTCTGGAGTGTTCGGCAGGTTTTCCCTGCACTCTTGCGGGGAACGAGAGAGCATTGACATGTTGGCAACATTTCGGTGCTCTCTGAATAACCCCTATAGTTTATTCTTGCTGATGGGCAGTGCATGAAAAATACCACCCCGCAGCATGTATAATCCATACGCTGCAGATAAGAAATCATAAAAGAATCCCAGGTGACTTGCCTTGATTTCTTTACTGCATTATATGAATTATACATGTTGCAGGGCAGCACTTTTCCCTGTGCTCCCCTCTGCATAGAACAGCATTATGTGTCCAGGAAAACATGGTCGACCTGGCAACTCTAGTTTTGACTAATTACTATTAAATATGGGGGAAAAAGGCCTAAACGTTTGTTATTCTCTTCTGGCACAAACTAAACAGCACAGGATTGATTTATATGGTTATTTGTACCATTAAATATTTGAGATATATATATATATATATCAAATAATCCACACGGTTCAGCACTCGTCCTTGTCGATACAGGTACTTGCCTTCTGCCTCGGTGCTAGATCCCCAAAAGGTGCATATATAATAGCCGGAGAATAGGGCGCACTCGAGGTCTTCGTTAAAACAAATAAGTTTAATCAAAGATACATTAAAAGAACCGACGTTTCGGCCTAAACATAGGCCTTCTTCAAGGTTAAAATCAAAACGTATCATATTGTTTATATATACACTACATAATCATTACAATTTACCGAGTCTGTGTCGCGTCGGCTTCGATAACGCCCACCCGGAACATTAACTTCTTTGATTAATGGTTACTATGACAACACATGTTGCTGTCGCCATAGTATGTTGTGTATTGATTATGCTTATACTTCCTGTTTCCTGTTCTGACCTCTGACCTGGAGGCAGTTCTATGATCCAACATGATTCCTCACACAAGCAGCTTGCAGTGTCTTCATTTCTATACATGAACATGGTGTCAGAAGTAACTAAAATCAGGACTGAGCCTCTTGTCTGGAGCACAGCAGCTTTGGGAAACTACACAGGTTTGTGAACTGTGGGGACTAAGACTGTTCCTTGTGGATTTTTTTTTTCTTTTTTTCTATTTGAGAGCTCAGAGGCTTCCCTGGCAATATGGCTGCAATGAATTGCATACCTCCCCCAGAGGAGATGAGAATGAATGGAGATTGGAGCAGCAACTGGGAATCTTCAGAGGCTGAATGAAGATTATTCCCTGGCTACAGGCTTGAATGAGAAATCTGCAGCAGTGGCAAGGCAGCAAACTTTGAGGAGAGTGATGGGCATTTTGAATTGCAGGCAGCAACTCTGAGGAGAGTGACGGGCAATGAATGCATGCAGCAAACTTCAGAGGAGAGTGATGGCAGTGAATGCAGGCAGCAACTCTGAGAGAGTGATTTGAAGTTATTCCCTGGCACAGGCTCTGATGAGAGTGATGGGCAGTGAATGCAGGCAGCAACTCTGAGGAGAGTGATGGGCAGTGAATGCAGGCATGTGTATAAACACAATGTGAACCTCACAGCGGAGCAGCAAGAAAATGTTACAGCAATTCTACAAGCACTGGAAGCTTATTTCAAACCTGCTAAAAACATAATTTACGAAAGGTATGTGTTTGGGTGCTGCAAACAAGAAGAGGGAGAATCTTTTGATAACTTTGTTACACGCCTGAGAGAAAAGGCAGCAACTTGTGAATATGGAGCTCTCAAAGATGAATTAATAAGAGACAAAATTGTTTTGGGCATAGCTAGTGAGAGCGCACGCAGGCGCCTCCTTAGAGAACATGACTTAACTCTAAACATAGCCATTGAAACGTGCCGTACAGCAGAGCTCACTGACAGACGTCTGAAAGTCATGGAACAGGACAGACAGAGGACCGACAGCATAAACATTGCAATGCAGCGTTATAACATAAGCAAACCGCAGCAACGCCGCCTGATTAGCGCAAACGCTGCCAACCTTACAGCATGCAAATACTGTGGGACTGTGCATCAAAGAATTAAAGAGCAGTGTCCAGCTTATGGGAAGTCTTGTAGGTCTTGTGGAAGAACAAACCATTTTGCTAATGTTTGTCTGTCAAGTAGACGACAGCCATCGATTGGAAAATTACACACCGTGGAGAACGCATCTGCATATGAGGAAGAGACAGTCTCCGCTGAAGTTCTATACAGCAGTGAAGTAATCGGCGCTGTGCAATCCAGAGGAAAGAAATGGTTCGTCACTTTACGTTTAAATAATAGACCCCAATCCTGTCAGCTCGATTCAGGAGCAACGTGTGATGTAATGTGTTTAAAAGACAAAATGATGTTAGCGCCAGACGCACATCTACTGCCAAGTGACACCAAACTAAAGCTATACTCTGGTGAGCTTATGAAATCTCTAGGACTCTTCAGGACTGAATGTGTCTTACGTGGACAGAGACACAAGCTAGAGTTTGAAATTGTGGAGGCCCGCCAAAAGCCACTGTTATCAGGCTCAACCTGTGAGCGTCTAGGGCTGATACATTTCTCCGTCCCTGCAGAGCTCAACGTGATAGACAATCAATCCAAAGGGCCCTTGACAAAACATCGGCTGTTACAAGAATTTAGTGATGTGTTTACTGGGCCAGTAGAATCCGTACCAGGGGAAGTTCATTTTGACCTTGATTTGAGTGTCCCTCCAGTCCAATGTGCACCACGCAATGTGCCAGTGGCGTTAAAACAGGCAGTCAAGGCGCAGCTTGACCAATATGAGGCCGATGGACACCTGGCTCCAGTGACTGACCCAACTGACTGGATAAGTAACATGGTTATTGTAAAGAAGCCTGATAAGCTAAGAATATGCATAGATCCCAAATTCTTGAATCTGGCACTGAGGCGATCTCACTACATCATGCCAACGCTCGAGGATGTTTTGTACAAGCTGCCTAAAGCACGTCTTTCACGCTTGTTGATGCCCGGGATGCATTTTTACAGTGTAAACTGGATACTGCAAGTAGTTACATGACAACCTCTGGACTCCTTGGGGCAGGAAAAGATGGCTCAAATTGCCTTTTGGAGTATCAGTTGCACCAGAGGTGTATCAACGTAAACAACATGAACTATTGACTGGACTCAGTGGTGTCGAACCAATAGCTGATGACATCCTTGTGGTTGGCTGTGGGGACACAGATGAGGAAGCAGAGCAAGATCATGATGGCAAACTGCTGGAACTGATGGATCGTTGTAGGCAGGTAAAATTAAGACTTGCATAAAAAAGCTGCAATTCAAGGTCAAAGAGGTCCGCTTCCATGGACACATCCTATCCTGGGAGGGTTTGAAGGCTGACCCAGACAAACTCAGAGCCATACTGGATATGCCACAGCCAGAAAATGTGAAATCCCTGCAGCGCTTCATTGGGTTTGTTACCTACCTGGCAAAATTCCTACCTCACCTCTCAGAGGTCTGCGAGCCATTGAGAAGGCTTCTGGACAAGGATGCTGTTTGGCATTGGCTTCCTAAGCATGATAATGCAGTGCAGGACATCAAACGTTTGGTCACAGATACACCTGTCCTGAAGTACTATGACGTTACTACTCCTGTAACTATTCAAAGTGATGCAAGCAAAACTGGACTTGGGTGTTGCCTATTGCAAGCTGGCCAGCCTATCGCTTTTGCTTCAAGAGCACTGACTCTTACTGAACAAAACTACGCTCAAATAGAAAAGGAATGTCTGAGTATAGTGTTTGCCTGCCAGCGCTTTCACCACTACCTCTATGGTCGCGACGAGATCACGGCGGAAACTGACCATAAGCCTTTGATTTCTATTTTCAAGAAACTCTTTTGTGTGCGCCCAAACGCCTACAGAGCATGTTGCTCACACTACAAAACTATTGCCTAAATGTTGTCTACAAGCCTGGCCCGGAAATGTATATTAGTGACACTCTTAGCAGAGCTACAGCAGCTGGAGGTGCACCCGACTATGCACAACACACAGTTTGCAATGTTCAACAGGACCTGGATGTCCTGTCACAGATTAATCATTCAGACTATTTGAACGTCACGGACCAACGATTGCTTCAGATAAAACAGCACACTGAAACCGATGAGAGTTTGCAAGCTCTTAAATATGTTGTTCTGGATGGTTGGCCTGATTCCAAGGAGGAGGTGCCATTAACTGCAAGAGAATATTGGACCTTCAGAGATGAAATCGGCATTCAGGATGGCATACTATACAAGGGGCGAGGGTCATCATTCCTAAATCTTTAAGATCAGAGATGCTGACACGTATTCACGCCAGTCACATTGGTGGAGAAGCATGCTATAGGCAAGCACGAGATACCCTATACTGGCCCAACATGCAGAATGAGATTAAAGACTTTGTTAGCCATTGCTCGGCATGCAATGAATATGCACAGGCACAACAGAAAGAACCCATGATGTCGCATGTGCTGCCCACCCGGCCGTGGCAAATTGTAAGCATGGATTTATTGAATTATGCTGGGCAAGATTTTCTGCTAATTGTTGATCACTATTCTGACTTTTGGGAGATTGAGCTACTTCCTGACCTGTCTGCTGATACTACAATCAGGCGTTGCAAAGTACAGTTTGCACGTTATGGCCAGCCGGATAGAGTTATCTCAGATAACGGACCTCAATTCGCATGTGAGCAATTCAGACGGTTCTCTGCAGATTGGGGATTTGAGCACGTCACCTCATCGCCTCGGCACCCGCAAGCGAATGGCAAAGCGGAATCGGCTGTCAAGATTGTGAAGAATATTTGTAAGAAGGCCAAGTATGATGGTACTGACCCGTGGAAAGCCATTCTACATTGGAGGAACACCCCATCCGAAGGCATGGACAGTAGTCCTGCGCAACGCTTAATGTCAAGGAGACTGAAAACTTTGTTGCCTGTGGCCAACAAATTACTTGAACCTTGTGTGGTTACAGGTGTCCTAGAGAAACTGCGAAGGAGGAAACAGATTGCCAAACTGTCTTATGATGTGTCTGCTAAGGACTTACCTGAACTAAGCATTGGAGAGCCAATCCGTATGAAGCCGCTTCCTGGTGACAGGACTGGTCGCTGGAGACTGGGTTCCTGTGTTCAGCGTGTAGCCCCTCGCTCATATCTTGTGGATGTAGACGGCAGTCTCTACCGCCGCAATCGGGTGGCCTTGCGAAGAGCGGAGCAACTCCCCATACAAGCCTATGTGCCTCCTGCACGTGCTCCTCCCGAGGTACTCAATGCTCCTGGACCGCATCCGCAAAGCGGAGGGAATACTGCTGTCCTTTCAGAAGGATACATTGAGAATGACATAATACAGCCACATGTACCATCAAGTTTGTCTGTGCCGAACACCCCAGCCAGGAGGGAGGGCGGCTCTGTATCAATGCCTACTGGAGCCGCACGACCTTCCCCAGGCAAAATCTCTGTGGCCTTGCGTAGCGGTCGAGTTTCAAGACCGCCAGATAGACTCAATCTGTAGTGTACCTACCAGTCACTCAGCATGCTATGTTTGTGACTGTTCTGGATCTGTTTTAGGTTAATTGTTTACTACGTTTGTATTGAATGTTAAAAAAGGGAGCTGTTGTGTATTGATTATGCTTATACTTCCTGTTTCCTGTTCTGACCTCTGACCTGGAGGCAGTTCTATGATCCAACATGATTCCTCACACAAGCAGCTTGCAGTGTCTTCATTTCTATACATGAAACATAGTATACACGTCCTCAGTTAGGCTGGGGTCAGACGAAAGCAGTTTTAACGTGCGTTTAGCCGCACGAAATCACGGCCGTGCTAGCAGCAAATGACGTCCAATGCGGGCAGCATACGACGAACGGGCCGCACGAAAGCTCGTCCGTGCAACGCAAGTGGAAACGAACGCATTTTTTCGAGAACGTCAAACCGTTAGTACGGACGTACAGAGTGCGCTGCGGCCGCATAGCGGCGTGTTTGCGTGATTAGGAGACGTCAGACGCTGCTAATGTCCGGCCAACAAAACGTCCAGACGCAAAAAGTGTTTTATTGATGATCCGTACAAAATCACGGACGAAAATGCGCATCGTATGACCGCTATCGCGTATTCCGTGAAAAAAAAAAAGTCCATTTGTTCGAACGCACTTTTTCATGGACAACGTGAAAAATGCATCCGTCTGACCCTAGCCTAAAACGTAACGTGCGCGGCTAACAATACGATACGTCACTTCCGGGTTCCGGGTGGGCGTTATGGAAGCCGGCGCGACACAGACTCGGTAAGTTGTAATGATTATGTAGTGTATATATAAACAATATGATACGTTTTGATTTTAACCTTGAAGAAGGCCTATGTTTAGGCCGAAACGTCGGTTCTTTTAATGTATCTTTGATTAAACTTATTTGTTTTAACGAAGCCCTCGAGTGCGCCCTATTCTCTGGCTATTATATATAGATATATTAGATATATTGTAGTATCTTATCCTGGGTCTACCTGTAGCATTAGTTCATCTTCTTGTAACAAACAAAACAAGGATTAGGATTTTTTTACTTCTTTTCAATACTTTAAAATGAGAAATTTAAAATCTTACGTTTTCTGCATAAAAGAGGAAAAAAAATCTAAGAATAAAATATTTAACCAAAACAGAAAAAAAGTGAAAATTTTTAAAGTTCAGGACGTGCAGAGGTATTATATAAACACACATACAGTAAAAAATAAAACACCTCCAGCAAAATACTTTCACTTAACCCTTTGAGATCCGTTCTTTTACAAATCAGAGATTTCTCTGACATATTATTCATACGTATCTTTTTTTATTGACTCATAGACCCTGACTCTACACACATTAATTACAGTGTATATAATAGTGAGGTGAGGTTGTTTGGTGTCCGTGATCTCCTGCTTCGTATATAGAGTGCGGACCCACCTCTGCACTTCAAACCAATATAAAAGGTCCCCCCCCCATTCCTCCGGGTTTCCAAACTGCCCATGTTTTCCTGAACACATAACGGTCTATTCACAAAGCACCGCAATTGCGTGGAATTTGCGTGCTTTGCACTTCAGCCAACTTGACCGCATTTCGGAGATTCCGTTTTACCAAAAATATGTTGAATTCATTCTTTAGTGAATAATCCCCGCCAGAGGCGCATGGTTCTGGAGCAGCACTTTCTTAACCTGTTCCTCTTGTGCAGAGGAGGGTTCCTTGGCATTCCAGTTCTGGCCACTCTTTCTGGGTGACAGCGTCTGATTTGCACATGGTTCGGCCTCCTCTTCAATGTCTCCACCGAGTTAAAACCCTGAGACCTGAGCGGGACCCACTGTAGGACAGGACACTCATGCACTCGTTCTCAGGACTCACATATTTTTGCTCAGGGTTACTTTTTTGTTGCTCTTTTCTCAACTTTCTTTTGCTCCATCTGTAATGTTTAACCGCAATGATTCTACATGTAACAAAATAATGTAAAACTTTATTTCTTAAACTTTTTACTCTAAGGGTTAGTGTTCTTCTTCATACAATGCAGGTTTGTATTAGTCCGTGAGCATTATGATTATTAATGGGAAATGGGGGAGGGGCTAGTGTTAGGATTTTGTTTGTTGCTTTAAAAAAATATATAAAAACTAAATTTTTAAAGCTTTCTGAAAAAAGAAACATTGCGTTATATATACTTTAAAGGTAGCACACAAAAGCCCCATTTCTTCTTAAAAAAAACCAATATATAAGATATGTGGGTTCAGCAAACAAGGAGATAAATTACAAATCAGAAAGTAGATGGAAAAACTAAAATCATTTCTTGGGTATTTGTGTATCGCCATAAAATAAAAAGCCCTGTGCCATTAAGGGGTTAAAGTCGCTGGAATGGAATCTTTTATAAATGCAGTGACTTTATTCATTGGGTTTTAACACTTTCCTGCTATATCAGGAATCACAGAGTGAGCTGATACGGATCTCTTGACAGACTGGAGGAACGGGAAGAGTGGGATGTTATGAGGGACAGATTCCTAGATAGTGGGAGGACACGGGAAACTCCTGAGGGGGTGCGGGTCAAAATGACTCACCATTGGTTGAGCAAATTGATCGAGGAGGAACACTCATGCTAAAAAGGGAGGAGAACCATTTACATAAGTAGTTTGAATTGAATTCTAAAGGAAACAGGGAGATACTGGATGTGAGGTAAAGGAGTCTAGCAGATACATTCATTATAGACTCATAGCTTCTTAAGGGGTGCCGGACAAAATCCCTACAACAAGGTTCCCTATCCCTAATGCCAACATCCCGACGGCCAACTTCCCTACACAGACAACTCCCTGACAGCCAACTTCCCTACACAGACAACTCCCTGACGGCCGACTTCCCTACACAGACAACTCCCTCACAGCCAACTTCCCTACACATACAACTCCCTGACGGCCAACTTCCCTACACAGACAACTCCCTGACGGCCAACTTCCCTACACAGACAACTCCCTGACGGCCAACTTCCCTACACAGACAACTCCCTGACGGCCAACTTCCCTACACAGACAACTCCCTGACGGCCAACTTCCCTACACAGACAACTCCCTCACAGCCAACTTCCCTACACAGACAACTCCCCGACGGCCAACTTCCCTACACAGACAACTCCCTGACGGCCAACTTCCCTACACAGACAACTCCCTCACAGCCAACTTCCCTACACAGACAACTCCCCGACGGCCAACTTCCCTACACAGACAACTCCCCGACGGCCAACTTCCCTACACAGACAACTCCCCGACGGCCAACTTCCCTAATGCCAACATCCCGACGGCCAACTTCCCTACGCAGACAACTCCCTGACAGCCAACTTCCCTACACAGACAACTCCCTGACGGCCGACTTCCCTACACAGACAACTCCCTGACGGCCAACTTCCCTACACAGACAACTCCCTGACGGCCAACTTCCCTACACAGACAACTCCCTGACACACAACTTCCAGACAGAACAAGTGCCGGACATACCAAGTTCCCTACACGGCCAATTTCCAGACATCCAAAATCCCAGCAGCTAAACCTGATACTAACACCCTAACCTTTAGGGAGTTAGGCTTAGAGGTTATGGCTAGGTCTAGGTTTAGGGGGGTTAGGGCTAGATTTAGGGGGTTATGGCTAGGTTTATGGGGGTTAGGGGGTTAGGACTAGGTTTAGGGGGGTTAGGGCTAGGTTTAGGGGGGCTAGGTTGGGGGGGTTAGGGTTAGGGCTATCTTTAGGGGGTTAGGGCTAGGTTTATGGGGGTTAGGGGGTTAGGACTAGGTTTAGGGGGTTAGGGCTAGGTTTATGGGGGTTAAGGGGTTAGGACTAGGTTTAGGGGGTTAGGGCTAGGTTTAGGTGGGCTAGGTTTGGGGGGGTTAGGGTTAGGGCTATCTTTAGGGGGTTAGTGTTAGCCACTGGGATTTTGGATGTCTGGAAGTTGGCCGTCTGGGAGTTGTCGTGTAGGGAACTTGGTATGTCCGGCACTTGTTCTGTCTGGAAGTTGGCCGTTAGGATTTTGGTATTAGGGAACATGGTTGTAGGGATTTCAACCCAAACCCGTTCTTAAGAATGAGAAGTGAAGTATATCAGGGGAAAGGTGTGAAAGGTGCGGGATGTGAGGTGGATGAGACTGGCACAGGTGTTCATTACAGATTGTAGAGGGGTGAGAGGTACAGAATGTGAGGTGAATGAGTCTAGCAAAGGCCTTCTTTACAGACTGTGGAGGAATAATCTGGGATCCTCTATCTCCATGAAGAAGAGGGTTACAGTAGATAAGGTGGGAGATCCTGAGTTACGAAGTAGCAAATTAGAGCAATGTTTCTCTGTATTGCTGACAGTGTCAGGGAGGGCTGAGATTTAAGATGTGAGTGGTCATCCAATGAGAAACGAGAAAATGTGCAGGTGATGGCCTGGTCTCCTATAGACATAAACAGCACATGAAAGATGGGGATTCGTGGGGCAGCATGATATGGGGTCAACTGTTGGAATATGATCTACAGGCAGGACATGGTCTCCAGAGATTGTCTTCTTTTGCGTTTCAGAAACTGTTCACTAAACCAGTGAAGATGGTCTTTAGAAAAAGAGTGATCGGAGTTTTCTCCAGGGAAAGTCAAGAGTCGTATCAATGGTTTATAAGATTCCTCTTGACACTCTCCGGTGTGAGCGACGTGCGTCCTGTCTACATCTCCAACAACAGCGACCAAGACTTCTGGAATGAGATCAGAAAATGTCAGTTTTGCGTCCTGTACCACTCAAAGAACCGAGGCCGGGTTAATGTCACCGATGTGACCGACTCTCTGTATGACAAGGAGTTAGAGGCTTTATGTACAACACACGGTAAGTAAAACAATGATCGGTCTGAGATGAAGATCCCCTGCTCATGGACCATCCACAATTGCAGGTTCTCTGTGACACAATTTACGTGTTAAAATAACTATTGGTTTATTCCAAAATTGTCCTGCCCCGAGACACGAGTGATGGTTGATTTAACCCGTTACTGGTTCCACCTAGAAATTTAAGGCAGATATTGTGAAGCGCGCGCCTCGTGTCAAATTGTGGGAACCTGACAGCAGTGGTGGGACGCAGAGATGGTCTGATGAATTCTCTGTTGTTACAGGGAAATCAAATGTCATTGTGGTGATCGATGACCTGGAGGACAGCAGAGAACCAGTGAGGTCCCAGATCCTCGAGCACCAGCCAAGTATCGGGAAACTGGCCCGGGACCTGTTCCTCTTCAGTGCGGAGGAGAAGAGACAATATAACGAGGAACCTTCATATCAAAACGCAAGTTTTGCAAATGGGAAGCTGAGGAAGATAAAGGATATCATCAACGGTGAGAAATCTGGGAGATCCGGGTTACGACACCTCGACAGAAAGGGAGTCTCTGGCCACCACAAGAAAACTCATTAAACTTCTCGTGGCAGCTGGAGTCCTACCCCCTTTCTGTCCCTGGTCACTGGATGGTGACACGCCCTGAAGGCTGGCAATAATCTGCTGCTGGACAAGCGTTGTCAGGTGGAATCAAAATTTAATGCAGGAGTCGAGTGGTTCCACCAACTGACCATGTGATGACTCTCAGTGCAGAAACATCTGATTGGCTGCGTATGATGGTCATCAGCCTGATGTCCTACCTGCACAGGTGTACTCAGCACTTTACAGGTTACATTACAGTAGAGGGAGGTGCAGTAAGTGCAGTAGTTATACAGTGTATATTTATATAGCAGTAACAGGTGTACTCAGCGCTTTATAGGTTACGTTACAGTAGAGGGAGGTGCAGTAAGTGCAGTAGTTATACAGTGTATATTTATATAGCAGTAACAGGTGTACTCAGCGCTTTATAGGTTACGTTACAGTAGAGGGAGGTGCAGTAAGTGCAGTAGTTATACAGTGTATATTTATATAGCAGTAACAGGTGTACTCAGCACTTTACAGGTTACATTACAGCAGGGGGAGGTGCAGTAAGTGCAGTAGTTATACAGTGTATATTTATATAGCAGTAACAGGTGTACTCAGCACTTTACAGGTTACATTACAGTAGAGGGAGGTGCAGTAAGTGCAGTAGTTATACAGTGTATATTTATATAGCAGTAACAGGTGTACTCAGCGCTTTATAGGTTACGTTACAGTAGAGGGAGGTGCAGTAAGTGCAGTAGTTATACAGTGTATATTTATATTGCAGTAACAGGTGTACTCAGCACTTTACAGGTTACATTACAGTAGAGGGAGGTGCAGTAAGTGCAGTAGTTATACAGTGTATATTTATATAGCAGTAACAGGTGTACTCAGCGCTTTATAGGTTACGTTACAGTAGAGGGAGGTGCAGTAAGTGCAGTAGTTATACAGTGTATATTTATATAGCAGTAACAGGTGTACTCAGCGCTTTACAGGTTACAGTAGAGGGAGGTGCAGTAAGTGCAGTAGTTATACAGTGTATATTTATATAGCAGTAACAGGTGTACTCAGCGCTTTATAGGTTACGTTACAGTAGAGGGAGGTGCAGTAAGTGCAGTAGTTATACAGTGTATATTTATATAGCAGTAACAGGTGTACTCAGCACTTTACAGGTTACAGTAGAGGGAGGTGCAGTAAGTGCAGTAGTTATACAGTGTATATTTATATAGCAGTAACAGGTGTACTCAGCACTTTACAGGTTACAGTAGAGGGAGGTGCAGTACGTATATAGTGTATTTATGTTGAAGTAACGTGTGCGCTTTGCTTTACAGGTCCCTTTTCCATGGAGCCACTGAGTACTTCACGTATGTATATTTTATGGATATTGTAGTAGCCGGTGTACTCAGCACTTTGCAGGTCACATCACATAACTGACTCCGTTTACATTTATTGATTATCTCCTCGTTCTCTTATGGTTTTATTCTGAAACTACTGCAAAGCTCTGTTGAATGAATGGTGGCAGCGCCCGTCCCATTCCCTCGCCCCATCTCTGGACCCAACCACCCCATCCAGCTCCTGCTCCGTATCACCACTCCCTTTCACCTGCGATATCTTGTGTACACCGCGCCGACTGACTACCTCAATCCACACTCTCTCCATCACCCTCTGCAATCTGCTTTTCATTCCCTGCCCCCGTCAGAAACAGCTCTAACCAAACTAACCAATGACCGTATTGTGGCCAAATCTAACGGGTGCGGCTTCTCCTCCAGCCATGTACTGGCCATTGGGACTCCAGGGAGATTCCCGGTGGGCCGATGGCTCAGTGGGCCGGTGTGAATGCTGGTTCAACGCGCGGCTCACACTGTCCTTAATGAGTGAGGTGAGAACTTCCTCACCTTCTGTAATGCTCTGCCGCAGTCTGATATTGGGGCCGCCGTGCTGGCGTGACCCGCTGCGCATCCACCTCACCTTCTGTAATGCTCTGCCGCAGTCTGATATTGGGGCCGCCGTGCTGGCGTGACCCGCTGCGCATCCGCCTCACCTTCTGTAATGCTCTGCCGCAGTCTGATATTGAGGCCACCGTGCTGGCGAGACCCGCTGCGCATCCACCTCACCTTCTGTAATGCTCTGCCGCAGTCTGATATTGGGGCCGCCGTGCTGGCGTGACCCGCTGCGCATCCACCTCACCTTCTGTAATGCTCTGCCGCAGTCTGATATTGGGGCCGCCGTGCTGGCGTGACCCGCTGCGCATCCGCCTCACCTTCTGTAATGCTCTGCCGCAGTCTGATATTGAGGCCACCGTGCTGGCGAGACCCGCTGCGCATCCACCTCACCTTCTGTAATGCTCTGCAGCAGTCTGATATTGAGGCCGCCGTGCTGGCGAGACCCGCTGCGCATCCGCCTCACCTTCTGTAATGCTCTGCCGCAGTCTGATATTGAGGCCGCCGTGCTGGCGTGACCCGCTGCGCATCCGCCTCACCTTCTGTAATGCTCTGCCGCAGTCTGATATTGAGGCCGCCGTGCCGGCAGGGCCGTCTTTAATATTGACTGGACCTGGGCAAACCGTTTTTTGGGCCCCCCATTGGAATTTTACTCTCCACCCCATCCTAAAAAAATAAACAAAAAAACACACACACAGGGTTATTCAAAGGGAATCGAAAAGTCACTGCACGTTCGGTGACTTGTCGTTCCCTTCAATTCGGTGCGATTTGGCGATCCCATTTTGGTGACCCTGCGGTGTATTCAGCAAGTACCACAGGACCGCCGAAATGCAGGGAAAAGTCGCTGCCATATACATAATCCACACACACCATATATACATAATCCACACGCACCATATATACATAATCCACACACACCATATATACATAATCCACACACACCATATATACATAATCCACACACACCATATATACATAATCCACACACACCATATATACATAATCCACACACACCATATATACATAATATATACATAATCCACACACAGTGGCATTGCTACGGGGGGGGCAGGGGGTACGGCCCGCACCAGGTGACACCCCCCCTTAGGGTGACACCAAAGCAGTGGCTGCTCTTTAATTAAGCAGATTAGGCGGCCGCACGTACTGGGCCTCGCGCAGCCGCCTAATCTGCATAATCAGGCAGGCAGCATTAATGGGGGGGTTTATTTTCCGTCTGGCCGCAAGAGAAATCCCCACTCGGCAGCGTTCTGATGACGTTTGCACATGTGATGGCGCCGGTGGATCACATGCATCAGGTCGTGCCGCACCTTTCCTTCGCACTCACTCCACGCAGGAAACAGGCGGCAGCACAACACGGGCGGGAGCAGCAGCCGTAGTTCACGTGACGCACTGACACGGCACCATCGGGTCGGCGCCGAATGACGAGAGAGGGAGTCGGGCAGCCAGGGGGAAAGAGCAGAGGCTGAGGCCCCACTGTTGTGGATTACCCGTCCGGAGGAGGATTGCATGCTGGCGCTGCACAACGCTTTGACCGTGAGTGAGCAGCGTTTCTGACCGAAACCCCAACAAAAACTCAAACACTGCCCCTCAGGCACCCAGATTGGCCCTCAAGGCATCCAGAGGGGCCCCAGAGAGGCACCCAGAGAGGGGCCCAGGCACCCACAGAGGTACTTAGTGGCCATGGCTCTGCCCCCCAGACCCAGAGGCCCCAGAGAGGCCCGGAGAGTGGCACTGCCCCCCCCTCCCAGACCCAGAGGTCCCAGAGAGGCCCGGAGAGTGGCACTGCCCCCCCCCCCAGACCCAGAGGCACCCAGAGACACAGGCACCCTAACCTACAGAACAGACGCCCAGAGACACAGGGCCTATATATATTCATGTTTGGAAAAATTGGGGGTTGGAACTCTTAAATGGCGCCTGTTTTTAGTGTGCGTGGAGTGTTAAGTGATAGTGTTAAGTGATAGTGTTAAGTGATAGTGTTAAGTGATAGTGTTAAGTGATAGTGTGGCAATGCTTCGCTCTCGCCTGCTATTGAATACAGAAAATCGGGGCTTTATCACTATTGGGGCGCAGTTTATACCTATGGATCAGTAGGATTCCATATTATGGGACGTAAATCCGTTAATGCGATCTGACGCTGGAGATGTTTTAATAGTTTATATGGAATCTGAGCGTGGAGGGATTTAGTTATTCAGTTATAAGCTGATGGTATCTAAATGCGTGTGGAAATACATACGTGCATATATAAATACATATAGTTAAGACTAGAGAAGAAAAAGAACTTGGATTATAATCTATCTAATTCAGCTGAAGAGGCCGATTTATGGCGAAACGCGTCCTGGATATCCCCATTAATTGATTTTATTGTTTAAACCTTCTTTTTATTAATAAATCCCTTTTATTTTACTATCCGTGCATCCTGTCTTTCTGCGCAAAGTGGGCTCCACGCTGAGGTTCCGTTCTCCAGCTACACCAGGCAGACCAGCACCAAACAGGAGGAGGACCACGGCAGACGAAGAGAGAGGAGGCGAGTAAAGAAGGGATTTTGGGTACCTTTATGGGCCATAGATGCCAATAAGAGTGAGCCTGATACATCCTAGGCTCCCGACCATGTGAGTTAAATACCACTGACTTACGTATAACACTTCACCTACGTTACAGTCTGCGCTATATTATTTTTCTCTGCTCCCCCCACGAGGTAAAGACCCAGCGAGACTAAAGGGAAGAACCGCGCATCTTCTTCTGTATGATCCTTTTCAGACTGTCAGGGTTATTCAGAGAGAGGTGAAAAGCAGGAGAATGACTGGAGAATGAAAAATTCTAGGTCAAAATAGCCGATTTGGAAAGTGAGATGAAAGGGAGAATTTTTCTGGTTTGGATATTTTGACGTAGAATTTTTCATTCTCCAGTCATTCTCCTGCTTTTCACCGCTCTCTGAATAACCCTGACAGGGTTATTCAAAGAGATTCGAAAATTCACTGCACGCTCGGTGACTTTTCGTTCTCTTCAATTCGGTTTGTGTTGCCGATCCCATTTCGGTGACCCTGCGGTGTATTCAGCAAGCACCACAGGGTCCCCTAATTGCAGGGAAAAGCTGCCGCAAACCTGACGAAAACTAACCGCAAAACCAGCCGAATGCACGCCGAAAACCCCCAAAAACATCTGTATTAACCGTCGAAAAACCCGAGCAGGAGCCGATCACACTCAGAAGCAGCCGAACAGGAGCCGATCACACGCAGCGAAGCAGCTGAGACGCAGACGAGGCAGTGAATAAATTAGGAAAACAGTTTGCGTGAATGTTTGAAAAGTGAAACACTGTTTGCAAAGAAACTACTGAGCGAAAATGTCTGAAATCAGACTTTTAAAAAAAAAAAAAAAAAAAATGCTTAAAATTTCCTAAAAAATCTATAAATAGAATTTTTACTGCAGAATTTTATAATGATCGGTTTATTAGATATTGAATTAAAACGGGAATATTTATAACATTGAAGTCTATGGGATTCTCCTGAATAAACCTGCCGAATGAAACCACCGAATGGCAGGGCATTAGGGGAACCTTTCACTGCTGGTTTGTGTTCTCTGAATAGCCGAAGCATTGCTTCTCTATGGGGATTTCACTGTCCTAGAACAGGCACCGAACAGGCACCGTATGTGCAGGCAATTCGCCAGGATTTGGCGAATTGTCTGCTCTCTGGATAGCCGAATGGCCAGGAAAGGTAACAATGCGGATTTTCAGCGTTCGGTTACCTTTCTCAAGCAATTCGATCTCTTTGAATAACCCTGTGAATGTTTCTGAACTTTATCACAGAGGAACATTGCTAACATTGGCCACTAGGTGGCAGAAAAACACAAGGAATATCTATCTCCTTGTTTAAAGAGAACAACATTATTTAGATATATTATAATCCAAGTTCTTTTTCTTCTCTAGTCTTAACTATATGTATTTATATATGCACGTATGTATTTCCACACGCATTTAGATACCATCAGCTTATAACTGAATAACTAAATACCTCCACGGTCAGATTCCATATAAACTATTAAAACATTTCCAGCGTCAGATCGCATTAACGGATTTACGTCCCATATTATGGAATCCTACTGATCCATAGGTATAAACAGCGCCCCAATAGTGATAGGGGTTTTATTTTCTATATCCATATGTGAGCTGGGGCAAAATATCCATATGTGAGTTGGGGCGCTATATATCCATATGTGAGCTGGGGCAACATATATTCATATGTGAGCTGTGGCAATATATCCATATCTGAGCTGGGGCAATATATATTCATATGTGAGCTGGGGCTATATACATCCATGTGTGAGCTGGGGCTATATATCCATATGTGAGCTGGGGCAATATATATCCATATGTGAGCTGGGACTATATACATCCATGTGTGAGCTGGGGCAATATATCCATGTGTGAGCTGGGGCAATATATCCATATGTGAACTGGGGCAATATATCCATATGTGAACTGGGGCAATATATCCATGTGTGAGCTGGGGCAATATATCCATGTGTGAGCTGGGGCAATATATCCATGTGTGAACTGGGGAAATATATCCATGTGTGAGCTGGGACAATATATCCATGTGTGAGCTGGGGCAATATATCCATGTGTGAGATGGGGGCAATATATATCCATGTGTGAGCTGGGGGCAATATATATCCATGTGTGAGCTGGGGGCAATATATCCATATGTGAGCTGGGGCAATATATATCCATTGCTGAGCTGCTGGGGACAATATATCCATATGTGAGCTGGGGTAATATATCCATATGTGAGCTGGGGTAATATATCCAGAGCTGCTGGGGGCAATATATATCCATGTGTGCCTTCACTTTTATTGCCTACGAACAGGCACCGTACTTGCTGGCAGTTCACCAAAATTTGTGTGTGAGCATAGAGAGCTACACGGCAATAAACCTCACAGTAATGTGCGCTGTGTGTATGAGCATTCAGTGTTATATGGGAGTACTGACTTATGAGTATGAGTAGTAAAACACGTGGGGGGGGTGACACCAACCCTAGTGACGCCACTGTCCACACACACCATATATACATAAACCACACACACCATATATACATAATCCACACCCACCATATATACATAATACACACACAATCCACACACACACACACACACGCACTGGAGGGGGAGGGGAGCAGGGGATCTTGTAAGCAGAGCTCTGCTTCTTACTGCATGCTTGCTGTAAACTGTCTCTCTCAGGCTGGCAGGGCCGGGCTGAGCAGTAGCACTTACTGCTTCCTGAATCCTGTCTTCGTGCGGGGGAACTGCATGGTGAGGAGGGGGAGGAGCCAAATGCAGCTCCCAAGATGCCTCACCTCTCTCGCGAGGCCTCAGCTCCTCCCTCGCTGTGGTCACTTGTCACTATCATCACGGAGGGGAGGCAGCCCATGCCACCAGTGGCGTAGCGTGGGTTGTCAGCGCCCAGGGCCAGTCAAGAATTGTGTGCCCCCCCCAACCTGTGGACACGTTAGCATGCCCTGATTCCCTTCCACCATTAGGGCATTGAACCCCTTAACTGTGATACAGCAACCACTCGGGATACTTGGTTCCAGCCAGAAGGTAACACGGAAGATATAATATCCTATATGGTTTAAGAATTATACCCTTATTTTCTTACAACTTTTTCCTATGTAAGTTACCTTCTTGAAACCAAGGAACCACCCCTCATCCCCACCCCCATTGCCCCCTTCCCTTCCCCATAAATGAACACACAAGGTATTGGCGGTTTGAAAAGGTCATGTCTTTTATTAAGGCCATATTCGTTGCCTCTAAGGCAGAATTATTATTATCGATCCTCGTATGCCAAATACGTTACACCAGATAACACTGGTACTGAATTCCAGCCAGATAACACTGGCAACTGCAATGCACCACAAGCATTGCCCAGAAATAGCGGCCCCATGTGGCAAAGCAGCGTGACCACGCGTCTGCTCAGGGTATCTTTTATGGCAAATAGCAGGCCGAGAGGATCTGCACACTAGGAGGGCATCTGAGCTTGGCCGCACAAACCACCACTCAGCCCCCGTACCCTACAGACCCTCCCCCCCCCACTATCGCCTCTCCACGTGCCAGGCCGCCTATTTCACCGCCACCAAAAATGAGGACCCTCTTTTTTTCTGCCACCAATAAAAAAACGTGACCTTTTCCTCTTACCTCACAAAAAGCTCCTTATCGCGCCTTCAATGAAGAGTGTTCCCTGCCTCTGATACGTGCACCCCGTCACTCCGAAACAACTGCTCGTTAACTGCCCCTATGCCTGGGTGCTCCAGAACCCTTCCTCCTATTTCCTTCACTGCCTTTTTCGCTGCTTGATTTAATTTCTTTCTACCTATATCCTCCGCCCTCTGATCTCTACAGTTTCTCCACATTAGCCTAGAAATTGCGCTAGACCAGACAATTTTAACATCTGGCCACTCCCTCCCAAACCACCTAAAACTCTCCATGACTAACTCCTGAAATTGCGGAGATGGAATAGCACCAATGTCGTTCCCCCCTAAATGTATTATCATAATATCTGGCCTCCCCCACTTTCTCGTGGATGACTGCGCTATCTCTAACACCTGATCCCACCTCATACCCCTCTTTCCTACCCATCTAATCCCTACTTCCGTGAGACTGAACCCCAGGTTCACTCCCTTCCTTGTGCCCGCAGCATAACTTGCCGCCCAGTGCACGTAGGAGTGTCCCAGGACCCAGTCTCTCATTGCCCGACCTTCAAAAAGCCAAAACAAACTATTAACAGCAATACCCAAACAATTCTATACAATCCACAAAACAAATAAAACTGTTTTTTATAACAATCGCTCCCATCCCTCACTTCTTTAATGGCCTCACATATCGCCTATATGCCTCTGATTTTCATCTCCCCATCTTTTTAATTTGGTCTTAAGGGCAACCCAATTCCGCTGCTGTGGTAGCTGCCCCTATCCTGAAGGAATGAGGAGCAATGCAACTCCCCTTCCAACCAAGGCTCTCAGCAGCCTTCCGTAAAATCCTCTTGAACTGATATTGTGATAAGTTAGTACCATCCTCGTGCCTCAGAAACATGTGGCCATTCGAAGGAGCCACCTCCAAGTATCCTCTCACACAGGCCAATGGACAGACTTCCCCAGCATGCGCCTTAGCAGCGACCCACACACCTTTTTCCCTCTCTATCCATTTTTGACTTTATTAGCACCAACACTGCTCCCTCTGTCACTCTCACGTCCTCCCTCCTTAAACCCGACTTTTTGGAATGTCTACTTGGAGCGACCAGTTCCCCGACCCTTAAAGCCATCGAAAACACTAGCACAAAAGCTTCCCTAAATAGCCTGGCCTCATAACCATCATTACAGACCTCGCTAAGTATTCACACCAAAGCATCAAGTCTCCCTCTCTTTATCGGCTCCCTCTTATCACTGAACTTGTCCTCCATTGTACCCCATCCTCTCAAAATCTTCCTAACGACTAATCTTTTAGTAACATCTCTCTCTTCTCTTAACCGAGCAATGTACGAAATACCGGCTAAAATATTCCCTAGTTGCCCTTTCTTTATCCCCTTACTCCTCAACCTCTGCACGTATTCCAAAAACACACTATCTGTTCCCCCTTCTCGACTCCTCTTAAACTCACTCCACTCCCTCCAATGTCTGCTATACGATACCCATGTCTTTGGGAACAGATAGAGGTCATCAATGAGTTGGTAAGGAGATCGTTGGCACCAATCTGCCAAAGAAACGAAGGGCAACCTTCACCTTGCAGATTTGCTTCTGGAGCCAAACGGCGGAAAACATCCCACTTGAACCGAGACAATGCACCCGCCACAACATTTCTCACCCCCGGTATATGTTTAGCCCTAAAGTTTATATTGCTTTGTAAACATAACAACACCAAATACCTAACATAGGCTATAACCTGAGGAGATGATGCTGACATGCTATTCAGCACCTGGACCACACCTTGATTATTGGACCAAAACAAAATGCTTTTATTCGCCAGTTCTTTCCCCCACAACTGAATCGTTGTCACAATTGGAAAGAGTTCCAGCAACACCAAATTTTTAATCCCACCTCTTTGAATCCACTCCTGTGGTCATTCCCTCACACACCATCTTCCACTCAAGTATGCCCCAAAACCAGAACCTCCCGCAGCATCTGTAAACAGCTGTATCTCTTCCGCTGTGACCCTCTCCTCCCAGATTCTAACCCCATTGAAATCTCTCAAGAAAGCATCCCACACTCCCAAATCCACCTTGACCTGCTGGCTCAACCTGATCCTGAAATTCGGCCTGGTAACTCCCCTGGTACATATTTCCATACTCCTCTTGAAAATCCTACCGACTAGAATCACCCTACATGCAAAATTCAGCAGGCCCAACAACTTCTGTAACTCCCTAAGCTTGATTTTTTTTTTTTTCCATTTCCATTGCCTGCCGAATAGCCAACCTCAGTTTCTCAACCTTATCTTCCGGCAACCTGCATAGCTGATTCACCAAATCAATCTCCATGCTCAAGAACGTCAACCTAACACAGGGCCCTTCTGACTTGTCCTCTGCCACCGGCACTCCTAGATGCCCAAATGTCCGTAACAGCACCTCCATGACCCTGCCATACTCTCCCGTCCCTTTGGAGCCCACTATCATGAAGTCATCCAAATAATGCACCATACTGTTACATCCCGCTTTTTCTCCACCAACCAGTGCAAAAATGTACTAAACCTTTCGAAATGAGCACATGATATCACACACCCCATGGGCAAACATTTGTCTATATAGAATTGTCCCTTGAACTTACACCCCATCAAACGAAAACTCTCTGGATGCAGTGATAACAGCTTGAAAGCCGATTCTATGTCAACCTTTGCCAACTCAGCCCCCTGTCCTGCATCCCGTACCAGACTCACTGCCTGATCAAACGACTGGTAGGAAACCGAAGCATCCTCCTTACTTATAGCATCATTCACTGACTGGCCCCTCGGATAAGACAAATGCTGGATCATTCTGTACTTTCCCATCTCCTTCTTAGGCACAACCCCCAGCGGTGAAACCACCAGACTCTCAATCGGAGACTTTAAAAATGGACCAGCCATTCTACCCAATAACACCTCCTTCTCCAACTTATCCTTCAAGACTTCTGGTAGCTCATACGCTGACTTCAAATTTTTTACTCTCTTACACCCATCACGTCCCCACAAACCGGTATCCTGAAGCCCTCCCGAAAACCATTACTCAATTCCTCCCTATCCTCCGCTTTCGGGTACCCTTTCAACTCTGCCACTAACTCATTTACCCGGACCGGCGTTCTGGCTGGGCCCAGCATGCCCTCCTGACCATTTACCTGGGGGACGAAAGCAATTATTCCTCCCCGCTTCCTTCCGCCTACAATCAACTCCTGGGTGCGCACCTCCACAAAACCTGCAAATATGCTTATACCTGCACGACATGCCCTTCTCACACCGCTTATCATTAAAAGCCCAGCATTCCCTCGTCTCCCTCTTAACCGACCTGTTCACCCCCTGCCCTCCCCCTACATGGCCATCATACATCCTCACTAATCTCGACCAGGTATCCAAAACCTTCACCCCGAAATCCTTCCTTCACTTCTTCCCTGTTCCCGCACTACCTCTCCTAAACTCCTCATCATAATCCCTCCATGAAAACCCACCATATGCCATGGCACATTCCGTAATTAAGTGAAGATATCTCAACTAGGGATGAGCCGAACACCCCCCGAGTTTGGTTCGGGCCTGAACCCGAACTTTCCATATGTTCAGGTCCGAACCCGAACTCAAACTCAATGCAAGTCAATGGGGCTGAAAATTCGGTTTTTAGAGTGCCCTCCAAGAGGGCATATATGCTAGATATTTGCCATAAAAGGTGTATGGGGGTCCTGGTAGTGCCCTCGGGGACAGGAAACAAGGAGAAAAAGTTAAAAAAATAACGTTTTTAAAGGGACAGTGAGTTTCCATGAAATAAGGGTTAAAAATAAAAACGAAAAATTCCTTCAAATATCGTGCCTAGGAGGTCCCCATAACCTGCCCGTGAAGTGGCGGATTTCTAGGATGTATAGAAACATTTAAAAACAAAAAAATGATGTTTCAAATGACGTAAATGGTTTTCCTTTAATCTATCCATAAACAACTGCTTGGGGCGGCAGTCTGTATGAAAAGAGGAGACATTTTCGGACACGCAAAAAAAGTTTACTGATTTTTTTGGCGGTGAAAAGCAGGAGAATGGAAAATTCTAGACCAAATAGCCGATTTGGAAAGTGAGATAAATGGGAGAATTTTTCTGGTTTGGCTATTTTGACCTAGAATTTTCTCTTCAGTCATTCTCCTGAGTTTCACCTTTCTCTGAATAACCCTGTCAGGGTTATTCAGAGAGCGGTGAAGAGCAGGAGTATGACTGGAGAATGGAAAATTCTAGGTCAAAATAGCCAAACCAGAGAATTCTCCCATTTAGGCTAGGGTCAGACTAGCGAATTTTTAACGTGCGTTTAGGCGCACTTAATCACGGCCGCACTAGCAGCAAATGAGGGGCAATGACGGCCAATATACAAAGTACGGTCGCACGAAAGTCCGGCTGCGCAACGCAAGTGGAAAATGAACGCATTTTTTCGAGAACGCAGAACCGCTAGTACGGACGTACAGAGTGCGCTGCGTCCACTAGCGGCGTGTGTGCATGATTTGGAGACGTCAGACCCTGCTCATGTCCGGCCAACATAACTTCCAGACACCCAAAGTTTCCTGGTTTGGATCCGTAAAAAAATCACGCACAAAAATGCGCATCGTATGACCGTTTTCGCGCATTCTGTGAAAAAATACGGCAATGTATTCGGACGCACTTTTTGACGGTCTCTGTGAAAAATGCGTTAGTCTGACCCTAGCCTTATCTCACTTTCCAAATCGGCTATTTGGTCCAGATTGTTCTCTTTTCCTGCCATTCTCCTGGTTTTCACCTTTCTCTGAACAACCCTGAGAGACAGGTGAAAGCCAGGAGAACTGGCAGGAGAAGAGAACAATCTAGACCAAATAGCCGATTTGGAAAGTGAGATAAATGGGAGAATTTTTCTGGTTTGGCTATTTTGACCTAGAATTTTCACTTCTCCAGTTATTCTCCTGCTTTTCACCACTCTCTGAATAACCCTGTGAATGTTTAATCCCGAGGTGAAAAATAACATTGCTTTAGATGTTAAAAGCGGGCAATGAGGAAATTTTGTAATTTTTTTCACACAGCAGTTAAATGCAGCATATTAGGAAGTTTTAGGAGGGAAATTAGCACTTCTCAAATCTCAATCAGAAGCAGACACTACCCCACCCCCTCAGTACCTCAGTATAGTCTACAATGTATCAAATTGATTAGACCAGACTAAAACATCTGTTGTTGTTATGACGTTTGAAAAACACAGGTCATTTAGAGTTGAATGAGAATCTGTGCACGTACACATTAGTTTTTAATTCAATATCTAATAAACCGTTGCTTATAATATTCTGCAGTAAAGAGTCTTTTTATTTCTAGATTTTTTAGTATTTTTTTAAGCATTTTCTATACTTTTTTCAAAATTTCTTTATTTTTCTTTAACTCGACCCGAACACACCCAAAAAGTTCGAAGTTCGCGAACAACCAAAGTTCGGGCCGAACTCCGAACTGTCCGAACCGAACAGCTCATCCCTAATCTCAACATACTTTTGACCTGTCCAGGATGTTTCCTCAAAAAACATTCTGCATAAACTGCGAACCCCTTCACCCATTCCATAAATGATCCTCTTTTCCTGGACTGCTCCCCACCCCTCCCTCTTGCTACCACGGCCTCCCTTGTAATGCTAAATAAATCCATGTATTTCCCTTCCTGCGCTTTTCTGATCACCCTAGACTTTAAATGCGACGACAATGGAATTAACCTCGTCCCTTGAAACTCAGACTCCCCCTCACTGTCAGACACACTGTCCCCATCATCTGAGTCTGAATCGTTACCTCTGCTTCTATTGCCCTGCTTTCTACACATTTTTTTAACCATCCTAAATAGCTTCTTCTCCCCCCCCCCCCTCTAAGTCAGATTCAGAGCTGGAATCCGTTTCTGAACCGTCAATCGAACAATCAACAATTCTTTTCCTCTTACCCTTTCTTGCAGCCGTCACCTTGTCACCCATCTGCGATCCGCTCACTCCACCTCCGCTGGTGCCCGGTTGCTCCATGTCCTCAAACCTTGCTGACTGCTCTCTCTCTTCTCCATGCCGTGTTGTTTCACTGCAACCGGACGCCATGGAACCATGTTCCGTATCCTGCAATTGAACAATGTGCCTTGGGGAATGGATGGCACACCGGCACACCACAGCATGACAGCACTGCAGCATTTACATTATAATACACAGGCTGAGCCTGCCTCTGTCACTCACACTTGGGAGCAGCCAGTAGGTACCCGTACGGTACCTTGGCTGGGCTTGGGCCTTCGGGAATGATGGACTGGATGCACAACAGGGATGATTTAATTTGATTTTGACCTCACTCACCGACCAGCTCGTGACACCGCACGTTGACACTGTCCAGTCCAGGCTCCTCGTCCTCTCGTCTCCTCTCTGCCTGTGTCCAAACAGCTCAGCAAAGCGGCGCCTCGTCACAGTGACAGCACACACGCCAGTCCCTGTCGATCCATCTGCGCGTGCGCAGCACGGCACTGCCCCTCTGGCTGCCATGATGTGCCTCCTGCTCTTGCCCGGCGCTCCCGCCCACCTGAAAAGCGTGGCGCTGGCTGCGTCACCGGCGTCACGTGACACTCAGCAGTGCAGTCATTTCAGGATTTTCCTCCCTTCTGGTCTGGATTCGGCGCGGTGCGGCTGATCGGCTGAATGGGAAATATTAGGGGCGCAAATTTAAAGTTTGCGCCCCAAAAAAATCGCGCCCGGGGCCGCCGCCCCATTGGCCCCCCCAGGCTACGCCACTGCGTGACACCACAATTTTTGCTGGCTCAAGGACTCAGGAGCAGCTGCTTTGGGCCCCATGACACTTACTGGGCCCAGGGCAGCTGCCCCTTTTGCCCTGCGCTAAAGACGGGCATGCGTGCCGGCAAGACCCGCTGCGCATCCGCCTCCCCTTAAGACATGGTGCGCACTCAACCTTGGTGATGCTGCGAGCAACTCCGGTTTCTGCAGAGCGATTAATTGAGCGATCCGGTTGATTTATATACTATTTTTGTGCATGTTTGCATAATTAACCCCCTTGGCGGTTAACTTTCAGTGCTGAAAGCGGTAACCTCGAGCCACACTCGGGGCTGGATACAAAGCACTGAGTGCTGGAAATCCCACTTCCACCGTATCTGTGATGTCATATCCTTCCTGGTAAAATACTTTATAAATAAATCTGTGATGTCATCGTGCACAGTATGAGCTGTAATATCTGCTGTCTCTATGGAAACAGAGGATTTATGTATTTTTTTCCCTTTTTTTCAGGTAACAGATCTAAATGGGTGAGTAACGTACTCTGTAAATTCTCCAAACATTTTCTGTCCGAAACCCCACCAGTGACTTCACGTTGTGTTCCCTAACGCCCAGCAGGAATAATAACACATAGATCCGGGGACCCCCTGAGCAGCAGATTTCTGTCTGTCTGTCTGGCCACTCCAGCCCCCCCCTCGTTTCTATGTGTCATGTCTCCCCACGTTGTGACTGATCTCTCTGGGTTTGTTGCAGGTTATCACTTTTGTCGTAGCGTGTGTCATCCTCATAATCGTTATTGTGGCAATCGTTATCGCTACCCGTCACAAATAACACGACTGGCCGGACGAGGTGGACTCTGCTGGAATCGATCCCAAGCTAAACCCATTCCCGGACCCGCACGACAACCGCAAACTCTCCTGCTCAGTGTATTATGCGGCACCTGATCCCTCATCGTATGACCCTGCGTCCTCCCTCGCTGTGACGTGATCGCGTTCACTGAGTTCACACCGGAGCAAACCCTATATTAAACGACAAACGCATCAAACACGGCGCCTGCATGTTCAACAAATCAATATGGAGCAATGAATTCCTGCATAATGTGCGCCCTGCAAACTCCTCCGTCTGCGCGGCGTGACACCACATCACTCGGGGGTTATACGAGCGCTTTTAACCTTCGATTTAATATGTATATACAATATTAAAAAAGGTAACGCTTCCTCCAAGCCACAGGTACCAGAATATGCAGCTGAAACCCCCCCCAAAAATGTTAAAATCCCAGCTCACAGCATTCAAAATATGGAGACATATAATGCAAAAAAAGGGGGTAGCGCAATAAAGGGACAGAATGAAAGAAACAAAAAAATAAGTAAAGAAAACCATCAAGGTAATTTTAGAATAAAAATTTTCAGGAAAATCTACGCACTGGCAGCGCTCAGCGTAAAAAAAACTAAAACGCACACCACAAAAAACAACCCAAAAGACCCCCAAAAATCCCCTATGTTAATTAATAAAAAGGAGCACCATCTAGTGGCCAAATAACATGAAAATGATCTTAAACATATGATTGTGTTACACTGTATGATTATTATTAATCTTCATATAGCGCCAGCATATTCCGCCACGCTGTACAATGGGCACAATAGAGACAGGGTTACAATACATTGAACAACATTTGGATAAACCAGTACAGCAGGAAACGAGGCCCAATTCCCGTGGGAACTCACAGATCTTAAAGTCCATAGGCATAAACGGCGGTGCTTGATCACTTTAGATTTCTCACCGCAGGATAATGGTTTTCAAATGAAAGGAGACTGAGATCTGCGCTTCACTCAAGGGGTTAATCCAAGAAAATGTAAGGTATATCAAAATCAGGTACCCCATTAAAATAAACCTGATAATGTAAACTAATGGCATTTCTATTAAGCCACCAGTAGATGGCAGCAGAGTGAAAAGCCGGAATGATGAGCACGGGTTCATCTAAGATGCTTCCCTTAGCAGAGGGAACGAAAACAGCAGGGCTTTCGTTTCTGGTAGGAACCCAAATTACAGTTCTACCAGAACTGAAGTCATGCTTTGTGTGTTGCAGGTAAGAGGGAGCAAATCCAGGGTTATAAACAGGGCAAAAGTGATTTAATTCACATCCCTGTAGTTAGAAAAGGCTGCTGCCACTCTTGAGTAACTGGATAAGACAGTTTACAGATGTCAGTGGGTTGTGCTGATATGTCATAGAGCACCAGCATACAGGGAATGTGATGACTATACGATCTCATGTGATTAGATTATATTATTTTACACTATTAGCCACTATAATGTAGATTGAGTAATTATATCTCTGTACATGTTTGTTTAGTATTTTCTATAGGACATAATTCCTGCATAGGTGAATGTTACGGTTATATATCTAAATGTGTATTAGTGTATAAGGAACCAAAAATTTCAAGTACACTTCTACCAGAACTGAAGTCATGCTTTGTGTGTTGCAGAAAACGGTGAAATAAAAGCACTTCTGGTTTCACCCAGCCTGCTCCCTTGGCACATTGGAATTATTGACCATAATTTCAGAATATGTGCAACAAGAACACATCCAAAGCTTAAAAATGGGTTAAAAAAAATTAATAATTACCCATTCCACCACAACATTTACAATGCAGATGGTGGGTGGGTATGACACATCTGCATTGTAACATCGTGGTCCAATGGGAGATTTTATCTTTAATTAATTTTGACGTTTTGCATAAATGTCTCTTTCTAAGCTACAGGTTGATATTTGAGGCTCTATCTTTAAATTTCCACAGTAAAATTGTACCATATTGTGACATATCATAGAGGGTGGTGCGTATGACACATCTGCATTGTAAACGACATGGTCCAATGGGAGATTCTTTTTTTAACCCTTTTTGAAGTTTTGCAAATATGTCACTTGTGTCTCTGCCAGTTTGAACTGAGATAACGGCATGTGAGGCGAGGGGCAGTTGGAACAGATTACAGCAGTTGGAACAGATTTATTTTCAGGTGGGGAGGGGGAGCATAACTCCTTAGCATCAGAGCGTGTTAATAACGGATGCTTTGATGGTCATTTCGCTATATCCTTTCTTAGTGACACCTAGAAGCCGAGAGGAACATACCTGCCGAATTTCAAGCTTGTAGGCTTTACGGTTCTGGAGATATCGTGATTACGGGCGAGCGGCATTTCATATATAGATAGAGAGATATATATATACACACCCAGTTCTCTTGGTTATCTGCACTTTATGTTCTTGTGTTTTCTTGGCGGTACACCGGGATTAACCCATCGAGTGAAGCACTGATCTCAGTTTCCTTTCACTTGCAAACCATTATGCTGCGGTGTGAAATCTAAAGGGATCAGTGGTGTATTTTGGCCTAGGCCTAGGGCGGCACTTTCCAGGGGGCGGCAGCACTTTCCAGGGGGCCCCACCCCTAAAAAGAAAATACATATATATTTTTTTTTTTACATTTGCAAAGTATTTTACCAGGAAGGATACATTGAGATTTCACTAATTTTCAAGTATGTCCTGGGTAGGCAAGGCCTAGGCTTTCACTTTCCAGGGGGCAGCAAAAAACCTCACGACTAAATCGGTTACTCACAGAGCACCGAAATGACGCCAACATTTTGGTGTTCTGTAGATCCCTGCACTTCGGGAAATAAAATTTCCCCACCCTGCAGTGAATTCACCATTCACCGCAGGGTCCCCAAAGTGCATGGAGTCGGCCGCTGAATGCTGCCACCGCAAACCCGTAGCCTGCTGTTTTCAAAAGAACTACTGAACGGAAATGTCTGGAATTTACATATAAGATCCTATGATTGATAATAAAAAGTTCTGTTACAGAAAAAACGCTATTAATAAAAAGGGGGGGAAATTTTGCCAAAAAAATATCTGAAAAATGACTAAAAGGTACTAAAAGAAAAATCAATAAAGACTTTTTACTGCAGATTAAAATAATAAATGTTTTATTAGATATTGCATAAAAACGGGATTATTTTTAACATTGAAACCTATGGGATTCGCCTGAATAAACCTGCTGATTGAAACCACCGAACATCAGGGCATTTCACTGACATTTCTCTGCTGTTTGGTGTTCTCTGAATAGTTTAACCATTACTTCTCTATGGGGATTTGCAATGCCTTCAAACAGCACCATACTTGCTGGCAGTTCACCAAACTTGTGTGTGAGCATATCACAGAGCAGTGGTGTACTCAGGGGAGTGGCGGGGGGCGGGCCGCCCCAGGTACCAGTGATTATTGGGGTGTCATTAGGGGGTACTAGGAGGTGCCACTGTCACTGTGTGTCAGCTTTGAGCTGTGTTCTCAAACAATGAGCAGTGGAGCAGGGCGTTTGCATACGGAATAAAATCGAATAGAATAAAAATCCCCCTCTCCTCCCTCCATAGCTCCTCCCCTGCCCCGCAGCAGCTCTAGGAGAGGGGAGGGGGATGTGATTTGTGTGCAGAGAGAGAAGATGACAGTAAACGGCAAGTAAAGGGGGGGGTATCAGCAGAATATGAAGCCTTGTCTGCTTACTGCTGTTTAAAGTGGACCTTTCCTTAACCAGCACTGCAGTGATAGAAATTTGTCATTGAGCGGCCTGGATCCTGGTGAGGCTGCATGCGTGCAGGTCACGCGGTCTGGCCAGTCAGGTGGTACTGAGTCTCAGTACCACCTGACTGGCTGAGCCACGTGACCCGCACTCAGCTGCCTGCCCTTTCGTTAACACGGACTCTCACTCTATTCTGGACTGAACACCCACCGGGAAGGGAATCAAAGCCACGGTGCACCCTCTGGCAGTGACACCCCACTGCTGACAAGATGGCTCCATGCACAGGCATAGCCGTGATCCTAACGTGGCCTGGAGGGACCTCCTGCTGAGTCCGTACACAGTCCCTGCTGACTCTGCACACAGCCCTACCGCGGACGGAGGCGGGTAAATATAGAATAAATAATTGCTGTGTGCTCATATACACTCGGTTTGCTGGGAGTTTTATTGCAGTGGATTCTGATGCATTCATACACACCGCACATTGCATTGCTGGGAGTTTTATTGCTGTGGATTCTGATACGCTGACACACACCACACATTGCATTGCTGTGCGTTTTATTGCTGTGGATTCTGATACGCTGACACACACCACACATTGCATTGCTGGGAGTTTTATTGCAGTGGATTCTGATGCACTCATACACACTGCACATTGCATTGCTGGGAGTTTTATTGCAGTGGATTCTGGTGCACTCATACACACCGCACATTGCATTGCTGGGAGTTTTATTGCTGTGGATTCTTTGATACACACTGCATATTACTGTGAGTTTCATTGCCCTAGAGCTCTGGGATTCGCTCATACACACACTGCACATTACTGTGAGTTTTATTGCTGTGCAGTTCTGATATGCTCATACACAGTGCAAGTTTCTGTGGGTTTTATTGTTCAACCAATTAGAGCGGCTGTGATCAAGTATACTTGACATGCGTGGCTGTTCTTTGTAAAAATGCTTAAATTTAAACATTTCATAATTTTATTTATCTCAATAGATACATTTGAAATGGTAAACAAAATATACAAGTAGGCACTTGGTATCCACTTTTAATTTAAAGCTCCGCCTTTTCCTCTCTTTATGACGAACAGGTGGAGCTTAAAGAGGAAGGGTGGGGATTAACCAGGAAGAGGTGTGCCCTTGACAGGAAGGGGTGCCTCAAATTTAAATTAAGGGGTGCACGAGTTTAGTCAAGCCTAGGGCAGCACAAAACCTAAATACACCACTGGATCTAGCATCACCTTGTATGAAGAAAAGCCGCTGGACTTTATGATCTGTATGATACAGTGTGACACAATCATATGTTGCAGATCATTTCCATGTCATATGTTATTGGCCACTAGATGTACTCCTTGTTATTAATTACTATAGCGTTTTTTGGGGTTGTCTTTTCTCATAGAGCACATTTAGAGATGGAAACTGAGCGCTGCCAGTGCGTAGATTTATCTTTACATTTTTATCATATTACCTTGACAGTTTTCTTATTTGTCTTGTTTGGTTCATTCTCTCTTTTTATTTATTTTTTATTGCGCTACCCATTTTTTTGCATTAATACATATATAAAAGAAGCATTTTAGCAAGTATCTTTATTTACACGTCACGCCTGGGACACCGTGTGTGGATCAGGTGCTTCTCCATTACTGCAAACGTCCAGCGCCACCTGCTGTCTGGGCTGACTGACAGCATTTACACGTTGCAGCATGAAGGCCGTGCGTCCAGTTCACTGGTCGCTGAGTTGGCGCCAGCGAGTCGCACCTTTCAGTCTCGGCTCAGGTAGACGCGTACGGAAAACTCGACGAATAACTGGTGGATTTTTCTTAAATTCGTTTGAAGATCACTATATGTGCCGTGTTTGTCTGTCTGTGAAATCCCATGATCCTCTCTCTGGGTCTTCCTGCTGAACCTGCTGAATGGAAGGCCCCTCCCCCACCTGTAATGTGTAAATAAATATGCCAATTAATGTCATTTTGGGATTTTTGTTTGAATAAACTATTGATCGCGTCACTCTCAGTTACATTGTTTTTTTTCACAGTGGCCATTGTTTGGCCCCTCAGCGTCCACCTTCCCTGGTGGTCCTGTAGATCAGCAGCTGTATTAGGTGGGGAATGCATCCTCCAGTGCGCACCACTTCACAGGGCTGTGTGCACCTAACAATGTGCTCCCCGCTCCTGGGGCCATTGATCTACAGGAACACAAGGATATTAAATCCGTCTCCATAATAGCGTCAAGAAGACGTACATCGATTGATATTCCAGGTGCAGGAGCTGCAAAGGGTGCGGAACCCGGGGGTTTGTCCCAGCTCGCCCCTCTTTAAAGGGCAGCCCTGGTCCCCCTCCTCCAATATCAGGGTGTGTTCGGGCCGGTGACAGACGGACCTCCTCCACGTACCGTTACCTGCAAATTAAAGGTGAGATGCTTCCTGCAGGAGCAGCTCCTGTGACACGGACTCTGGACCGATCAGTTAGCGGAGTCACGTTCAAACCCAAATAATGAGAATCAGACGATTTGGAATAACGGAAACTGTAACCATTTCTGATATTCAGAATCTTTATGTAAAATGCATTAAAAAAAATGGTATGCTGAGGGCTAGGGTTACTGTTTATGTGTGTCGTTAGGGTTAGGGCTACGGTTACAGTTTATCATTTTCTTAGGGTCAGGGTTACCATTTGTTGTCTATGTGTGTCTCATTATTATTGTAATATGATTTTTACTATTCGATTAAGTGTGAATTTTTTTGATTCTCTTCAGATTTGGACGATTTATAATCGAAAAATTTGGATTGATTTTAAATTTCATTTTAATCGGAAACCGATTTGGTTCGGACATCGACAATTCAGAATTGGGATCGAACTAAATTACTGCAGATTTCCGAATCAGTCTGGACCGAATCGCACATGTGTATTGTATCAGCAAGTGGGATTTACTGGTCTCCGGCTTGTGAACCAGACCCGAAGCTGTTAGAGCGTCCGTTCCCTTCAGTCAAGCAGATCCGCAGCAGCTTTTCTTCTCACAACCCTCAGCCAGAACTTGAGGGGGTGCTGTATATTCTATGTATCTCTCCCCAAATACAGCTTAATGCAGGGGAATGAATATATTTTATAGTTAATGGGGAGCAGTTATATGGGAAACAGGGAGGGGGAGGTGACACAATCAACAGAATACATTGTGTACATGGAGGGGGGTGAATTCCTTCAGGAGACACAGAAACCTGATCAATTACACTAGATGAGATTAATCTGATGTTGTGTGTTTGCTAATCTGAGGACAAACAGTGATATAATGTAGATTTATTGTTCTTGCTGTCTGTATAACTAACACAAACCAACTCCTAAAATACAAACAGTTTCAAGATAGAAGTAACCCATTAACCCTTAGTTGCCCACTTATGCCCATTGTCCTTGAGAACTGGCTTTGCCACATTGGTCCGTGATCCCTTGGCAGGAGTACATAATCCACACTTCAGACACAGTGGACATTTACATTGTGGGCAAGGGTGCCAGGGAGGGTGAGGGCACAGAGAGAGGGAGCTTCAGTTACATCTGTAACAAACATCAGCCACAAGATGACGACCTTACGGTGCTAATCGTCCGGTGCCCATACTCTGTGTAGGCGTTCGAGGATAATCGTGTGTTATGAAGGAGGAAATCTCATTCCTGGATAACAGTGGCAGGAGACGGCGAAACGTCAAAATATCAGAAAAGTGAATTTTAAGTATATTTGTGAGGGTTAATAGCCACGGAAAGTGCCCGATATGGTGCGTTCGGGAAGAGGGCGGCGAAAATAATAAAAGAGTTTATATGCGTAATCCAGAAATTCTGATTCTCCATCTCCTCGGGGTGTATCAGTACGGGGACTAATCATTCATCCATAGAACGAGTCTCCTCTCGGGTGTATCAGTACGGGGACTAATCATTATTTATCCATAGAACGAGTCTCCTCGGGGTGTATCAGTACGGGGACTAATCATTCATCCATAGAACGAGTCTCCTCGGGGTGTATCAGTACGGGGACTAATCATTCATCCATAGAACGAGTCTCCTCTCGGGGTGTATCAGTACGGGGACTAATCATTATTTATCCATAGAACGAGTCTCCTCTCGGGGTGTATCAGTACGGGGACTAATCACTATTCATCCATAGAACGAGTCTCCTCTCGGGGTGTATCAGTACGGGGACTAATCATTCATCCATAGAACGAGTCTCCTCTCGGGGTGTATCAGTACGGGGACTAATCACTATTTATCCATAGAACGAGTCTCCTCTCGGGGTGTATCAGTACGGGGACTAATCACTATTTATCCATAGAACGAGTCTCCTCTCGGGGTGTATCAGTACGGGGACTAATCATTCATCCATTGAACCAGTCTCCTCTCGGGTGTATCAGTACGGGGACTAATCATTCATCCATAGAACGAGTCTCCTCTCGGGGTGTATCAGTACGGGGACTAATCATTCATCCATAGAACGAGTCTCCTCTCGGGGTGTATCAGTACGGGGACTAATCATTCATCCATAGAACGAGTCTCCTCTCGGGGTGTATCAGTACGGGGACTAATCATTCATCCATAGAACGAGTCTCCTCTCGGGGTGTATCAGTACGGGGACTAATCATTCATCCATAGAACGAGTCTCCTCTCGGGGTGTATCAGTACGGGGACTAATCATTCATCCATAGAACGAGTCTCCTCTCGGGGTGTATCAGTACGGGGACTAATCATTCATCCATAGAACGAGTCTCCTCTCGGGGTGTATCAGTACGGGGACTAATCACTATTCATCCATAGAACCAGTCTCCTCTCGGGGTGTATCAGTACGGGGACTAATCATTCATCCATAGAACCAGTCTCCTCTCGGGGTGTATCAGTACGGGGACTAATCACTATTCATCCATAGAACGAGTCTCCTCTCGGGGTGTATCAGTACGGGGACTAATCACTATTCATCCATAGAACGAGTCTCCTCTCGGGGTGTATCAGTATGGGGACTAATCACTATTCATCCATAGAACGAGTCTCCTCTCGGGTGTATCAGTACGGGGACTAATCACTATTCATCCATAGAACCAGTCTCCTCTCGGAGTGTATCAGTACGGGGACTAATCACTATTCATCCAAAGAACGAGTCTCCTCTCGGGGTGTATCAGTACGGGGACTAATCACTATTCATCCAAAGAACGAGTCTCCTCTCGGAGTGTATCAGTACAGGGACTAATCACTATTCATCCAAAGAACGAGTCTCCTCTCGGAGTGTATCAGTACAGGGACTAATCACTATTCATCCATAGAACGAGTCTCCTCTCGGAGTGTATCAGTACAGGGACTAATCACTATTCATCCAAAGAACGAGTCTCCTCTCGGGGTGTATCAGTACGGGGACTAATCATTCATCCATAGAACGAGTCTCCTCTCGGGGTGTATCAGTACGGGGACTAATCACTATTTATCCATAGAACGAGTCTCCTCTCGGGTGTATCAGTACGGGGACTAATCACTATTCATCCATAGAACGAGTCTCCTCTCGGGTGTATCAGTACGGGGACTAATCACTATTCATCCATAGAACGAGTCTCCTCTCGGGGTGTATCAGTACGGGGACTAATCACTATTCATCCATAGAACGAGTCTCCTCTCGGGGTGTATCAGTACGGGGACTAATCACTATTCATCCATAGAACAAGTCTCCTCTCGGGTGTATCAGTACGGGGACTAATCACTATTCATCCATAGAACGAGTCTCCTCTCGGGGTGTATCAGTACGGGGACTAATCACTATTCATCCATAGAACGAGTCTCCTCTCGGGGTGTATCAGTACGGGGACTAATCATTCATCCATAGAACGAGTCTCCTCTTGGGGTGTATCAGTACGGGGACTAATCATTCATCCATAGAACGAGTCTCCTCTCGGGGTGTATCAGTACGGGGACTAATCACTATTCATCCATAGAACGAGTCTCCTCTCTGGGTGTATCAGTACGGGGACTAATCATTCATCCATAGAACGAGTCTCCTCGGGGTGTATCAGTACGGGGACTAATCATTCATCCATAGAACGAGTCTCCACTCGGGGTGTATCAGTACAGGGACTAATCACTATTCATCCAAAGAACAAGTCTCCTCTCGGGGTGTATCAGTACGGGGACTAATCATTCATCCATAGAACGAGTCTCCTCTCGGGGTGTATCAGTACGGGGACTAATCACTATTCATCCAAAGAACAAGTCTCCTCTCGGGGTGTATCAGTACGGGGACTAATCACTATTCATCCAAAGAACAAGTCTCCTCTCGGGGTGTATCAGTACGGGGACTAATCACTATTCATCCAAAGAACAAGTCTCCTCTCGGGGTGTATCAGTACGGGGACTAATCATTCATCCATAGAACGAGTCTCCTCTCGGGGTGTATCAGTACGGGGACTAATCACTATTCATCCAAAGAACAAGTCTCCTCTCGGGGTGTATCAGTACGGGGACTAATCACTATTCATCCAAAGAACAAGTCTCCTCTCGGGGTGTATCAGTACGGGGACTAATCATTCATCCATAGAACGAGTCTCCTCTCGGGGTGTATCAGTACGGGGACTAATCACTATTCATCCAAAGAACAAGTCTCCTCTCGGGGTGTATCAGTACGGGGACTAATCACTATTCATCCATAGAACGAGTCTCCTCTCGGGGTGTATCAGTACGGGGACTAATCATTCATCCATAGAACGAGTCTCCTCTCGGGGTGTATCAGTACGGGGACTAATCACTATTCATCCATAGAACGAGTCTCCTCTCGGGTGTATCAGTACGGGGACTAATCACTATTCATCCATAGAACGAGTCTCCTCTCGGGGTGTATCAGTACGGGGACTAATCATTCATCCATAGAACGAGTCTCCTCTCGGGGTGTATCAGTACGGGGACTAATCATTCATCCAAAGAACCAGTCTCCGGGAACTATTAAAGAGTCTTTACCCGTTGGATTCCATGGAAGTTACCGGTGACGTCACACTGGGACGCACAGACATAGAACACATTATAGCTATCAGTACAGTATGTGGGAACGTCACGTGACGGATAAGCAGGTCCAGGCTCTACATGAGTCAGGATTTTGGTTCCCTGACATAATACCCTGTTGAGGATCCCTGGCAAATCACCCTACAGCACCGCCGGCATCCAATCACACGGCATTAGAGGGAGGTTGTTAGGTAACAGCGTAGCAGGCAAGGTTACAAACCCAAGATGCAGTGATGCAACGAAAACAGGGGTTTATTGCCAGATTCAGGTAAAATAAATCCAGATTATGTAGGGTGAAGGGCAGAACTTAATGAGAGTAATCAAAGGAATATGCAATGCTGAGAATACAAAAGGGATGCAGGAAACACGATACAGGAAGACACAGAGGGCAGATACACTCAGGACAGGAAAAGGGCTGAATGGTATCTTGATTGCAGAGGAACTCCGGAAGCAGATAATCAGAAGGGACTGGAAACCAGGATGCTGGGGTTTTGGAAGAAGTCTCTGGAGGACACAGGATACTGGATGTAGAGGGTAAACACAGGAAAGTCTCTGGATCACAGTGTGCTTGCTGGCTCAGGCTATAATGCAGAAGCATTGTCTTCTGGGTGCTCCACCCTTAAGTAGCTGAACAAGCTGGTAATGGCAAGCACCTGTTGGACCTGCAGATTTGCAAGCTGGACATTGGGAAAGCAGTTCGTGGAAGTGCTGCCCTGCAGTCAGGTTAACACAGCACCAGGTTTGCCTTTCTTACCATGGCTGCGGCGGGCTTTACGTGGGGTGCTGGGGGGCTCCAGACAGGGGTTTACTGGCTGCCCTCCATATGATCCTCCCAGTGAGGCCTGATCTGTGCTGGCTGGGACCTGGCTCAGGGGGCTGGGGAGTGTAACCAGGAGGGAGGGTCTGATCAGGGGGCTGGGGAGTGTAACCAGGAGGGAGGGTCTGATCAGGGGGCTGGGGAGTGTAACCAGGAGGGAGGGTCTGATCAGGGGGCTGGGGAGTGTAACCAGGAGGGAGGGTCTGAGCAGGGGGCTGGGGGAGTCTAACCAGGAGGGAGGGTGATAGCTGGAAAATTCTGCCTCAGCTTGATGTGTGTCCGTAATCTTCTATTCTCTAACTGAACTATCTCTCCGTAACAAAATAACTCATGGTCGACCAGTGAGACGGAAGTAACTGGAAATAATGACAAGACACAAAGTTTTCCTTCGCTTCGCTATCCATTGTATGTTTGGTTACATGTGCTTATATACATTACATGACGTTTCAATATCCGATCAGAGAGAAGTGACACCTACTAAAATGCATACAGCAGCATATTAAAAGTTAAAATACAGATTAACACAAAGATAAACATTTCTGCAGTTTCATAAGTTTTCCTAACGTTTCATTATTTAACAGGAATTGACATCTGTTTCCTTCTGGACTTTTTACTCCCTCTTTGTTAGCCTCTCCCCCTTATCTTGGGTGTGCTTTAACACATTTACACAAGCCTGCAGATTCTAAAGCAAGATCCATTTCTAAACTGTCAGCTTGGTCATAGAATGCTAATTAGAGCCAAGTTCACTAAAGGCATCAGCATAAACTCATGTCATATATTTTCAGAACTGCCTGATCGTGATAGGTAAATCCCATCAATCCATAATTTTTATCACATCGTGATCAATATACTAAAAAGCAACACTGACACGTTCCCAAGCCGCCCAGTACTTCAGAGGCCGGGTCACTCTTAGCCGGACGCAGGATTTAAACCCACGCAAAAATTACCCAGGGACACCCTGACCATGCAGGAATCTTCTCCAAGAGTGGGAACACAATAATCACTGGTGACAGCGAACAGTAACACTTATTATACTAAAATAGATAAACAAAAGGGAATGGGAGAAGGATGTTTAAATTGCAGCTATGGGGATAACCCGTATTAAGTATTGACTACTCTCATAAGTTGCTATGGATGCTGGTAGTCCTCTGTTTTACCACGACCAGAACTAGCTAAGTTAAGGATGTAGGTTTGTGGCGTTAAAATACTACTATTCATCTTAAAGAAACAACTAAATTAGCAACATCTAAATATGTGTGTGTTTAACATTTATCTACTATAAGTCCTAAGAAACAAGGTTTCAAATGCTTGGAGGGTTTTACCTTTGTTGCCCATCTACCATTAAAGATAACCCTGTTATACTACTTAGGTCACTAATATATATATATATATATATATATTGTAGAGGTCGGCAGGGCTGGGTCCTGGATGGACAATATGTTTCACCCCTATTTGGGTTGTGGACCCTTTAAGGGTGGATTGTGTATTGTAATAATTTTAAGGACTAACACAGCAGGACCTACGGATGGCCCAGCATATATGTCAGTAAGATTGTGAGTGTCAGTAAATATCTTCTCATAGTTTTATCGCTTTTGTGCTGTCATATGTTGTGTTGTGCTTTGTTTAAGGACATTTAAAACTCAATGTGTGCTTTTCAAAATGAGTGAGTGTGACATCACTAGCGCTTCACAAGTTTCTATCATAATGGTGTAGTGGAAATAGGCTGGAAGGTGGCCGCCATTGTAGGCCAGGTGACCATCTTGATCAGAATATTGGTTCACTTGAAAATAACTAGGTAGTTTTTAGTTGAAACTAGAATCAGGCATACGTAGAAATTTAGGAATGTGCTGAGATTAGCAGAAAAACAATTAAAGCGCTGAGAAAGATCTCTGCTGTTCCTGGCACAGAGGAAAGATACATCAAGGTCGTTGGGGCCCGCAGAAATACAAAGGAGTATAGAGATCAGACCAGGTGCCATCTGTAACAAATAATTGAAGACGCTAGGGGAACGGGCGCAGCCCGGAACAGTAAGAGCAACTAATCATGATTTATTGAAACTAACACAAAGTTTGCCAATTTACGGCCAATTAATGAAATGTCTTTTGAATTAGACTAAGGGAGGTATTAACCCACGTGGGGTGGGAGAGTGTCATCGGGAGGTGGGCTAATTGGGATGTACCTAGTTATGTATTTGGGATATAAAATCTAATGTCACGAGGGACTCGATGCTCATTCTTTGCGATTGAATCCTGTTTGAGCATCTGTTGTGATATCACAATAAAGTTTGCCTTTCCTGAAGAGACTCGTGTTCAGACAATCCTTGCTCGTGTCCGGTCCGGCCTCGTCCCGAGTGAACCCGTCTGATTCCGGTTACAATGGCACATGCTGCAAATGATCTTAAACGTGCCGGCATCCCCCGATCCTAAGCATGCCGGCATCCCCGATCCTAAGCATGCCGGCATCCCGATCCTAAGCAAGCCGGCATCCCCGATCCTAAGCAAGCCGGCATCCCCGATCCTAAGCACGCCGGCATCCCCGATCCTAAGCATGCTGGCATCCCCGATCCTAAGCATGCCGGCATCCCCGATCCTAAGCAAGCCGGCATCCCCGATCCTAAGCAAGCCGGCATCCCCGATCCTAAGCAAGCCGGCATCCCCGATGCTAAGCATGCCGGCATCCCCGATCCTAAGCATGCCGGCATCCCCGATCCTAAGCATGCCGGCATCCCCGATCCTAAGCACGCCGGCATCCCCGATCCTAAGCATGCCGGCATCCCCGATCCTAAGCAAGCCGGCATCCCCGATCCTAAGCATGCCGGCATCCCCGATCCTAAGCAAGCCGGCATCCCCGATCATGCGACCGTGGCAATTTCATGAGCGCCTGCACTCGCTCTGACGACAACTGTCTCTGACCTGGAGAAAGGGTGAATCCCATGTATTTGACAACGAGTAGGACATTTTCTCGAGCGACTCCTCGTGGCCTGCTTGAAATAAGTACAATAGCAAAAGTTTAGAGTCTCTGAAACATTTCTCCTTGTCTGGGCTGCACAGCGATAGGTCATCCACGTATCGGAGTGACGTAGAGCCATACTGCGGGGTCCGTGACTCGAGTTTGCTTGACCACGGCACTGAAAACCGCTGACATATCTCTAAAACCCAGAGGTAATCTTGTCTATGTAAATTGACCACCTCTATACGTGAACACAATCAGTGGTCTTGTCAGGGTAAAACTATCAATACTAAAACAGGGTGTGAAGATGTATCCCCAGGAGGAATAGAAACTGCAGTTCACAGCACTCTCCACCAACGTGCTAGAATATAGACATACAGAAAAAAATAGAACATGCAGTACAATACAACCTTATAGATGGTCAAATAGGTTTGTGTGTCGATACAGGATCTTCAATGGAGTACAAAGCCTCTAGAATTAGAGCATACACAAGGACATAGCGTAATACTGTCAACAAATTTAATAAAACATAAAACCACAGAAAGGAAGCCACTCACAAAATTAGTGGCACACAATAGATAAAAGTGTGCAACAGCGCATTTTAAACAATTCGTTCGGATAGTCACCACAGCCGGAAAGACATCGTCCTTAAAGCGTGATTTTCTGCAGGAGAGCCTGGCCAGGATACCACTCCGTACTGAGAAGTCCAAATCACAGGTGAAGCCACAGTCTTTCAGAACAACCAAATGGGGAACCGAAGACCTGGAGACATCCAAAGTGAATGATGGACGATCCGATTCGCGGACGAAAAATGGACGATCCGGCGGGCGAACGAACGAAAAATAGAAACGAGCAAGTCAGTTCGACGCGTTTCGTCCTCCGACATGAATAAGTCGGAGGACGAAACGCGTCGAACTGACTTGCTCGTTTCTATTTTTCGTTCGTTCGCCCGCCGGATCGTCCATTTTTCGTCCGCGAATCGGATCGTCCATCATTCACTTTGGATGTCTCCAGGTCTTCGGTTCCCCATTTGGTTGTTCTGAAAGACTGTGGCTTCACCTGTGATTTGGACTTCTCAGTACGGAGTGGTATCCTGGCCAGGCTCTCCTGCAGAAAATCACGCTTTAAGGACGATGTCTTTCCGGCTGTGGTGACTATCCGAACGAATTGTTTAAAATGCGCTGTTGCACACTTTTATCTATTGTGTGCCACTAATTTTGTGAGTGGCTTCCTTTCTGTGGTTTTATGTTTTATTAAATTTGTTGACAGTATTACGCTATGTCCTTGTGTATGCTCTAATTCTAGAGGCTTTGTACTCCATTGAAGATCCTGTATCGACACACAAACCTATTTGACCATCTATAAGGTTGTATTGTACTGCATGTTCTATTTTTTTCTGTCTTGTCAGGGTGTACCGGAATGCTAAAGAAAGCAAAACATAAATCTAAGACTATAAAACACTGAGAATCCTGGGGAATTGCAGCATTTAGACCATATATGTCTGGCACCAAAAAACGCAAAGGGCTGTATCAGGGCATATACTGCTGAGATCCTGGGTGGATCTATACTCTTGTTTACCAGACTTGAAACAGGTGGATTGGACTTTTATAGGGTGACACAGTGGGTATAATTATATAATTTCTGTAAATGTTCCTAAATAACTAGTGTAATCCCTATATGTTACTCTTATGCAAGTGGATACTGTTTGCTGCACACAGGCTGGACACGTGGCTTGAGTGTGATGTGGTATGGTATACAGGTAATCAGGGTCAGTAGAGGAAGTGGCACATAGACTGTCAGGTATGTCAGCTACATGTTCTAATACAAATAACAAAACACTTAAATAATATCACTTTATGCTGCAAGTCGTCTAGGGGAATAAAAGAATCACCTACCAATGGAATCATGTCACAATCATACAACCATCTAAAAATACTGAGGTGTGCACGAAAAAACAACCTAAGTCATGAATAATAAGTCCCTTTTAATACAAATATTTTCGTCATGTTCTATCTCAAACTTAAAGGGACCAAAGAAAAAATGTGATCTGTCATGTTGTACACACAGATAGGGAGATCTATCTCAAGAGTAACATTGTTATGATTCTCCTGCACAAAACTCCACACTGCTGCAACAGACCCTTAGTCTCATCAGTAAAAGATAAGCTGCTATCTGTTCCTCCCCACAAGGACAGTGCGCTGTTAAGGTGGGGTCACCTGGTGACCCTATGTGCCAAATAATGAGGTGGATGTACCATCATTTGGTTATACAATTTCGAGCCTTATGAGCTCATAAAACAACAAACAAAGCAGGTGTCCTGACTCCTCTGTCTACCTTGTCTTGGATAATACTGAATATTTCCTAAATTCCACATTCATCTTTGCTTGTCCTGCCTTAAATCTCTGACCTTCTCCTCTGTCCTGTGCTCTCATTCACATCACACTCTGCATCCATACTACTAATCACCTTCACATCACACTCTGCATACATACTACTAATCACCTTCACATCACCTTCTGCATACACACTGCTAATCACCTTTATGTCCTTAACCTCCCTGGCGGTCTAATTTTTTCAAAATTTCATGTCTAAAAGCGTCTCAATTTTCTTTTAAAGGAAACGTGTTTTGTACATAGTTAGCCTGTAATAATTAGGAATCACGCACTGAAATCCGTGCAATCAAGAGTTCTTACTGGTAAAATCCTTTATAAATAAATTAATTAATAAAAAAAAATAGTAAATAATAAAAAAAAATAGTAATAGTAAAAATAGAGTCCGATAAAGTTTGAAACACGACATGATAATTTATTATCCCAAAAATAATTATCCAAAATAATGCAAATAAATGATATTCAATAAAATACAACAAAAAACACTGAAATCTGTCTGCAAGCAAGGGTGAAAGGATGTATGGTCTATTTCTTATCCTGTACTGCCACCTAGTGGCCGTTCATAAACATTACACTGTATAATCCAAATGTAAAAAAAGATTTATTTTATGCTGGCCCCGCCCCTCTGCACCATGTGACTCGCAGGGAGCCATCCAGGAAGCAGCTCGCTGCGATCACACTGCAGGGACAGCGAGGGAGCCAGGAGGAGGTGAGCATGTATCCAGCCCGAGTGTGGCTCGGGGTTACCGTTCGCAGTAGCAAAATTTAACCCCGAGTCACACTCGGGAATACCGCCAGGGAGGTTAATGCTCTCTACTGGAAAGTAACCTGTATCTGTCATATCTAAGATAGTCTTTTCTAACTCTTTTGGCCTCATCCCGTACCATCCTGTCTCAGTCTGTTTAATGACCCGGCTGCAAGTGGGGAACATGTTATCCATTAAACTCTGTATGAATATAACAACCAATCATCTTCCATTGTCTCACATCCCAAATAACAATCTATAAATCTTATCACAAAACTCTGCACTGTTTCTCCATTCATTTGTTTACATACCATTTTCCTTTCACCATGTCTCTCCATACACTTTCCTAACCTCTTCTCACATTGACTCATAAATTATCCTCCGCGTCCTTTGGATAATCAAGCTCTGCCTTAAGTACATTTCATCCAAAATTCACCATATTTTGTAACCATTTCTAATAACATATTCCATAATCTCCTGTCAATAACTGTCATACCCAGAAGGATATAGACATCTTAGAGAGAGTTCAGAGAAGGGCTACTAAAATGGTGTACGGCTTGAAGGAGAAAAGTTACCAGGAAAGGCTTAATGATCTTAACATGTACAGCTTGGAAAAAAGACGAGACAGAGGAGATATGATAGAAACATTTAAATCCGTAAAGGGAATCCACAAGGTAGAGGAAGGGAGTATATTTAAAAGGAAACAAAGTAGCAAAACAAGAGGACATAGTCTTAGATTAGAGGGGCAAAGGTTTAAAAGTAACATCAGGAAGCATTATTATTACTGAGAGGGTGGTGGATACATGGAACAGTCTTCCAGTAGAAGTGGTAGAGGCCAAAACAGTAATTGAATTTAAGCAAGCATGGGATAGGCATAAGGCTATCCTAAACAAAAGATAAATCCAGGTAAAGTATCCATGTAATTGGGCGACTAGATGGGCCGAAAGGTTCTTATCTGCCGACATCTTTCTATGTTTCTATGTTTACCCCGAGGCGCCGTGCTCGCAAGAAAGGCAAAAAGTCTAAAACATCACATTAACCCTTGCAATACCTGCCTAGTATATTCTGCCTAGACCTATTGGATTTGAACTTGGATATGCCTATGGATTTGCCCTTTTGATACCGCGCTTGAATAACCTACTGCTATTTGCCCCTTGACTTTATTTTTGATGCAAATATTATATTATTTTTCTGGACTTTTCATAATTCCCTGGAACCTACAGCCATATTACACCCCTGGACTCCAACTCCCAGTATCCCTGTACCTTCACTGTATTCTCTTTATACCAGTGTTTTCTGGATTAATTCCTATACCTGCTTAATCATCTTCAGTGTTCTGTGTATCCTCTTTAAATTAACCCTATCTTGTTTGTCTTTCTCTGGAGTCCTGAGTAAACTATTTATTCCTGTAGTGTCCCTCTGTTTAATATCCTAATATCTTATGTACTTTAGCCTCTTTTATTGCTCAGTTTCATACAGTGTTATCAGTTATCCCTATCATTACTTATCCTCTTGTTAATTGTTTTCTTGGTTATTATCTATTCAGTGTCTGCCCTATTATTACTTAATTTGCTTAGTATCTACTTCCCGCTGTGTTGCCCTTTTTTTTTTTGCTTTATGTCTATTGTCTATTTGCTTAATAAACCCTTCAGTTTATATGTGCCTGCTCCACTTTTTGTGTTACCGCACACTAGCTCAAACCCCGCGACCCTGAACGCTGAATCAGTTATATAACAATAACATTTGGCATTGGATACATCTCTTGAGCTATGCCACTGGCCCTAATAGGGTGTATCACAGCATCTGGACAACCTCTTGCCCAGGTATTACAAGTGATTTATATACAACATTTCAAGACATTCTTATATTTGAGTTTGCGCTCACAAAGCATGTTTGGTTAGTAGGTTTAGAGCTGGGATCTCCGTCCTGTAGCAAAAGCAAAGTCAAGCAAATTAAACATTATTATGATCTTATATCTATCAAATTATCAAGGGCAGTAATGTGTGTAGATGTGGGGTTTCCACTTGAGACCAGTAATCCAGTATCTGTATTTTTGTGATGACCACTCAAACAATGCTCAGCCACACAGTTACAGCACGTTATACAATACATTTATACACATACACCGTATACAGTACATATAATTGACTTAAGTTGTCAGAGAGAGATATATGAAACAATAAAATCCTACCTATCCAAGTCCCCAAAACAATAAAACAATAAACACATAACTGCAGAATCCAATTCTTCTATATATATATCTCTACATACATATATATATACTTGGGATCCAATCCCAAAACTGTCTGTCAGAACCATTCTGATCAGTATCAAGGAAAGACCATCTTTCCATCCAGCTAAACACAGGCCTGTTTTCTACGCGACACAATCATCACAATCAAAAAATAAAAATTGAGTTCCTATCGTCAGACAGGAAGGCGCAGATACAACAAAGAACTGTTATTTTCTACGTACCTTCCTGTGGGACGATATCCCGGAATCGATGCCCCCAAATTGATAGCTGGAAAATTCTGCCTCAGCTTGATGTGTGTCCGTAATCTTCTATTCTCGAACTAAACTATCTCTCCGTAACAAAATAACTCCTGGTCGACCAGTGAGAAGGAAGTAACTGGAAATAATGACAAGACACAAAGTTTTCCTTCGCTTCGTTCTCCATTGTATGTTTGGTTACATGTGCTTATATACATTTACATGACGTTTCAATATCCTATCAGAGAGAAGGAACACCTACTAAAATGCATACAGCAGCATATTAAAAGTTAAAATACAGATTAAGACAAAGATAAACATTTCTGCAGTTTCACAAGTTTTCCTAACGTTTCATTATTTAACAGGAATTGACATCTGTTTCCTTCTGGACTTTTTACTCCCTCTTTGTTAGCCTCTCCCCCTTATCTTGGGTGTTCTTTAAGACATTTACACATGGCTGCAGATTTTAAGGTGAGATGCATTTCTACACTGTCAGCTTGGTCATAGAATGCTAATTAGAGCAAAGATCACTAAAGGCATCAGCATAAACTCATGTCGTATATTTTCATAACTGCCTTATCGTGATAGGTAAATCCCATCAGAGGGTCTGATCGGGGGCTGGGAGAGTGTAACCAGGAGGGAGGGTCTGATCAGGGGGCTGGGGTGAGTGTAACCAGGAGGGAGGGTCTGATCAGGGGCTGGGGGAGTGTAACAGGAGGGAGGGTCTGATCAGGGGGCTGGGGGAGTGTAACCAGGAGGGAGGGTCTGATCAAGGGGCTGGGGGAGTGTAACCAGGAGGGAGGGTCTGATCAGGGGGCTGGGGGAGTGTAACAGGAGGGGGGTCTGATCAGGTGGCTGGGGGAGTGTAACCAGGAGGAGGGTCTGATCAGGGGGCTGGGGGAGTGTAACCAGGAGGGAGGGTCTGATCAGGGGGCTGGGGGAGTGTAACCAGGAGGGAGGGTCTGATCAGGTGGCTGGGGGGAGTGTAACCAGGAGGGAGGGTCTGATCAGGGGGCTGGGGGAGTGTAACCAGGGGGAGGGTCTGATCAGGGGGCTGGGGGAGTGTCAGGAGGAGGGTCTGATCAGGGGGCTGGGGGAGTGTAACAGGAGGGAGGGTCTGATCAGGGGCTGGGGGAGTGTGTAACCAGGAGGGAGGTCTGATCAGGGGGCTAGGGGAGTGTAACCAGGAGGGAGGGTCTGATCAGGAGGCTGGGGAAGTGTAACCAGGAGGGAGGGCTGGGCTCAGGGAGGGGGAGCAGGATCTGCTGGGCTCAGGGACGGGAGCAGGATCTGCTGGGATCAGGCAGGGGGTGGCAGGGATCCAGCTACACAGGGAATGGAAGTTAACTGTCTGGTGACTCACATGTATCTTCATCTGCTGCGTGTGAGTCGTGTGAGCACTGGAGCTTGGGATGATGTTACCTCTGGTTTATAGTGTATATATATATATATAAGTTTATTATTGCAGAAGCCATTTGCACATCATATATATATATATATTATTTTTTTTAAAAGTGTGTGTGTGAGTTAGTTAACAGCTACTGGGGTTACTGGTCTCCAACTTGTGGACCAGACCTGAGACTGTTCCAGCGTCCGTCCCTTCTCTTCAGCCAAGCTGATCCGCAGCAGCTTTCTTTCTCCCACAACCCTCAGCCAGAGCTAGATGGGGCGCTGTATATTCTATGTATCTCTCCCCAAACACCAGACACAGCTTAATGCAGGGAATGAATATATGCTTTAATGGAAAATGGGTCCAGTTATACGAGAAACAATCAGGTCTATTCAGTAAAGGTGAAACTCAGGAGAATGACTGGAGAAGTGAAAACTCTAGGTCAAAATAGCAAAACCAGAAAAATTCTCCCATTTATCTCACTTTCCAAATCCGCTATTTGGTCTAGATTGTTCTCTTCTCCTGCCAATTCTTCTGAGTTTCACCTTTTAGTGAATACACCTGATTGTCTGCATGGGGGGGGGGTGAATTCCTTCAGGAGACGCAGACCCTAATTAGTTACACTAGACGGGATTAACAAACACAGAGCTTCAGGTCAATCTAAGGACAAACAGATAGAGAGAACAATACATCTACATTATATCCCTAACACAAACTAACTCCTAAAATACAAACGATTTCAAGAAATACATTTAACCCATTAACCCTTAGGTGCCCACTGTCCTTGAGAATTGGCTTTGCCATATTCGTCCACGATCTCTTGGCAGAAGCCCAGCATCCTCACATCTCCAACAGACACAGAGGCCATGTATAGTGTGGGCAAGGAGGGTGAGGGCACAAAGGTAGAGGGAGCTTCAGTTACATATACTGTCAGGGTAATTCAAAAAGAATCGAAAAGTCACTGCACGTTCGGTGACTTTTCGTTCTCTTCAATTCGGTTCCTTTTGCCGATCCCAGTTCGGCGACCCTGCGATGTATTCAGCAAGCACCACAGGGTCCCTGAATTGCAGGGAAAAGCTGCCGCAAACCCGACGAAAACTAACCGCAAAACCCAGCGAATGCACGCCGAAAAGCCGCAAAAACATCTGGATTAACCTGCCGAAAACCACGGAAAAACCCGAGCTGGAGCCGATCACACGCAGCGAAGCCGCCGGAAAAAGCCGACACCGCAGATGAGTGAAGTGAATAAATTAGCAAAACAGTTTGCTTGAATGTTTGAAAAGTGAAACACTGTTTGCAAAGAAACTACTGAGCGAAAATGTCTGAAATTTACAAATAAAATCCAATGAATGATAATAAAAAGGAATGTTACAGAAAAAAGAAGTTTAAAAAAAAATCAGAAAAATGCTTAAAATATCCTAAAAACATTTATAAATAAAGAGACTCTTTACTGCAGAATTTTATAATGAACGGTTTATTAGATATTGAATTAAAACGGGAATATTTTTAACATTGAAGTCTATGGGATTCTCCTGAATAAACCTGCCGAATTAAACCACTGAATGACAGGGCATTAGGGGAACCTTTCACTGCTGGTTTGTGTTCTCTGAATAGCCGAAGCATTGCTTCTCTATGGGGATTCACTGCCCTCGAACAGGCGCCGAACAGGCACCGTATGTGCAGGCAATTCGCCACATGTGTGTGTGTAAATGCAGGCTGCGTGTGTGTAACTACATGCTGCGTGTGTGTAACTACATGCTGTGTGTGTGTAACTACATGCTGTGTGTGTGTAACTACATGCTGTGTGTGTGTAAATGCAGGCTGTGTGTGTGTAACTACATGCTGTGTGTGTGTAACTACATGCTGTGTGTGTGTAAATGCAGGCTGTGTGTGTGTAACTACATGCTGTGTGTGTGTAACTACATGCTGTGTGTGTGTAAATGCAGGCTGTGTGTGTGTCAGGCGCTGTGGTAGATCCGTTACATGGTGGGGGGGAGGGGTGATGCTGCGGAGCTTTCTCCTCCATGGTGACTCGGTTAATACACAATATTCTGCTTTCACTTTCACTTTCACTGAATCTGCTTTTTTGGGGATGAAAACGCCTTGTGATCGGAGCTCTGTCTCCTGCTCTCTGTCTCCTGCTCTCTGTCTCCTGCTCTCTGTCTCCTGCTCTCTGACTCCTGCTCTCTGATCCTGCTCTCTGTCTCCTGCTCTCTGTCTCCTGCTCTCTGTCTCCTGCTCTCTGATCCTGCTCTCTGTCTCCTGCTCTCTGTCTCCTGCTCTCTGACTCCTGCTCTCTGATCCTGCTCTCTGACTCCTGCTCTCTGTCTCCTGCTCTCTGACTCCTGCTCTCTGATCCTGCTCTCTGACTCCTGCTCTCTGTCTCCTGCTCTCTGACTCCTGCTCTCTGACTCCTGCTCTCTGATCCTGCTCTCTGTCTCCTGCTCTCTGTCTCCTGCTCTCTGTCTCCTGCTCTCTGATCCTGCTCTCTGACTCCTGCTCTCTGTCTCCTGCTCTCTGATCCTGCTCTCTGTCTCCTGCTCTCTGATCCTGCTCTCTGTCTCCTGCTCTCTGACTCCTGCTCTCTGTCTCCTGCTCTCTGATCCTGCTCTCTGTCTCCTGCTCTCTGTCTCCTGCTCTCTGACTCCTGCTCTCTGACTCCTGCTCTCTGTCTCCTGCTCTCTGATCCTGCTCTCTGTCTCCTGCTCTCTGATCCTGCTCTCTGATCCTGCTCTCTGACTCCTGCTCTCTGTCTCCTGCTCTCTGATCCTGCTCTCTGACTCCTGCTCTCTGTCTCCTGCTCTCTGACTCCTGCTCTCTGTCTCCTGCTCTCTGTCTCCTGCTCTCTGTCTCCTGCTCTCTGACTCCTGCTCTCTGTCTCCTGCTCTCTGTCTCCTGCTCTCTGACTCCTGCTCTCTGTCTCCTGCTCTCTGTCTCCTGCTCTCTGACTCCTGCTCTCTGTCTCCTGCTCTCTGACTCCTGCTCTCTGACTCCTGCTCTCTGACTCCTGCTCTCTGTCTCCTGCTCTCTGACTCCTGCTCTCTGATCCTGCTCTCTGACTCTTGCTCTCTGTCTCCTGCTCTCTGATCCTTCTCTCTGACTCCTGCTCTCTGTCTCCTGCTCTCTGTCTCCTGCTCTCTGTCTCCTGCTCTCTGACTCCTGCTCTCTGTCTCCTGCTCTCTGTCTCCTGCTCTCTGACTCCTGCTCTCTGTCTCCTGCTCTCTGACTCCTGCTCTCTGACTCCTGCTCTCTGTCTCCTGCTCTCTGACTCCTGCTCTCTGATCCTGCTCTCTGACTCCTGCTCTCTGTCTCCTGCTCTCTGACTCCTGCTCTCTGATCCTGCTCTCTGACTCCTGCTCTCTGTCTCCTGCTCTCTGTCTCCTGCTCTCTGACTCCTGCTCTCTGTCTCCTGCTCTCTGACTCCTGCTCTCTGATCCTGCTCTCTGACTCCTGCTCTCTGTCTCCTGCTCTCTGTCTCCTGCTCTCTGTCTCCTGCTCTCTGACTCCTGCTATCTGACTCCTGCTCTCTGTCTACGTGTGAAGCGACAGAAGAGCTCGTATTCCTCATCAAAGCCTTTACTGACTTTTATCCAGGAGATAATTCTACGAGCATCGAAGAAAATGTCTCCTAAGGTTGTGGGAATCTTCTCCAGGGAAAGCGATGAGACCTACAAATGGCTGAGTGACTTTATCGACTCTCACTCCAGTCTGGAGGCCAGGCCCGTCTACATCTCTAGTCAGAGCAGCACGTTGAGGACGCACATCACCGGTTGTAAATTTGCCGTTTTGTATCATTCAAAGAACCGCGGGAGAATCAACATCACGAACGTGAAGGACTCTTTGTACGATGAAGAATTACAGATGCTGTCGGAAACACTCGGTAAGAGATGCATGGAGGGGCGCATGGGATGTGGAGTCGATATTCGGGTGTATTCCCTTTTTTAGATCCCTACGCCCCAAAAAGGTCTCCTGCCGTCCAGAACCACAGGCGAGAGTCACTACTGAAACGATTAATCCAGACATTGTCGTAAAGCGCCAGATTAAATGAGGCTGACAAGTTCATCCCATCTGCTAACGACCACTTTGTGATACCCCAAATCTGCAGAGATTCTCTATCAATCCAACAAGAAAACCACAATATTCACCAAGATCCAAAAGTAGCTGCAATCTCCTTCCATTATGAGTATGGGAGCTCAGGGGCGAGGGTGGCCATTGGCCAAACAGCCACCACATTGTAAAAATGGAGCCTAATGTGCC